>JARQTH010000582.1:1573269-1775294 GCA_030142595.1 Trachelus iudaicus
CTATCCCCTGAATGCAGTTCTCGGGCTTCATGGATCAACTGAACCAGCTCCGGTGAGTACTCCCAATTTATTAATTGATGGAGGGATTTCGATTTTACAGCTCCGATTCGTCTTATTACGTTCTAGATCAATTGCTCCCTGTTTCTGGCACTATTTACCTGACGCTTATTCCGACCTTATCTATCTCAATCTAACAGTATGAGCGGCCGTGCATTTCCGTAACCATTCGCTCCCGTTCGTGCATCCAGTTACGTTTGCTGATTTTATGCGACCCCAAAGATCAGCACCTACGGTAGCGTTTCCCGATTTTTCCGCATCCTCAAAAATGATCAGGATCCGTTAAGCTACCGTCTTGTTTGATAGGTTCCGTCCAAGCTTTCGTTTTGGCGGAATTGGGTCTGTTCCACCTCAACACCCATGGACGAAGGTGACGTAGGTTTAGCTCTCGGATTTACATTATCGGTATTGAGTCAAAAAAGTACGTTACACTTTATACGAAACAGATGCTTTTTGCAAAACGCGTTGTTCATAATTCTACAGTGCTAGTTGCATGCTCGTGCAATCTTGACATTAAACAGCTCGTGTAAGGTGTCGTTTTCTTTGTTTACAGCATCAAATCGCGATCAACGCATAGTAATTTGTCGATCCATGAACGCTTCCTTGACGCATCAAGCAGGATCATTAAAGGATAAATGAAAAAGATACGCGTCAAGAGATGCTTGTCTTAATAGTCTTGTATTCTAAGTAATTTTCTTCATCGGTCATGTGGAAAAAAAATTTTGTTCCTTTATTACATGTTCGCGCGAACAAGGAAACACACACGTGACAGTGTGGGTGATGTTGCAAGTCATTTCCCATAATTATACAATTATGTAGTATATGCTATGGTGAGTTATTGCAACGTACTATATATCCCTTGAGGAATAATGCATAGTGAAAGTTATTAAAAATATATATAAAGAAAATAAAAACCTTGTCTTGATGTTCTATGCAATGAAGATATCTCAAGAGATATACTGGGCTCGTTAAAATCTTTGAATCACTTTTGTCATTAAAAAGTCAATGATAGCGAACGACCAATCACATAATGATTTTTCGATTCCTACCTTTTTCATAGCTGTTGGATTATCTACGGATGCTGGAGTTAAACTCGGAGATTTAATGGGTCGTTAAGTTATCGTAGTACGAGAGTCATTTAGCCAGGAACGTAACAGAACTCAAGGGACCCCCCACTGGGACTTGGATAAATGTACTTCAGTTTGCAGGAAGTAAAAATCAAGTTGCATGAAAAAGCCACGAATCTCGACTCCTTATCGGTTCCCAAGATTAAATCTAGGAAATGAAAAGAGACCATGAGAAAACGTATCCGAATATTCGTTGTATTACGAAACTTTTCTAATATCGTGACTATATCCTTTAAAAATACATGCCTGAATATTTTTTTCTCTACTCCCGTAAACGTAAATTTATGTTCCCGTCAAAGTGCTTCAGAATTTACACCTTCCGCAGAATGCATTCGGCGAGTTCAAATAAATCATACGGTTCAGCATCCGAGACTCGCATAACTTTGACTTTGTGGTCGAGTTTACGATTCTTCTCGGGATTTTCTCGGAGACAAATTGCGCGATTGCAGTTAGGGCCAAAATGCATTTTTTACTGCTATAAAGTTGCAGTTCGCAAAATTTTATACACGTTTAGAAGTTGCTTGCGAAACCATAACTTCCCGGTAAAAAAAAATTTAAACTGCGTAAAAAAAAGTTGCCAATCAAGATCAGTGATTAGAAACTACCTTGAGTAATCGTTTAAATATCAATTATATTCCAGTGCGACGTCGTTGAATAAAAATGAACGAGAACAGATGCAGCTCGCTGCAAATGGCGACCAGTTTGATTTAAGAACGGCGCATCGAAAGTGTAACAATTCGAATAAATCGAATATGCATAAGGCGATCAGCGAGCGGGAACTCCGTATATCGCCAAGACATTTATGTCGGTGGAACGTTCGGGGAGGATGGAAAAACGACGATAAATATCACGTAGGTACGTAAGCGTTAAGAAGTCGTGGATGCCGTCAAGGACGTCGACATCGGGACGCATTAATTAAGAAAGCTCGGCATTAACGAGCCCGAGCGAGAACAGATGGCGTTTTTGTCAAGATTTTTAAAGGCAAATTAAATAAAAATCCATTCGCTGCACTTTTCTTGTCAACTGCAATTGCACTTTGACGTACGACTAACAAGACAGCCGGCTATAAACCGTATCAGGTATCTACGTGTACGACCCTCGTATCACTTTCACCCTCCTTCGTTATCACGGCGATGAATTTAATACCAGCTTCTATACTCCTACCCCTTCGATTACTCGCTCGTATCCAATGCCTACTTTCCAATTACATTAACCCGATATAGTACAGTATCCAGTCCAGTATGAGTAACAGCAATACCCACTGTTCGTATCGCGGTACCTTCACGGGCAATAACATCAATCTCACACTGGTTCTCCGATGATTGGCGCATCCATATAAGACATCGACCAATAACACTCTATACATAGAAACTAGAGCCAAGATAGCGCTTGGGACCTTCTCAAAAGCATTCTCTAAAGTGATCCATTCGATACCTCATGAGAATCAATTTCACGCATTACCCGCTCCAATTGACTTCGATTGGCAGGTTCCTTCTGTAAGGGCCGCCAGTGCTTGAAATTACCATTGTCGTTGTTTTATTTATGAGGTATACATAGACACGTACCTTTATCTATATATCTACAGCCAATATGGATACCGTACGAGGAATCATCCCTGAAGTCGTTGCATCGCAGGAACAATCGACTCTAAAAAAAAAAAGATATTGGATCTTAACCAGAGTCCTAATACTACGAACTAGTCTATGGGATGTTTATGGGATTTAACGTTGATCCCCTGCTGCGCCGCACCCTGTTCCTGATGCGTTAATGATTCCACGATGCCAATAGACAAGAACTCGTAGGCGTACTTTTATAAATTTATTAACATTATGGGAATCGATTCGTAGCTACATGCGAACGCTGCCGAATAAATTAAATCCTGGGTCCCGGATGCTGGTGACTTGCAAAACTTCCGTTATACGCCTTGGAGCACGAAGCGGCATAGTCTCCGAGATCGGGTCATGCTTCACACATTTTTCCTCGAGAGAAAGTAACACGCGAGCAGCGCCAATTAATTATGTCTTTGCGTACAGCGTGTAGTGGTACGCCTACCGTCCCTGATCTCGGGGTCTTTGTGGATTAGGTTTGCGAATCGTTCTCGATGAGGACGAAATTGGAACCAGATCATCTGGCAGATCAAGTTACTCGGCTGCTGGGTGAGAACTTGTATGTCTGTCTTCTGCCAAAAGATCGATCTTCCACTTTCGAGTTACTCATCCCAGCTCCCACTCAAACCCCCCTTATCTCCTAGGAAGAACAATTTCTACGTGGAATTCTAGCCTTGCGTAACGTACAATTTCCGCACTGCAATCGCGAAAAACTCTTATCGGAAGCTTTGGGCCTCGAGGTATCGCATAGAATCATCTCAAAGCGTCTGTCATCTCTAAACGTACGATTTTCAGATTCTCCGAAGTCAATTCGTTTCGATCGGTAACGTGGAGGGGATGAATTTGTTCGTAGCTAAATTCTTTAGCGGAATGGTATATAGGTAGGGGTCAAGGATATTGACTGTGACAAAGGGTCCGACTTTGAAGAGCTCCGTGATAATAGAAATCGTCACGCGATGGAATCAAGGTCTTACGTAATACACGAAACGGTCAACGGAGCGTGAAATCATGGAATTGATGATTATACGTGGAAAGGTGATGTCGGTGGAAAATGTCAGTGACATCTTGAACCGCGCAAAGAGAATGAGAGATCGATCAAACAGTACGAGTCAACGTGGTCCATTGAGGATTGATCGAGACCTGGTGATAGATTGACTCGGTCAGGAGAGATTCTACCGAGCTGGTATATCTGTACCGTGTGTAATCGTTGACGTTTAGATCGGTGAAACCGACGTTAGCCGAGCCTATCCGTCACCCGAGCAATTCACAGGGTTTCGTTTAAGCGGTCGCCGCTGTGCGCGAGCGAAATCGTTCGAATCGTTCCCAACTGCTAAAGCATGCGAACCAATAAATCTGTTCCCACCGGGCACTGCTGATCTCGCGTTTGGAACGCTCTGTATAAGAGGAACGCGCGGGTACCTATAGGTCTGAGGTTGATGAGCTAAAAGAGACCCGAGCGAAGTTACTCATTACGCCCATCGTAAAAGCTTCTGGTTACTGCCATGAATGTTCGCGAGGGATCATTGGAAGTGAAGTCGGGATCGAATGGAACAACATTTCTTGTTGCATTCTGGAAGACCTTTCAAGCAGCTCCGGTGACGATCCGTACATTACGGGAACTGTTGGGTTAGGTTGGGTACGTCTGTAAATCATTTTCGCCATAGAGAAGGCAACGAGGGATCAAAAGAAAATCCCAAGCCTGTTTTCAACCGAAGCATGGAGTGGCTACTTCTCGGGTTACCGATCGACTTGCCGGTTTATCTCGGATCTTACTGTCTTGGCAATTCACATCGAAAAGCTCGGAAACAAGGAAAAGGATCTTGATCCGAGGATGAAACTCGACGAGTGACTCGTGCCTTTTCCTAGCATAGAGAAACCACTTAAGTTAACTAGCTCGGACCGAGTTCTATGTCAGTTACTTCGGGAGTAGAAGCCTCCGTGGGACTATCTCCGGGACCTGTGACCCTTGGTCCTTGTTATCATCTTTATTCTAGCTAGGTTATGAACCCACTCACCGCATACGTGTGTTACCATCTCGTTGGTACGTGTATGTGAAAGCTAATTTTAATGTAAAATTCAAGGATAATTATTTTACCGATCTATAGATATATACTGCTTCGTGATGACTCGATCAACATTACAGCTTGTAACTACGTGTAAAGCTGTAACGATCGTGTAACGTTTATAACGAAGACTAACGATCGGTGCAATCTGATAGTCGTTTTCTGGCTTCTCATGTAATTTTACAAAATTTTTGTTTATTTACAATTGCAAATAGTCCTTTGTGTCTTATAATATATGTGCGTGCAGGGTGTCTCGTGAATATTAAAAATAACTGAAATTCCATGGCTATTCGCTATTCGAAGAGCCATGGGTCTTCGCGCGTTCACGGTGCATCGTGCATTCAAGAAATTCCGTGGAGAAATTTTACAATGCCCGGCTATAGCCGGTAACGCCAAGAGAGATTGGTATTGTCATCGTGAGCACGGATACGTGCAATTACCTCGCGCAGCTCTTAGAAGTCAGCTTAATAATGGGATTCGAAAGATAGATCTCCCATAGACGAGAAAGTAATGACTGTAGTAATTCGAGTTCGATCAGATGCAAGCAATTCCTCTTGGCAGAGAATCAAGACGGATGTACACCGGACTCTTATGGCTACAACGAGGAAGTACAGTCTTTCGAAAATTGCGACGCATGTAAAAATAATTTTCACGGATGGATTTTGAAAAAAATTCTTTAATTTACCTCCTCCAACGTACCGGATATCCAATCGGTGGCTATCGAAGATTTCTTTGGATTCGGATGAAAAATACTAGCTTCTCGCAGCCTCTCACCTTATACGTAACGCGACGACGATAATATATTAAAGTACGGACTAACCAGGAAACCAGAAAAAGCAGATGAGAGCCTCTCGCAGAAATCTGTCTTTCGTGACGAGCCGGCACTCGCCAACTTGTCAAGGTTCTCTATCTTGATCTTTGCCGCGTGATCTTGCTCATGTTGTTATGAAGTACATTCTACGCCACGTTTAACGTCCGGTTGTCGGCTTTCCGATCGTCTTCTAAGAATCTCTCTTGGCATCGCTTTGAATTACCATATCTTAACGATAGTCATACAGCGTGGTCCGGGCGTAGATATACAAGGGAGTGAAAAGTTGGCAGGTTCTTTAGCGATGGGAACGCGACGTACGTGTATCATTAACATCATCGGAACAAACCGTAATAATGTTCCAGGGTAGAAGGTCGTATACAAGTCGGATATAACTTTGTATCGAGGAAATTTAATGATAAGGCTTACGCGAGCCTTCCGGCAAAATGAAGTATCATTTTGATTATCATCGTCATCGACTGGTCTTACGCACTTTGCGATACTTGCCGACATCTCGTGGTCACGTGATTGAAAAATATATTTAAAATATGCGGCATTGTCCCTATAGTAGATTCACGATAATTATGTACAATCTGGCTATGACTATCCGCGTATTAGGGATGCCACGTGTTCGTCTGATTACGATTGCTGTACGGGTATGGTATAGGTAATGTATTGAGACGATTAATTATACTTGGTAAATTGGTGCGATCGCTGTATAATTGTTAGGAGGTAAAAAGGAGTTCCTTCGAGAGAGTCATCGTGGGATGCCAATGAAGTTACATACCTGTTGTCTTTTTTCGATTCGATTGATTTTGATTCGAGCCGTGATCGAAGATCGAGCTCAGCTTTTTCGTGGTGCCATTGGTTTTCGCGTCATTAGTGCCAGCCTGGTGCTGCCTGCGAACGCGCCATGTTTAGTCGGTCGGCATTGTCTTATGCATTCTGGGCACGACTTGAACGCCAATGTGGAAGCACCTTAATCGGCCGAGTCCATGCGGACTGATAGAATTTAATCGGACAAATTAGTCGCAGCACGTGGGCCTGCGAGAAGTATCGCGGGATTCGCGAAAGAAAAGCGATTACGGAATATCGGAGGTTGAACGCAAGGGAAGACATCGATATCGTTAGCACCAGTAATTAAGGATTCCCTTGAATTTTTCAAGCCTCGTACAGCCAGGATGATAACTGGTTCTGAGATAGGGAAAAAGCGCGCGATAACACACCCGTGTATATCCAGAGTCAACGAACGAGATATTCTTCATCTCGGAGATGAGGTCCTGCCTTGGCTTGACTTGGCGCCTTGGATGATTGAGCGGAAAGGCGTGACTGGATATTTTGCATTTATAGTGTGTCCGCACATGATGCTGGATGACCGGACCACTTGCGACTCGCTTCTATTTATCTATCGGTAATTGCTCGCGATAACGTAATTACCGGTAGTCGAAGATTGGCGGAGGGAAATAATTTTGCAAGAATTTTACTGTGTTACTCTGTGCATTCGCGATAGGCGTTCACGCGGTCGTGAGGGTCAGAAGGGCGGAAAAAAAAATAAATCGAATTCTGGATAATTGAATGCATTGGTATACGGATGAAAGGGCAAGCGATTCCTTGCGAAAGATTTTAACGAGTCGGTCCGACCCCTGCAATTTTCATGCTCAACTGCATATTCGTATCGGGGAAAAAAAAAATTCTCGAAGGAATAAAATGGAATTTTGGATTGTTGAAAAAAACGGGAAAGTCGTAAGCCTAAGCATATATAGAAATAAAAGTGTTATTGCATGGCTTATGTATCGCGTCATTACCACCCTGAAAAATATGTGCACGTGTTCTCAGCTGGAACCCGTGTGTTATCCATACTGGAATTACAGACTTGATCGAAAGTGCGAGTCTACTTTTAATAGAAAAAAAAATTGAAATGACTGGTTTGGTTGTCTTGAAAAAAAAAAAGAACAATTCAAAGATAAATATCTTAGTATCGAGGAAAATATCCTCTCTTGCAGGGTGGAATCTCTTGGCGTAGGCAAACGATAGCATATATCCATACATGGAATATTCTAGCCTACGGCTCATTCAATGGCCAACCGACCGTATTCGCTGAATCCGATTCAATTTGTATGCCAACCACGTTCTCGTGTTCTCTCATCGCCGAGTCGGACGCTGGATGCACCAAGATCCAGCTGTGCAGCGATTGTTCCTAAAGTGCAACGTGCCCAATGCGCTCGAACGTATACAGTGTACTTAGATTGCAATAGTCGAACGTAGGGAAAAACTTTTAATTTCAAAATAGCCTCGGCTAAGAAAATTAAATCGACGTACACGTACTTAACGCGAAGTCGCGCGGTTTTAAAAGTAAACTTGTGTCACGAATTACTCTAACGAGCTACATAGGGCACAGATCGGTAGATTCAAGTTGAGAAATCAAAAGGCAATCGCTCCTCGGGACGAAACGAATAAAGATACCATTCCCAGCGGAGTCGTATTCATCCGGTCTCTTGAGTCTCGCCATAGGAGTCCAATTTAATACAATCCAAGTATCAAGCACCGTGATACAATTTGTCTCCTTGTAGCCACGTAGATTGCGCAATGCCAGCAAGTGGGATAACTCCGTCTTGGTACGTAGAAGCAATTATCATCAGCGGTTCTAAGAGTAAATTACGGATCGACCGAATCGTATAAAACTTATATGCGCTATTCACACGTCCGTCAAAACGTAAGAGACACGACGAACGATAATCCCACTTCGAGTTTCCTGGTCACGCGTCCATACGTACGTAACTATCGTCACGATTCCACTTTGCTCTTCGTATATAGGATAAAATCGTATTCGGGTCTCGGCCGATATCATAAATCCCACGTAATTTTTAGCCGCAAATAGGGCATTAAGTACATTCAGATCCGGGCTCTCTGGGTCTCAGCCGTGAGCTTCGCCCTGGTCTAACTAGCTGCCACGACCATAAACGAATTACCCGGTGTCGAGCCGGTACGCAACTTAACAGCGCATAAAGTAGCACATTCCGTGCTGCACTACCGTTCGAGAGGTTGAGATGCTATCTGTGTGTATACCTAGGAGACGGTATATCGCGCCGGAGTCACGGTCAAATTTGAGGCCATCGGAGAGGCACCAGGAGTCCCGTAACGAATTAATGCATTCACCAGGTATAGGATCCTTGTGGATATATGCAGGAGGGTCACTCGACGATTCCCCGTGATATCGGATATACCGGTTTTCGCGAGCGGTAGGAATTAGAGAAATTTATACCGGGATTACCGACGCCTGTTCCTACACAGGGAGATAAATGCACGCGAGGTATCAGACGGGATGATTCAAAATCTTGGGGGCAGAAGTGCCGAGTGGAAGTTTCATCTGGCTTATGGAACATTGATTGCGGTGTGTCTGTATACGGAACGTGAAAGTATACAGGTATGATTTGCGCGTTAAAATTTTTTTGGCAAAAAAGGAAAAGGTTTACGATAAAAATTATGCCCGAGGTCAGGAGCTTTTCGATGTTGTAAATCTTGACTACCTTCATTAAGTAATAAAGGTTTTAACGTTATAACGCTTTTCGCAGTATCGCGTAATCGTGCGTGCTGTATCCTTCGCCTGTGGGATGCTGCAGGGGCGTTCACTGTTTATATCGGGATAAACCACGCGAGATATTACCACGGAGATCGCTTGACACAAAACCCGATTTAACGAAACGACTTACCAATAACTGACATTTACGCTGTTTACAGCGATTATCTACAGTGCGTATTATGGTCGATGGCGTCGTGCCATCTTCACCTTCGCTCATAACGACGCCGTAGGTGTTACTTACCGCGTCGTACTTTAAACGTGGAAACTCTTGACCGCTTCCTTGGTGTCTTGAGTAAGTCATCGACTTGTCTTCAACAATAACCCGACGTTTCATAATTCATAGGGATGCTGAGACGGGTTTTGCAAACGATGGCTCTATTACAGGGATCGAGAGGAAGAATAATATTACTCTTTAGAGAAAATAGGGGAAAAAAAAATTTGAACAGATATTAAGATTGATTCTCAGAATTGGGTTACGATTTGAAATATTGTAATATTTTCGTATACCAGGGTTGATCAATAATTAATCGTTCAACTGGATACTTTTTCAATATCGATCGATGATCAAAATGTAGGTCGTGACAGTAATTTTTATGGGTGATGTCGACAAAGAGGAAAAGAAGCAGAGGTAACGACAAAGTGACGTCGTGACTCGTGCGAAAAGTTGTAAAAGTTTATGTAGCGAGACCGCGGCGTCGTTACTCGTGTACCATACTCGGCTGAAAGCGTCGGGACGCGAGCCGTTAAATGAACGAAGTGACCAACGGCACGCGACAAGGCGACATGCACTGTGTCGTGTGACGTCCCGGAAACGTATTTTCTTCTTGAAGTAGAAACGCTCAGAAGGATCACTCGAGACAACAAGTCTCGTGTCTGTTAGCTGTCGCTCTAGGATTAGTTGTCTGCACGCTTCACGAAGATTGCCTTTGACTTTGCATAACGGCGCTTCGGTCTTTCTTTTTCTGTTTCCATATGAAATTCATTGCAACGGTGAATCGAAGATGTCTCGTTGGAATTACATGAAATGGAACTGTGATGGTGTACAGTTGTACGGATTACAGAGACAGTTAAAATTTTTTTAAATATTTGGTTATTTGAAAAAAAAACTTTCGGCAAAAATAATATTCTCGTGTATTTTTAATTACACAACATATTTTTTGGGGTATTAAAATATTTTTGAAACTTTTATTTTACGACGTTGAGGCTATTGCAAGATCAATAGGTATGGCTACTTGGAAAGGTCGAGGAACGAAGCGATAAGCAAGAGGTCGAAGGAGCTCGAAGGAGGGGAAGGAAGAGGCCAGAGTAACGATTAGAAGGGTGCGAGAATGCAGCTCGTAGATCCAGATTTAACATCGGGATTTCTACAGCAGCAAAGTTCTTCACGTATCGCGCAATCGGCTCGTAACTTAAGGTCGTTCCGACATTTTTGTTTAATCATTGCGAAACACAATTACTATTTTTCTTCGTCCTGCCGATATACGTCTATGCGGGGCAAAGTGCAAGTCGTTTCCAGCGTGTGCCTCCGTTCGAACGAATGGCTCTACGACGTGTACTTCGAGATCAGATAGCGCCAACGATTTAATAAAAGTAATAAAATTGCATAGTCGTTCCCAGTAAATTGTATAGGACGTGCCGAACGTTCGTGGTGCAACCAATGTACGCCTTCTATGGCCCAACATGATTTCGCATCAGAATTATCTTTTCAACTGAACCCTTCCTGGGTCACAAAAATACTAGGAGTCGTCACTGTTTTTACCTAAAATCTATATTTTTTTTTAAAACCCGTTATCAAATATTTAAAACACCCTGAAACATTAATTATGAAAATTCACGAACCTTGAACAACCCTGTACATCGATCTTCAATTCATAAAAGATACAAAACACAGAGATACTTTGCTTCGAGTTCAATTATATTGATAGTTAATTATCATGATTGCTTTCGAATTAGCAATATCTTGATTATACTATAACGCGGA
The DNA here is from genome assembly GCA_030142595.1 of Trachelus iudaicus. Lineage (NCBI taxonomy): Eukaryota > Metazoa > Arthropoda > Insecta > Hymenoptera > Cephidae > Trachelus > Trachelus iudaicus. Next base: position 1,584,493 of record JARQTH010000582.1, read on the forward strand.
CGTTAATCGAATCCACCGCAAAGATTCTTCGTCTTTTCCTTCCGTACAAGCGTGTGTCGAATGCATACGATACGTTGAAGGATTAACGCGTGTAAAAAAATATATACATTCTTTTTTGTATTTAAGTAAGTATCCATATCAAAAGTGCTACTTGTACGCTACAAAAGTATCTGGTATCACATAGCGAAAGGATTACGATAGTGCGTCGAGCAGGTATCGGGTTACCATGCTTTTAAGAAATACCAATACACCACTTGGGAGCGTGGAGGAACTAACAATAGGTCTGGCAAATTGCAAGCATTAAAGCATAAAACACTTACGAACAATTTCGAACGGTAGATCAGCGAAGCTAGACCTACTTGTTAAATATCAATTTCCTCGACGATCCTTGCATGAATAAGAAGGAGCGAAGAGCGGCGGTTTAACATAAAACGTATATCCATGCACTGTCATTTCGATAGTCCGATTACACGCTAAAGGCTTTGCGAACAGTTAATACAGAACGATCGATCACGGCGGGAAATATACTGTGTAAACGATGAAAACTCTTTTGCATCGGTACGAAGGTTCCCATAATTAAAAACAAAAATGAGAATCTCCAAGGATCTAATCAGACGTACGCAGATGATGCTGCCTCGGCAATTCGCTTCCGTCGACTCTGTAATTTAGTCTGACCGAAGAAAATTTCATGCTGGCACGATTAGTAGAGAAGAGGACGGCGATTTACTTAGGGAGGCTTCGCCAACGTGAAATGCATCTAGCAAAACGTCAACACCGGTCCCTAGAGATGTTAATACGAGAACCTGTTGGATCGTTATGCCTTAATGATGTAAATAGAATTAAACTGTTAGCCGCGCTCGTGGCGTCGAATTTAAAAGATTTCGTTCTCTGTATACCAATGCGTTACGTACAAGCTACGATCATCGGATAACTCTAATGGAATTCGCTTAATGACGCGTATAATAATTGGTAGGACTGTCCAAGCCTAGCCATCTGGTCCCGGAAGTCGTTAGTTTGTCGTTTTTCTGATTTCCTCCTCGGGCTGCTGCGCATTTAGCTCATAACGTGGTTCGTTGACAAATGAACAGTTAGCGTCTCTCTAAGATCGTGGATAAGAACGACTCCCAAGCGTAGGCTGGTCATTGCAGAGGGACTATTAGCTGCCTTTATTTTTCTGCAGATAATAGCTAACGGGAAGTAACAAGCGATTCTCGTACCCTAGACATGTCTATGCGTTACCGTAAAATGTATTAAAAAAAAAATAAGTACCATTTTTTGTGCCATTTGAATTCTCTTGGATTCGCTTCGCTCCATCTTTTTTAGATTGTCATTATTCTCCTATCGGAAACGGGTCTTAATACTGTTCATGCTGACGGTGTATATAATGGCGATAATGACACGCGAATTTGAAGGCTAATTGCTATTTATTACGTGCAGTCGTTACGCCGAAAGGGTTTGTTACTATCACCTTTGTACCTGCGATCACGCGAAGGTATAATCTAAATTAATCAAAGCCAAGTATTGTCTGACCAACCGCGAAGAGTGTGTCTATCAAGTATGAAATGATCGGACTTGCCCGGGGCCGAAGTTAACGCGAAAATAATCGGGCGAGTCAATCAGGCTTAATTACGTTAGTTTTCCGACAATGAAACCTCCCACGTTATTTTGAGCAGTGGGTTTCGCTATTTTTATCAACCTGAATCATCCCTCGAAAGACAGTGACGAGACGAGCAATACCGGGTAATGAGATTTTAGGTAATTTTATATCTTGAGAATTCGCATAAAATCAGCATTTTCTTCTGGCACCTGATCAAGGCTTACTTTTTTACTGGTCGAAAGTACACCGGGCACTGTACGCAGTGGCGGTTTAAATTTGTAATAATTGAAAAATATTTGAAAAGGTATATTGGACGTTGAAGTACAAGGTTAAATGGGAGCGCTTTAAAATAATCAGAAATATAGATAAAAAGTGAAATGTCAATAGGGAGGATATGACAGGTCAGATTTATAACGAATTATCGGTATAACCATCTTCGGCAAATACCTTCTAGAGGAAGTGAGCAAGTGGTTGCTGTACGAGCATCCAGTGGTATATAAACTGCAAGGGAGTCCGAGGGATTCCGCGAAACTGGAGAAAATGACAGTGAACTTGCATCGTATCCAAGAGTGGCTCTTCTCTCTGACGAACTGGTTTTAGTCAGGGAGCGGTAGCTGCTGATTAAAAGGCGAAGTTATTATGATGTGATACCTAATTCCGGTTAATTGTATATGATTATACGTAAGATGCTACCCACGGAACTCGAAGGAGAATAAAGGGCCGTTGGATGGTGAATCTTGAGGATGCTGGAAGGTTAGAAATGCGAAGGAGGAGACCAAACGGAGTCCTCCTACCCTCGAGGAGATGCCGAAGCGAAGAAGGGATCCTTGGAGAAGAGAAGGAACGGTTAGCGGAAAGCTAAAATAACATCTAGACATCCAGAACCGAATGATACGGCATTCGCGGCACGTTTCTGCAGAGTAACCACACCGGTCTAACAATTGTCTCTTTCGTGCTTCGCTGCAGCATGGCTGAAGAATTTATCTGAGCTGGTCGAAAAAGTATATCTTTTCTGGGTAAACTACCACTCTGTCATCGATAGCCCGTAGTTCCTCCTTTTGCCGCTTGGAGGAGAAACATTTTCGATAGGACGAAACTCTGTAGCAACTATGCTCATTTTCCATGACACAATGGCTATGCTTTGAGCCTGTAACTTCGTGGTTGGTTAAACTCCCGCCAGATGGAGTGGCAGGCGCAGTATATTGCAAATGAAATTTTGTTACTTGTATTACACAGGGTTATTCGGTAGGGACGCTTCGCCTGAAGTTAGCGCGACGATTGCAGTCCTATGGTAAAGCCATATTCAGGTGGTGCGTTTGGGCTGAATGACCTGGTGTATTACTGTATAGCTCGTATGAAATGTATGCAATTTTTTTGCATCAAATGACGGGCATAATATGATTGTGCGAAAAATAAGTGACGCTGTGACGAACGGGTCGCGTCGATACTACGAGAACAATGAAAGATGATCGAAGTCCACATTCCTCACTCATTCGATTACGTTCTGCTGTTTCTTCTTCTTAATTCAATTGACAATCCGTGCAATTAATCATCTCCAATTATATCCACTTTCTATAAAAACCTGCCGAAGCTGCTCCAAGGGGTGACGATTGTTGCTCTTTGGTACAGTTAATCCTACTATTCCTATATATCAGTGGAAGTACAGTTAAAGAAGGATTAATTACAGCATCAGCTACATAACCTTGCTCCGTTATGCTCATAAATATATTGAGGTCTTATCATTGATTTATGCATCGTACATATGTAATATATTCGGATCGGTCGAAATGTTCCGAACTTAATAATCACCATGTATAAGTTTCGGTCGTCCCACGGTAATGCCATTGTTTTTTACTCTCATCTTATACGTGTAATCTCCGTATATGGGGTCGCGATCTCTGTATGAGAATTAGTTCAAAGGTCAACTTTTTTACGCAGCATCCGCTGTAAACTTCGAAATTGTTTCCTTAGATCTTGAACCCAACGAGCTCGTTCATTTGCATTGCACGTATTTAGCAGCTCCGCGCGAAACCATTAGAAAGCTTTTTGCGTTATTCGCAAACCGTGAAATGCTGATAATCTAATCGAGATAAGATTAAATCAACCGCTTGTTAGAGTGGTCGGGACAGAGTGAATCGCGTGAGTGGAATAAACGTTTCCCACGACCCGAAGGACCCAAACGAACACTCGAACCTCAAGTTCGATTTGCGGACTCGGAATCGAGAGGCTGCGCGTCATCTGGCGAGAAACTCGAGCAAGCCGCTATGTAAATTCGCAGTCCAACTTTGGCAGCACGCTGTTCTGCAATTAGCGCGGAATGCAGGAATAAAATAGTGGATCGATGGAAGCGGCTAATGAAAATCCTGGTAGGTTCGCAAAGTAATTCAACGTTAGGTTATCCCATTGGAACACGGAGTACCAATCCCTTTGAATTCGTTCTTGAGTTTCTTTTCCTAACGAGGATTCCTATTGCTTCTTTAACTTGTTTTTTTTTTCAGCTAGCGAAAAGAAGGAACAAAACTTAGTTTACAAAGCCACAATCCAGTATTACAGTTGAATTAAGTTATTCCGACGAGTCTTCTTGTTCTTAAGTACTTTACAATGCAGTAATTAGCGACGCAGTTTGTAACAGAAGAAAATAAAAAAGTTCATCTTTCTCCACAATTTTTCGACGACGTTCTACATCCATTGTCTTGGAATTTCTACTTCATTAAAAACAATTTTCCATTTTATATATTTAATATTCTGCACTCAGCGTTCGCTTCGAATCTCTTTTTGCAATTTTCCTCGTAAAGGAAAAACTTGGCGATCGCGCTTTTTTTTGCCGGAAGGAGTTAAATTGACCATGATATTAATGTACGGCCTCCAGATCTCGTGATTCTGATATCCATGCGCATCTAACAAGTATGAATAAAGTCAATATTCCTCGGAAGCAAGTATTAAATATATGTTGAGTATGCAGATTAGACATGTAACGTTTTAAAGATGCGCATACGAATATCTGACTATTACAATGCATTCACTATACAGTTACCTCCCGGCTAAGTTACCATAATGAGTCTTGAGATTCCACGTACATTTTTAATACTTCGTTAAATCTGTCTCAGCCGACCACCCCGACCCTCCCAGACGCACGATCAAACAGCAGCCAATGACAATAGAAAAAAATATATACACGGTTAACGAACAACCACTGACGTAATGGAGTAAGAAAAAAAAAAATGTATAGCTTCCGGTGAATAAGATTCATTCAAAAATTATAGTCATCGACCATAATTCCAGTGGTTCGCCGTCTCATCGGAAAGTTCCAATCACAAAAGCACTATAGGCGAGCGAAGGATAATATACGTGGGGAGCGCGGAATGGAATAGGATTATTCGTTGCTCAATTCACAAGATGGATCGATTCCCATTTCCGTGGATCATTCAAATGAAATCTCACAGCGCATCTGGATAATCCTACTGGTACGAAATAACACGAGAAATCGCGTGGTGTTCGACGAGAGGCAAGAAGTCTCGTATTGTTTCTATAATCCATGTGTATCCCGAGGCTATTCAGGGACGCGGGGGGGCAGACGCGCTCCGTACAGTTAACCATTTGATATTGCGCATAGCGCGGGTTCGGTTTACACAGAGAAACTGCAATCGATCCGCGAATATGCAGTTAAGGCTGAAGGTTAACTCTCTTTACGCTGGACATGATAGAATATGGGTACTCTGTACCGTTCGCCGCTTCATTTCCTTGAGTTATGGTCAATTACAGATGCCTTCTCTTAGCAGCGTGTGTCTGGCTACCACTTCTATGCTTTGACTCGGGATAAACCACGTTTCTACCTACATACGTTACCTACGGAGAAGCGACCTCGTATTTAAAGCCAGTACCAAATGACATACCAGCATTGGACTAACTGGTGCGAAGAAGTAAAATGAATTTTTTTTAAAATAAAAAAAGTAAAAGCTATAGGCTACGTTACAGACACCTGGTCATCGGCGATCCCGATATAAGACGAATGTTCGGATACAGGGAGAGTGCGTGCGAACGCAGACTGGAGATGCCGCTGAGATAGGAAAGACCGATCGCCCGTAGGTTGAATTTATTACAAAGCTTCCTTTCATATTTCCTTCTTATTGCAGCTTCTCTTCGCGGGTCTCCCTCTGTGTGTAATTAAATTTTATTTCTCGCCGAGCGCCGGCTGAGAAACGAGCTCTTGAAATTAACCTTGGTGAAATAAATTGGATGGCTGTGTGTACGAGCGTGAGTGTGTATCGTCTTGTCTTTCTTATTTAGCATATTAAAGTGCAATGAGAAGATCCTGCAGTGGAAAACAAGACGGGAAGATCGATCGTCCGCGGGTAATAATTGAAACTGGCTTGCGCCACTTGTTGTCTACGCGTTCGTTACTCCGTTTGTCGGATCGTCTGACGCGAGGGACAAATACTTTTTTGTACTTCGGAACGGGACAGCGACTAATATTTGGAACGGACGAGAGAAATGAAAAGCAGAAAAGTCGCAAGCTCGGTTGATGCGAGTGTGCATATCAATCGTAGGCAAGGGATACCGCTATTCACTTCGAAGAATAACAAGCAACGATTGTCTTGTTATTCACAGTCATCCTTCCACCAGGCATAATAACGTCTCGCATTACCGTTACAGCCAACACCTTTTTACCGAGGAATCTTCCGTACGATTAAATATAAAATATCGTACCCGTAACGATATTCTAATCGCACATCTAAATCATCGTTTATCCGTCATACCGTAAATTCTGGTTGAAGATTTATGCCGCGTTGCACTTTTCATTCGCGTCATACAATGGCAATGTACTTGGTGCGAATATTTACGCAATTTTATAGTCCACCGTTTGGCACAGTATACGCATTTACGATCCTGCATCACGTGTCGTATTGTCTACTCCAGCTGGCACTTAATCTTCGTCCTACGATCTCTCGTCGTTCTGCATCCCTGTGGCCTTGTTTGCAAACGCGAACGCGTATCTTACGATCTGTCCGTACGGCTACGGCCATATTTACATTCTATTTGGGCGTTTACTTCCCATAATACGGCATTCGCGTTTAGGTCTTCACTGTTTTATTCGAAGCCCTTTCTGCCATTGAATAAAGCGGACGGGGAACCCACGCACGGTGTATATAAGGAAAGGTGTGCGTTGTAATGATTTTTCATGACGATTGTGTAATCTTATAATGACGCAGTGCTATTCACTGTTTTCTACTTTATTTTTTATTTAATTAACGCGCGTTCACGTATCTTCGCCATCACGAGACGACGGTATTCGCCAAAATTTGCAATAAGACGCGACAGCCGTATGCTGGGATTAAAATTTGTAATCGAATGGACACAGGTATATGTAGATACTCTTTTTTTAACTGTGTACGAAAATCTAGGACGAAAATACCTGGAGGACAATCTTGCTTCGGGTAAATAAAAAAAATAGAAGAAAAAAGAAAGTGAAATTGCATTGCCGCAGAATGCAATCTAGAGCATTGTTAGATATAGTGGCTATATGTATCGATCTCAGGTATATATATAGGTTCACGTACACGACGGCTGATATGCCAAGATTAATGCTGCCACCTACTTTCCAGGAACTATCGTTCCGACTCTCCCATTGCAGGATTTAGTCTGTAAATGGAAAATCCTTTAAAAGTTCTTCAATGAGATACACTTGGATACTCGGAAGTGTGGATACCTCTTTGCTGGGCGACATTCCTCGTTCGTTTATGCTTATCGAACTTTTACGTCGTCTCGTGTTGGACGCGTTCACCAGAGGAGTTACAAGATTTCGTAACGCCAAGAATTCGCTCTTTCTTTGTATGAAAAACATACGAGGACGAATGTACGATTCAGCAGCTTGATAAAGTGTGGCGAATATTCGCTGATACTACACGGAAACGTAAATTCCTTTTTGATTTTCGAAACTCGACGCGTGGCTAATTTTGGAGATGATATGCTCCCCACTGTAGCGATAACGATGATTTATGGCTTTCGAAAACGTATATTTCACTTCAAAGTGCACGTTGGGTTATTCTCGTTATTGTATCGAGCTTAAATGACAATTTAAAGCTTTATTAAGATTTTGAAGATTCTCTTAATATTTGTTCAGCTATCTTATTAGACTGTTCGATGTATCGTATTGAGAAGCATTACTTGTGCGCTTGGAGAAAATAACGTGGTTGAGAAATTAATTCACAATTTGTATAGCATTGGATCCGTAATCGTGTCATTTGCTGAATGTGATAGCGACGGTCGATAAGAAAGATTAACGAGCGACAATTTATAAGCCGTCAAAGTATCCGAATAAATCCAAGGAGTAATATATAATCTTGGAATAGGAAGATTTCGAAGATGGGCAAGCAAGAGGTCGATCAGATTTAGCGAATTCAAACTGCCGATTTCGATTATATAGGTTTCGAAATGGCTAGCAAGGTCAGCATAAAAATTCCGACGAAGATAGTCAGCTGGCTCAATGTTCACTGCAAAGGGCGAACTCGAGAATGAAATTGATTGAATAGATAAAAAAGAATATCGAAGGAGTGTTTGGTCAGCCGATAGTACTGAAAATTTTTAACTTCCATTCACAGTCAATTTTCAATAGAAATTTTTCCTAGCCGTGCGTTCCCATTTGTTCTCTCTGAAGTTGCAGCCGGCAGTAGGATGTCATTCGCGGTGGAATTTATTAAATCATTCGTACGGTCTCTCGGTCAGGGACACCTTACGATCGTAACGACAATGTCCTCATAACGATCGCGGAGGTCGTCACTTTGAAAACGGGACAAAGTTCCCTTTCCGAGAGAATCGCGTTCGCCTCGACCTCGAAGTGCTTTGCCATTCAACGAGACGAATGACTCTCGAACGGAAGGCCGGATGGCCAATACGGCCAGACGGGCCGGATAGTGCCATGCTACCTTCGTAGCGATAAAGAAGACTGAGAGTGCAAACCAGCAATCCGAGTTTCCAGCAATCCTCCGCTCCCCTCCCCCTCCCCTCCCCCCCCCCCAAGTTGCTACTCCACCTTCGCCATCTTGTTTCTCTTCTTCTTCTCGAACGGGACGTTGCTTAACGTTTTTCTTAATTGCCTCGGACGACTTACCGCGAAAGTCATACCCTTTTTCCTACTTTCCTACTTTCCGTGCACGGAGCTTGTCCTGATGATGCCTTATGGGTTTCTCGCCTCCCCCCCCCCCTCCTCCACCCCTCTCCACCCCTTATAGCGTTTTAATAACAGCCCCGGGTATCCACGGCGACGCTAAGTACGTCGGCATCGAGAAACACAGAGAGCGCTCAGACTTTTCAACGACAAACAAATTTCACGCTAATCGCACCTGAAATCGTTTCATCTCGACACGCTATGAGAAATCGTTTCGTCGCAAAAATACGTATAATGACCGGCTGCAACAAAGGCGTACGGGCTTTTGCAATGTGCCCTTGACTCTCCTTCGCTCAAGGCCAGTTTCATGTTTCTTCGCATCCGCAACCGCTGTCCGCATATATACATATGTGCATACGTACACTTCGTAATTCACATCTCCGACCGGGTATCACTCTTGGTCACTATCAATCATCGTTCATTGATAACCATCTTGATTTTCTATCTTCAGAAGCTTTTCCATTCTCCGTATACGTAATTACGTAGCCCTGCAGTTACACCTGTGTATACCAATCAGTAGTATAAATATAGCCCTGACTTTATTTTACGTAGCACTCAGTAGTGACGGTAGCGTGCACGGTCAGACGTTAGGCTTGTTTCATAGTTGGCGTCGGACGACAGTCCAGACATATCGATCACTATCGGCCTTCGATTTTCTTCCTTTGCCTTAACGAATGGCATCGGCATCGGTACCAGGAGCTCTTGGTTTCGCGATTGAGAAATATAGTTGACGCGAGTCATCGATCGAAATCAGTGCTTTCGCGCGAGACATTTATTCCGATTTCCACGGATCGAATGTACCGATGGCGGAATATATATCTTACCGATTTTTCTTACCACGTGCGTCGACTTGCGTGTCTGCTGCAGCGAAGAATTGCGCATGCGCGCACAAGGCTATACGTCATGTCAAGCCGTTTAATGGGCCTTTAATACAACTTTACGAGCAGCACAGAATCTTCCCAAGGTCCAGATGTACCCGGTTCTTGCATGCCTGTATGACACGTTCCGCCATCTTATATATTTTATAATCGCGATAATTACTTACGTCATGTTAATCGATCATGACCTAGAAAATCGATTGAAATTGATTTCGAGTAAATCGAGGAATTCGAATCGTCCAACGTTAATTCATGATGAAATGTGAATATGACGTCGGTGATTGATTCAATTGGATTTAAAGCTCCTGTTCTTCTTACTCGGAGCTATACATTTTTTATGTTATACCGTATTATTTTATTTATGCTACTGTATCCAACTTTTGCTCAGGCATCGAATATATTTATGAGTCAGCCGTTCCGTTATAGTACTTATTATCTCTGGCAGCGGTGCTTTATAGCCGGTCCGTTATTGCCATTGGTTATTAGAAGTGCATTTATCCGTTATTAGTGCTATTTTATGAGGTTTTCACGATGGAAAAAAAAAAGAAGGAACACTACTATATGATCGTTTCGTTGTATTTCAAGCATATACATTTCGTGTAGCTTATTATAATTTTTTTTAATACGATAATGCCCAAGCACTATGGAATACACAGAACACGATAATGATCCTAATGGTCTAAAGATTAATCTACGCCGTTGCACTATAATCCTCGAGTACCTTCGTATTAGTTACATCGTGGAGGTCGAGACAAAAGCAATTTATCGGATATATGGTTGTCAAATTTTACAAATACAAAATCAAGTACGTCGACAGTACGTGGTACCGATTAAAGCATTAATTAAAAAGTAAAGAATAGCAGGGAGCTAAATTTATAATACCCATAGAAATCTCGTTAGTAAAATAATAAGGATGCACAGACTATGCGATGATAATATAATCGATTGATTTATTAATAATAATCGAATTCGATACGAAAACACTGTTGCTTCTTTTTGTTCGACGACCCAGTTGCCTACGGATAGCAATTATACACCAATCATCCCTTACATATCATCCGTCGATAAGGTAGTAATTACTGTTGGTATAAACCCATAGGGCGGTGAACAACCCCTCGTGCTGTCTTCGTCGCTTCTACTCGACGAGTCTTTCCTTCTTTTAACGGGCTTCGTTGTTCCGCTACACTTCACAATGAACTTTATTTCATCCGTCAGTTCTTCTTTGAACGATACCTGAAAGTATGTAAATATATAATTTTAAATCGAAGAACTCAAATATTTTAGGCTGTTCAACGAATAATCAGTTATCATTATTATTAATATTATTCTTATAAAGATTCCCTCTTACAATGACTTAATGGATCCGTACCCATTGTGCCATGATGCTTTTGTACCTGATAAACTCGAAGGAACTCTTTATAACTATACAGAATACGTTTGGGTGCGAGTGAGCGAGCGAAAGGGGAATGGAGGAGAGGGACAGATCGTTCGTATACTTCTAGTGGGAGGTTAATAAATATTTATATATATTTATTTATCCACCATTGAAACCATGGTTATCCAATGCAAATTTACTCACGTTCTCTTTCCACGCAGTGCATCCTATATCCCATAGGAGTTCCCAGACAGTGTAGAAGATCGACAAAAAGGTCCCTACAGCGAGAACCAAGAACACACCACCCACGTTGGCCAGGTCGAGCTCACTTGCTTCTCCACTTGAGCTGCTGTCTTCCTGTAATATACAAAGTTTTATTATAGCCAGGTAATGCTACACTGTTACAGCCTTAAGGCGTAGGATGTTTCCATGACATTTTCTACCGTGATTCCTGTCGTGGTTGTACGCTCCGATATTGCATTTTCACGAATTACCAGGAACACGGGCTTAAGGGAAATTCCGAAATTTTCAGAGACGCGCATGTGTACGGGTTACGGTAAAAATTGCACTTTGACTACGTTTCTTTGTATTTTGTATATACCGTAACTTATGCCGTCTTTATAAGAAGAAACAAGCAATTGGTGCCTTCGTGAATCGATCAAGCGTTATTTTGATATTTTATGAAGAACTCTACGACTGGATCCAGTGAAAGGGAAAATAGTCACACCGGGAATATCTATTTTGCGGTAAGCGTACTTATGCTTGGAATATCGTGGAATATGTAGAACCAAAAAAAAAAAAAAGGTTTCGTGCGTGCTGCGGTGTCAGGTATTTCTGGTGTTTTATGGGCATTCATGCATGAGTAAGTAGAGCCTGTCTTTAATAAGCAAATCTTACGCTGACAGCTGACGGAAGGTTTTTGCTCCATTGTAATACCAACTTCAATTTTTATTCTGTGTGGTCTATGCTTTTGTCGTAAGTCCGTTCGTTCCTTTCTTTTGTATCTCAAGGCTCGCATTAAGCGGAACTTACGGTAGGGCTCGTATACACGTTATTTGATACCGATCAGAGATTCTCCGAAGGAGCCCTATGGGATTTCATTTGAAAGTGGAGACGAAATTAGGATGGGAGCGTTGAAATATTTAATGCGCAACGGGATTACGCAATTTGAATCTGTAAGAATGTTCGAATTCCGTCATAGGCAGTCTATTTAATTCAAGTCACGTTTTTACTTTTTAGACCGATACCCCCAGAAATTGATAAATGATTTCGAACGATTACGTAGCAAATCGACCGGATCAAGCTATGGTGCCGCGTTCGATCGGTATTTCGAGGATTTTCAATTATTTAGGGAAAAAGGAATGTAACAATTTTCATAAACATACGTCGCATTTTCCACCTCCTCTCTTCTCCTTCCACCACTTGATCTCGAGCTGTTTCAATAATCCACTTTCCTGGAGTTTCAGCACGTTGGAGCTGAGAACATTTCTGTAGGGCGCATCTGTAATTTTATTAATCTTTGTTTAAGACAATTTTTTTTAACAAATTACAACGGGTCGATTTAACAAGAAAATTGTCATTGATCACAAATTAGTTATGTAAGACTATCTTTGTTTTTTTGTCGGATAAATTTAAAAGTCCATCGCCACTCCCTCCTTAATTTCCCATGCGAAACTGCAGGAGCCAAGATCATCCGAATTCTTCACGCCGCGTTACCGGTTGTTCTTATTAACCGGTCATTAAGTAGTTAAGCACACCGAACAAAATCTCTCGTCCTTGACGCGCGGACGCTCGTAATTGAACTGTCAGTCCTGGCAGTCAGTCCGAAGGGAGTGGGTATTATTTTCAGAAGGTGCGCTGCGGATAATGCGATTCCCAGCGTCATCGAATGATCCTGCTTAGTCCCGTCAATCTTGGCCTTATCTTCATCTAACTAGATCGCATGAATCATGCTGACTGCACTGCAAATCGCAAGTGCGTAGCGAAGTGTGTTATTCCCTATTTTTTTTTATAGTAGTCACTTTTTATGCACTCATAGCTATCTTGCTGTTCTCACATAAATCAATGTAAAAACGACACTTGTAATCGTGTAAAAAGTGACTACCACGAAAATAATAAGGAATAACATACTTATGTTGGCTAGGCAATTTAATTTGCATCGTGCAGGCTGCGTTTCTTGACGAACCACCACGCGAAATATTGGTGGCAAATCATTGGATGATCTTGGTGCTTGATACGTGCAGATTCGCGTGGTAAATTTTTAATGATCGTTCTAGTGTGGATCGTACGATACGTTTATTGCAGTTGAACGCGTTAGTTCGCTGCCAATTGAAATGACCTTGTTACGTAAGTGTAAGTAAAAATTGCAGTATCTAACTCACTTTTCTTCATGGCGATCCCGTACCCTTTGTTGTCTAAGTTACCGTTGACTTTCGTCACATTGCATTGTCTCTCTGCTATGTAATCGATGGAGGTCGATTCCATTAAAAAGGCATAATCGTCATTCTCATCTAATACTTTGTTCACGCCATCGATATTGTCGTTCACCATAACTTCGTCCGCATGTTCAGTCATGTATCTGTACATTTTCTGATAATTTGGATCCATTGAATCCTTGTGAAACGTTAGAAAAAAAATAAGATTAATTTAACCGATATTCATCTGTCTGCCTAGTATGGTATAAATTAATATTGACAAAAAAGGGTGTGTTTCGAAATTTACTGACTGTACTGTAAAAGTAACTACATCTCTGTTACACGCGTATGAATGAATAAAGACAACAGCATTGGTTACAGCACTGGCAGTACTGATCAGTAAATTTCGGAACACACCCAAAATGTTATCTCACACTCGTTTGAATTGTTCCAATAATCTGCATTACCATGACGAATTTGTAATTGTGATTAAAAAAACAAAGGAAAAAGAACAGGCTAACAATCTGACATATTATCAACTGAATTTCGTGACGATAAAATCAAGCAGGTTTCATGATGCTGACTCGCAAGACTTTTCGCGTAATATATTCTTGTCCGCTTCGAGAACATTTCTCGTTCAGTCTGCCAGCAGAACACGAGTGCCGTTAAATTATGTTTCGTGAGTTAACATCGGCTACGTTCTTACATTGCTCGTGTTCAGCATATTGCCATCACGACACGAACAACAGGATAACCATAAGAAGGTAGTCCGAAGGCGAAAAACTTTCATGGAGTCCACGTACCTTGAAGAACTTGAAAGTCGAGCCACCCCTTTTTGCTCCATACTTGATGGTTTTTTGATTGGCCAACTGTTCAGCATTTTCTATCGTCTTCACGGGATTTTCGACTGTAAGGAAAGCCGCCAGATTTGCCGTATAGGAAGACACCATGATAAGACAGAAAAACCACCATGAGCCAGCCATCATTCTGGTGGAGATGCTACTGCAAAAGAAATGACAAATATTTGTATATTTTTTTTTTCTTACTTATTTTTTTCAATATGATTTAATTTTATCGTTCAACTTACATTGGCGCAATTTCAGAACCTTGTTGCATAATACTTCCAATGGTGAACCAAAGCGCATTTGCCAAGCTAAATTGATTTTCTAATTCCTCTGGATCCGCGATGCAAGGATATGGATTGTTCCATTCTGCCGGTGACAATCTTCCAATGATAAATAGGAGCAAAGAGACGAATAGATATGCTCCGATTAAATAAAGCCAAACCTCTTTGGAAAATGGGGATAAGAAGGAGAAGAGACTCGGTGCTGCACTGGTAGGTTTTCTATACAGAATACTGATACCTGAGAAATGTACGGATACAATTCGTGTGGGTAAATTTGTATGATTCGAAATAAGGTTATTTAATTTATTCGATCGATTAGCAGTTTTTAATTGTACATAATTCTTTCTTACCTACGAGCATGAATGGCTTCGTAAAATCAGCTCCGCTCTCGCGTTCCGATGTTATTGTCAAATCGGTAATCGCGAGATCTGCTTCCTGTAAATACATTTTATTAATTGAGACGACGAACATGATAACGTACTAAGCTCACGAAATGCCGTTAAACTATTTTTCATTTTTTATTTACCTTCAAGTGTCTCGGATGGACAATAGTTTAACGGCATTTCGAGCGCTTAGTGCGTTATCATTTCCATCATCTCAATTACAATATGAATGTAGATTTTTTGCCATTTTAATTTTCTTTTATCATACGTGATAACGCTAATCTATAATTTTTCCTTGAAATACCTACTGACGATTATCATATTTCCAACAGATTTTATACTTTCATATTGTATCCTCGTAGTAAGTAGAAACTGCGGATTGTCGACAGACTTTGTGATACGGCACTGGAATACTTCTTTACCGACCGAGTACGAAATGATTCCTGGCTACGTTGCAAGATAGCAGCACAGAATAATGTTACTAATAAAATTTTTACTATCATTTATCGTTTATCGAAAGAAGTTTCTAATCGATCCAAGAGCAAAATTTGATTTTATACTGATTAAGATAAATGCGTTTTTCAATTGAACAACTTTTTCTCGATTTAATAAATTTCGGATCGTGACACTCGCAGGAATATTATACCCTGTGTAAACTTTTTAAACATACTTTAGAATAAAGTATGTGATATCTCTTAGAATTTTTCGGTATATACTTTAACATTGCTTACTAACATCTCTTTGTATTCTTCCGATCATTCCGTCCCATTCTCCGGTTACAGGATTTTTAGATCCATATTTATTATCCTCTTGCAATTCGAAGGTATAATTAAAGTGGAGAACCTTTGCAAGTTCAGCAATAATGTCAATGGCGAATCCTTCGTAACGATCGTTGCCTGTCATTATCTGAGATGATTCCTTTCGCATTACGTATGGATCTGTCTAGAAAAAAAAAATGTCATAGTATGTGTTTTCATAATCATCTTCTCTTCAAAAACACAAGTATCTACCCAACAAACAAAATATTACGTGCGCCCCTCATTCATAAAACGTCAACCTTGTATATTGGCGTTACATAAATAAGTGACGGAATGCAATTAGCACGCGCGGTACATGTAATCGTCTGTTTGCTTTCTATACATTTGATTAACGTTCAAAATGAATCGAGGTTTCATAAATTTAACATGCATGTTTATGTAATGCCATTTCATTCTGTTTTAGTAAATCTGCATATTACGGACTTTGTCCACTTTATTATTTATAATTAAAATTAATTATTGGGAGTTAATTCAATTTGATTATTTAAGCGCGACGAAATATGAGAAAATTATTAAACGACTTTGGAGTTAACAGCTGTCGTTTAAAGCACTTGCGCATTATGAAACAACATAGATGATAATATATTTTTATTTTTATAATCTTTTACCGAGTATCGATAGTAAGGTTATTTTTGTAATTTAGTTCTCATTCTCGGTCAATAAATATAGGTAGCTACATAAATTATACGCGAAATTAATTTGTTATATTTTTTCTTTTTTTTTGTTGTTAACTTCTCATTAACAATAAATTTATTTTTCTACATATTATAATTGCGTAGCAGGAATTTTAAGCATTCAGTTACTCCCATATCATGTTAAGAGAAGTGCTGCAAGAAGCAGTAGTCGAAAATGTAACTTCATAGATTTACGTAAAAGTCCATTTTCATTCTGTAAGATAAATATATTATACTTTTTGAAGGGAACAGAAAAATAGTCTAAATAGCCTTTCAGCGGAGTCTCCAGATTAAGAAATACCAAATTTTTTCAGTTAAATGAAAAACGAAAGAAATTTCGTTAAAAACCCAAAAAGTCGTTGTTCACCTTATTTCATGACTCTTTGTCCGCTTTTCTAAATAACTTTTTACAGAATAAAGATATTTTACTCATACTTGCATATTCTTACTCTGATCATTATGACGATTTTGAATTTACTATTAAGCTTATACAGGCAAAGGCTTTAAATTAGTTTTGTAAAGTATAAATCTTTCGGGTCACCGGTGACCCAGGGTGTACTAGAACGTGGCGACAGGAAATGTTGTAGACCAGAGTGTTAATAACGTGAAAATCGATTTTTGAATATGTCAAACTTGTTTTCAGTCAATGTTTCTATTTCTGGCAAGTAACGTACCTTTATTATACTATCCTCAGATATTTTTCTCGGGCTAGAGTCAAAGATGACAATTGTTAATAATAATTAGAATGATCGTCAAAGCTGTTATTAATATTTTTTTAGACGGAAATAAAGAAAAATGACGTCTCTGCTCATATAAAAAAGGATACGAATACAGTGGAGTCCGTTTATAACAACATTCAAGGAACAGGGAAATAACGTCGTACTAAGTAGACGACGTAATAGGCAAAATAAAAATATGTAGAAATGCATTTACAATCTAATCAAAGTTAAGGGGACAAGTAGGATGCAATATGCGGTCAATATGCGTAATAACCGGTCTCCACTGCATTTCCAATAGGAAAATAAATTTGCATTATAATTAATAATGTTAATGTTAAACTTACCAACGAAACTAGGACAATGAATGTTTTATTAAAGAGGCTCGACTGTTCAGAATCCTCAATTTCCGGCATTTGAGGTATCCACTCGATTCCGGTAGTACTGTTCCAGTATCCAACTTTTGTCAAACCGTTCTTAGTCAATTTTACAATATCCAATTGAATATTACTCCAGAAGCCAGCTGTATCGAATTTTATCAATCCTGTTAATCCTCTCATTTCGGTCTGTGAGAATTAACGATAAAAAAAAATGATAAGAAAAAATTTAATATGAAAATACATAAAATTCAATTATAATAATATTCTTGACTCCAGCTTGTTCTTACCAATCTTATAAAGTTCGACAAAGTGTTTCCGTGTTCCCAACTTAGTGTTTCGGTACAGTATAACTTCTTCTCGTCCGGCTTGATGATAGCTTTTTTAAATTTTTTAAAACCTCTTGCGAAAATTTGCACAGCGTCGTACATTAGTGCAGCTTCTATTTTGATATTGGAGGGACTAGAAACGCCCCAGTCTCGTTGATGCAATTTAAATTTTGATTGAACGTATGAATCTTCGGGATCCAAGAGACGTACGCCGGTGAAATTGACACCTGAATACTGAAACGATTCCAAATCCAAAGTCTGCAAATCCTGGAGGATAATAAATAAATTAGATAATCGATATTCATGATATACAGATATTCTTAAACATTAATATAATTATATCGATCATCAAATTGATCCTTACCAGCGTCGTGAAAACGAAGTTATAATTCTCCGTAATAATACCAATTTGCTGTGCCTGCGTAAGTAATTCTGGAAGAATATCAATCGCGCAATCTACGACTATATTAAAATCTTTTGACTTCTTGATTTTTCGTAAAACCTGTCTGTAACAAGTGTATTGGATGTTAATTGATATCACGTGACTTTTACTAATGTACTGAAATACAAAGTCAATGATTTAGAAACGTACTTGTAATCTGGACCTGATCCCAATTGACGAAGTGTCACAATATGTTGCATATCTTCCCAGTCTTTTATCAATTCACTTGTGCGTATCAAACTGTCAGTATTATCGTACAATAGAATAAAGGATTTCCAGTTGAGTTCAAGAATTATATTATAGATAGCCTGAAATAACGATGAAAATTTGTACTTCTACGAAATCGTAGTGAATTTCCTATTACTTTTTTTTTTATAGACGTATCATTAAACTATAATTAAGCCGCAAACTGATAAATGATGACGGAGTGTAAAACGGTAAAATGTAAACTAATAAAATATTTTATTGGCCGTAATGCTTTCAGAAACTAAGAGGAATAAAATTTATAAACTTTATGTATTATACGTGTTCAAAATTTTGTATCTTTTTGGACGGATAAGTTACAACGTTCATCCTTCATTTATTTTTATTCGTTATCAATGATTATTCGGTGATATAGAAAAGTTACGTTTTAGCTTGAGATTTAACGATTAGTAAACTCTATGGATTGCGTGAATTTTTATTTTTATTACAATCAACGAATATCATCCACTTTGATTAGTACGTCATTAATCAGAACTTTTTATACTCTCTTGATAATAGGTATAACGTGTACGTACCATGCTGTATGTCTTTGCATGTGGATAAACATTAATATTTGTTCCACGAACTGGCGATCCGTCCCATCGTGCAGTAATATGTGGTATGTCCATAGCGTCACTCATGCTTTGTACATGTTTCGAGGATATTTTATCTTGTGGTCCAAAAATACCGGAAATACCTTCGGTAAAGAGTTCGCATGCTGAAAGGATTATTATAACTGAAGGCATTATCAAAAATATAAATTTATAGCTTACGTTGCATGTATGCAATTAAAATTTAATTGCATGTAGCATATAATGAGACATATTGTTACTTTTTTAAATATATTCAGCGAAATTAAAAAAGAAAAAGTAAAAAAATTGGGCTCAGCCGGGATTTGAACCCGGGACCTCTCGCACCCAAAGCGAGAATCATACCCCTAGACCACTGAGCCACTTGTAAAATTATAAAGTTCGTAATCGATAGAAAGTGTGGCAATAATATTTTATGTTCCATTTACCATTCCTTGCCACCTGGAACACATCAAGATTGACATCCTTAGATATCGGCGTCAGAAATATATGTGATGATTCAGAAGTTTTACGATTGTTCTTATTTACATAATTCACTGACGAATCGAATAAAGTCTTTATAATCGGATCATCATCAAATAATGCACCTGCGAAGCGTTGATATATTTTTATTAATTTTACGTTGACCAATTAATAAAAAAAGAATCATAATAATAACAATACGTATAACAACTATCAAAAGAGTACATAAACTCACCAATATTCACTAGTTTCGGAACGGCCAAAATGCAAGGTAAATAGAGTGCTAGCAAAAGTTTGATTAACATCTTAAAAATATTCTGAAAATAAACCAGTAAAAATGAAACCTTCTTTTCTTTAACGACCAACGCAACAACATTATATTTTACGTCTTACTTTAAACTAATAATATATACGTCATTGAGATTGGCAGTGATCGAAATAAACGCGCCAGGTAACAGAAATACATTTAAACCATAAAACAATCACGTTTGCAATTTCCTAGGAGCACTTAACCGTTTGACATTATGTAAACCGATGCAAGAAGACACGAGACGCTTGCACTTCCAGTGGTTCGCATAAACATTTACGTCTACCGTGAATCACGTTCCAAAAAGCCGCTCGGCTTATTTACTCAATGAATGTTTATGCTTTTAATTGAAGCCTGTGATCGATCGATACGTCGTGCCGAAGACGCAGTGAACTCGATAGTTTTTTTTTATACTCACGAAAGAAAAAAAAGAAAATAACTCTATCGTCTTAAAAATTTATTTATCCAGACAGAAAATTGAGTTTTATGATGTCTCAATGAAGACATACATTGCCAACTGAATCTTGAATAACCCTTATACTTTTTCTTTTTATTCGATTTGTATTTACCCCCGTTTAATTTAATTATATATGTATATAATAATAAAAAAATTTCTCTTACTGAATTTATATTTGAATAAAATTGTAGCCGCGCTGCTTTATTTTTCTTCTGTAATTAACTTTTGCTTCGATTGACGAAAATTAAAAATTTGAAGCTAAACGACGTCGCGGAACGTTGCGTTAAGAAATTATTTTCCATCGGCAGTGTCGTGTCCCTCTCTCATTCGATGACACGACGAAGGAACGAAATCTCGGGGACCACATAACGATGTAGATATATTTAGACGTCGGAGCGTTCCGACGCCAGCGTCTTTCTAGTGTAAAGCCTGTGACACAGATTTCAACGAAATACGGCCATAACTTTGAAATTGTTTTTCGAATCACTTCGAACTATCTGGACTGCTAGACTTTACGAATTTACTTTGCAATTCCTACGCAGTAATTGTGGGTCGGAAATTGCGGTATCGTCTGCACCGAAGCAACATGCATTGTTATCAATTCACTTTTAGAGCAACTCGCTGTCCGTCGTTAATGATAGACAGACGAGTATTCAAATAAAGTGAAACATCAAATTGTCTGCGTTAATGATAACAATAAATTTTGCTATTCCAATTTAATCTCTACGTAATACGTTCGTGCGAATGATGGAGCTGGCATTGTGTGCATTCGCAGTTGGACGAAACACCTCGTGCCTTGAACTCGTTTTTATGCAGCGATTGATGCAATCGGGGCCATCTAACATTAGTCGCTATCTATCAAGCCTCGTTTTCATCGGGTCGCTGATCAAGCGAAGGGAGCTGATTTTTTTAGAAGCTAGGACCATACATAGGAACGCCAGTAACTATACAGACATCAATGGAACGCATTGGTGTTTTACGTAGCATCCAGGGTGAGGCTTGTGAAAAATTTTTAACAAAGTTCAATCAACCTTAAGTATTTATAGTTTAAATAGATTATTTGCGCCGGATTTTCAATAGTGACAGGAGCACGGACAAGACGTCCTGTAGTTTTATTATTTGACGTAAAGTCCACGTTTGCTTTTGCACTTAACTAACTTGTGACGATTTGGTAGGCTTTTGTATTTTTTTTTTCCGAAGATTTTTGGCAAATTTAAAGCCTCTTCGAGCAGGAACTGTCGTTTCACGTGTGTCACCAAAATATATGACATAGCATTGTCCCCGAACAGTCAAACGGAAATGATATGCAAAAATGAATTTTCGAATAACGTCCGATACAAAAACATTTAGGAAATAATATAAATATCGCACCATTAAAAAATCATGCACTTGCAAATCTTTTGTTAACTTTTGATGCAACGTGGAATTAATGAAAAGCTTGAAAAAAAATTTCAATACAAATCGTATGTTTTTGGCGCACAAATAAATTATTTCAGCTGCATTTATCTTGCAAACAAATTTTTGGTCCGATAGTCTTTTAAATCAAATGAAAATCTATCGAGATTTTCGGACATTGAAGGGAAGGAAGTAGCATCCATATTTTTTTCTTCGTTCAATATCACTTTGCACAAACGTGTGACATTTATTTTTGGGATTTTCAAACGATTTTCGTATGGAGTAAGCAATGCGAATTTCACGTTTGGTATCACGCAGTTAGGTGAATGCAATGGATATTACAGTTTGGTACTTATTGTGGTTTTTAAGGCAAAAAGCAACTCTCAATCTCAAGAATAAAGCCAGCTTACCTAGAACGTAAATATTAACTTAGTTTCTACTGCGATAATCGAGAAAAACTTTGAATTGGGAATGGTCTTGGCAGCTGCCGAGGCAAGCCTGAGAATTGCCCTCACGCGTCGTTTCAATGAGCATGCGCCATCCCCCCTCCCCCCTCCCCCCTCCCCCCCTCCCCCACAACTTTCCCCACTATTTCTCATTTTTAACATCCCATTACGCCGGAACGTCCTCTCTACTCTTTTTTTTATATCACATGTAATGGTATAAATTTTCGATCAGTCGTATTGCTTACTTTTGGACTAAAATTACGTTTACCTGGATACGTTAGACGCAAAATCTTTTACTATTCAGCTAAAAGTTCTTTGGATTAATTTTATATACAAGAAAAAGCATTTTTTCATTTTCAAAAAATAAAAAACATTCGTCTTGACGTATACGGAAGTGTATCTTATACTGTCTGGTGTTTTATATCTGGGTAAATACGGTAAATTGATGATTTTAATCAATCTAATTATATTTAACCAATGCTTGATTAATTGGTGTAATTAAAAAATATTGTTTAAAAAACGATTTTATTGTCTGAACTTTCTTCAACGTACTGTAAATGTTATACGACTCCTCATAAATATCCGCAAATATCGGAGTCACTGGACACGTGGCACCTTTGACTCGAAGTAACTTGGTCATTTTTATACACGACGCATGTGCACACGGCTCAGACAGTCATCCATTAAAGCCACGAATATATGACGCCAAATTCTTGGAATTTCGTGTTTCAGATTTTGACACTTGTAAATTATATTCTGTGTATGATGCTTGAGATGCTACTGCATTTTTTCGATAAATTAAGAATCATTCACTATACATAATGTATATGATATGTTTATTGAAAACAGATAATTTTGGGAAAACTTTTTCATTATATTGAAACATTTTCTGCCATTCTCGAATTTCCTAAATTAGCTTCAGTTGCTGAACAAGGACAATTTTCTCCAAGCTCCGGCCTACGGCGGAAGGGAACGTTTTTATTGTGAATTGAGTTTATTGGACGTCCGGATAGAAACGTCGACAGTTTTCAGCTCGTATCGACTTTACGGCCCTGAGCATTTTGCCGTCCCAATTAACCTTTTCAAATAAGCCGTTTGAAAGTTCCGAGTGATTAATTTAAATTCAAAATTTGGTTCAAAAGCTCTTCAAGAATATTTTTATATTTATTTTATTTATAAGTACACAGTTGCTGAATGCATATATGTAATTTATGTATTTAACGATAATCAATGTTATATTTTCAACTGGCTCTATTAATTATTCGTGTTAATAAAAATCTGTATGTCCTACCAAAGAATGAGCGATTAAATTCTTACCTTCGCAAGGCTTCATTACTTTGGTATTAAAAATTTGGAGCATTGGGATTCAAAAATGAACTGTTTATACAGTGGTAATAATCAAGTACTACTGTAATATATACAGACGAACAGTTTATTAATGGTTAGTACCTTGCACATAATATAGTCATGTATAGTCGGTCCATGAGCAAAATAGCTTAATGCAACACATGAAAGTAACTTTGTATTTTTCGGTATGTGACTTTAAGCTCGTTTACTCATGGACCGACTATATTATAATTAAGAATTATATTTATCAGGCTTTCAACAAATTCATTTGACGTTTTAACAATGTATCTAATAATGCAGTCGATATTTACAAATACGTGTATCGCAGATTAAACAGAATGATAGCAAAATGAGAGAATCAGCGAGAATGAAAAAAGAAAGCTAAAAAGTTACTTGTTCACGTGCATATGACTCGTTACAATTTCAATATTAAATATAGTTGACCGAGTAACTAAATTATGCAAAATAACTAATCGTTTAATCAGCGAATTACAGTACATACCAGAGTAGCATTATCTGAAGAGAATAAAATCACCCGAAATGGTCCCACGACAGAATTCATAATGAACTCAATTAGTTAAATTAATTAAATTTACATTGCAAACTTTTTGCCTCGATTAAATGACTTATTAAAATAAAATAAATTAGCGATAATAGTCTCACTTAAAAATTACAGAATTAGGAAAAAAAATATTCTTTTTCAGAAATATTTCACTTCGTTCGTAATTTAATGTAAATGTATATTAAGGACGTACCATTTATTATTTATGAGTAACGGAAGACAAAAATTAATACTGTTCGATTGTTACATTTTCTTTTACAATTACGAACATAAGCATGCGAATTTTGCAAATGATCTTTAGCGCCATTGATTTATTCTACATGGTGTCTCGTAAGTCGTCGAGCCGAGGTCGTTCAGCGAAATCCTGCATTCATTCAATTTCGAAATCAAGCTAATAGTCCATAAAATTGTGACTTATAATAAACCCTGTATCGATGACTTTTTTTCGCATCGACCAAAGTTCACTTTCGCTTCAAATACTGAGGTACACTTTGTATAGTACAGATTAAAGAGATATAAAATGTATACATATAGTAAACTCCCGTTAAGCGAGTGCTCTGGATAAGTGACGCTTTCCCTCAAATCGTTCGTGTATCTTGCGGATTGGGACATTAGGATTATCCCCCCATTATCAGCTATGGAGTCTATCATTGTACGAGCACGAAAGCGCTATGTGTTTGAAAATAAGAGAGGACTACTGTATTTAACTACGATACACCGATAATGCTTTAAAATTAAAAACAATATTAGCCCATTTAGAAATTCCTCGTTATGTTTAGATACTTACAATTAACTTTGATCTGTTGGACGTTATTTCGTTCTACGCTAATTACGCTGGTTCGCGTGTACCGCCTATCCTGACTTGATTCTATCGCTATTGCCAAATGCGATAACCAATAGTTCTACATTGTTTGTTGGCAGATACTTTTGAAATTTGCAACGAAAAATAAAAGCCAAGTCAAGCCAGACGGTCCTAGCATTTAAAACGTTTAATTATTTCACTTTTGATACATGCTACAGCATTTCGATTTATTGCATCAAGAAGGAACTACAATAATGAGAATCAGTTTTTCGGTGAACGCGTATAACGCGTTAAATAAGTCCAAATGATGCATGAAAGTTTGAGCATTTTCAAGGAGTATCATCATATTCAAATTATTTTTTTTTTTAAGGAATATGATTAGTGTATTTACTTAAAACAATATTGTACAGGTGACACGGGTGAACGAATATTACGTATTTATCGAATATTTTCATAATGATCTAATTGCTCATTATATTTGGCTGATGTTAAGCAATGAAGCTTTAAAGTGGCTCTGTACTAGTTCCTT
This sequence comes from Trachelus iudaicus, assembly GCA_030142595.1. Classification (NCBI taxonomy): domain Eukaryota; kingdom Metazoa; phylum Arthropoda; class Insecta; order Hymenoptera; family Cephidae; genus Trachelus; species Trachelus iudaicus. The sequence goes on from JARQTH010000582.1 coordinate 1,609,927, forward strand.
CTCGATATTTTTTATTTATTCACACGGTATTAGGTAATGTCGATAAGTAAATAGTTTAGAAAATTCGATTATTTTTGCACTCCCAGTCGTTTCTTATATACACTTCACAACTATTCTTTTGTTATTTTCACGCTTTATGCCTTATCCTTCACTTATGTGTAACAGTACGCTAATCAAAAATCTCGAGGGGTAGGTACAATTCACAGTAAAAAAAAAAGAAACTCGTGTAAATAGAAAACTTTTCGTTAACTTTTGAAACCCTTTGATGGATTCATTGTCACTTTTAAAATGAAACCTTATTTCTTAGCTCGAGTTCTTCGTCTTTTTATCATTTTTCCCATCTATGTCAGAGGCGGTTTCCCTATAAAGTGAGTATATTTCTTACAGACGGGGTAGCTATCCTGCTCAGAAACTGTTGGCACGTTTGAACGTCGTCTTTGACAATCTCGGAGAACATTTTTCGTTGGCTTTTGACTGCCATTTCCACAATCCAGGGCATATCGCAATTCACATGCCATCTCCGAACACAGTGATTTCTGAAAATCGTAGAAAAACAATTGTAACGGTTACTCCTTATATTTTGAGCTCAAAATGTTACACAATTCACAATTATAAGAATAACATTGTCTTTATTCGACCCAACGAACAAGCAACGTATTTTATAGTCTAAATTTATTCATTTACTGATGAAATCTAAAAAAGCAATATCATAAAAACATACAAATCATGCAGTATTTCCTGTACGCATTTTTAACAAATGATTTTTAATGAGTTCTTGAATTATGTTTATTTTAATTGCAAAACTGCAAACTGTACAATGATTAAGCTCGATACGCTATCAATAAGTTCTACAAGTTCTATAAGTTGGATAGTATATATATATATTTTTTTGCTCACCTCCTGCGAGTCCATGGCGAGAGAGGCAAGAAACATTGCGACACAACTAACAATGTCATACTAAACTGTTACGACAGTCAAGAAAGTTTTAGTAGGATGTGATAAATCTACTATAATAGAATAAAGAGGCCCCCGGAACATTTAAATTATGAAATATAATTTTTTTGCTTAATTATCTAGATAATACTCTGAATAATTAAAATTCGTTGCGAGCATGTTATTTATACAGAATACGTCAAATATTTATTAAACCGTTATGCCAATATAAAGAGGATTACAATATTGAAGAATAAACCAGACCTGATGCTGGTCTCAGTACCGGTTCGACGAATTATACAAATTGTCATGTCTTCTAATATAATTTGGAAGCTGAAAATTATTTGAGTATCGAACGAAGCGGATAAAACCTTCGTCACATGAAACAATGGACTGAATACACATTTTGGCACAAAGGCACCACAGAGGACAATGGATATGAAAATTTCTTCTGTATGAATATGAATACATGGAGCTAGCCATAATATATAATTAAAAAAAATTTAGCAGTAAAAGATTCATTAAAATTATTTCAATTTAAAATATAGAATAACAAGAATGTAGAAAATTCGATTGAAATAAATTAATATCTTCCAGAGGCCTAATAATTTTCATAAAAAATCATATAAGACGTACACCTAGTAAAACTTCCTTGTACAGTGTCTCATCAGAATATTCTTTACTTATGGCTATTTTAATGTAATCCCTTTAATTATCAATAGTCATATATTATACTTTATGAACTCAGACATAAAATTTTATATCGAATAACCGAGTGTTGGAGTTCGCAGTTTCTTTTGGCATCGTATACCGAATTAGTACGTTAATTAGTATTCGCTCTGAATTAATAAACAACGACGATAGGCAATTAATAATTTATTGTTAATAGACCGAGATTTTTTCGAAAAAATAAAACTTAAATCCTCCGTAAACAGTGCGTGTAAGCCTTGCCTAATAATATAAATAAAAATAGAACAATCACACTTCTAGTTCGTGACACATCGAATTTTTCGCCGAATTTACTAATTGTGAGTTTGGATGCCCGAAATCTACGAACTCCGCATTTAATCGCGTAGGCCCATCAACTACGTAATATGTACAATAAAATGTCTATTCGCTATTAGTCTATACATTCACTATCTATTTGGTATAAAATGGTGATTGTTTTTTTTTTTAAATATCCGTTATTTTCAGTGGGTTACACGTGTTATTAGAGAAATTCAATATCGTTCGTTCGTATTCGTTCATTAATTAGCCCGGGAGACTAGAACTCACTGTGGGCTGTAATCTCTTCGTTAATTAATCTAATATTTGATATGAGCAAATGGCAGACATGTTGACCTCTCCAATTTCGCTTCGAATTGTCTTCTGCAACTTTTAAGTAAGTTCGCGCAAACAAGTGGCGTTAGATTCATAATAAGTAAATGATTCGTTTATTGATGAATAATAAAATTTATATATGGATCCTTTTTACTCTCGGCGATTCTAATCAGCCTGCTTCGTTAAGTGTCAGTAACGATAGATCTAGAATCGCGAAAGAAAGCAGCTCGATGTGCGCACAAGCCTGAAGATTTGAACAAATTTTCAGGACTCGGCCTGTGGAAGTTGGACTCGTGTGTCTTTATCTTTAGAGTTTTATTTTTTGTTAAAATCACATAAGTCAGTCTGCATTCTCGTAATGGAATCTTCTAATTATTTTAAGTTATTACAGGATTTGTTCTTCTATGTGGAACGGTGTCACAATTCGATAGACATTACATAGAGTTGTTATTAATAAGCATGAGTACAAAAAATTGGAAAGGTCAAGGTTCGTAGCTTTAACTTTTGATTATTTATCGTTAATTTACAGTTCCGTCACTCGTGATGGAGTTCTTCGTTAGGTCCATTCTCGGGTCAAGAACAGTTAAGAAACACCGGGCTTGGAGTCTGTTTTCGAAGAGTCGCTCAAAGTACTCGCTAGTGTAGATCTGTAAAACCTTCGCAGATCGGTTTCCCCGAGGATTTCTGCTTCTAAAACAGAACACCAAAATGCCCGGTAAGATACAGAAAGATTAGTAGCGTAATGGAAAAGCAGTGAAAGAATGCATCTTAGGAAGGTAATTGAAGCATAATGTAATACCTACTGAACAAAAAAAAATTGGTCCACGAGAAATATCTTATTCAATAAAATTATAAAATATGAATAATCTCCAAAGAATTGTTATTCGTCATGTATATATTTATGTAATAGTAAAAAAAAAGGATTGATGATAATTTTAAACTGAAATAGCAGTAACCCAACAATTATTATTTATACGCAGAAATCGATAGAACAAAAGGTCATTACGTCATGTTAAACCGCATTCTCGAAATCCGACCAGGAGCAGCAATATCACGGCATCTGGTGCCACGTGAAATTGTTTGAATTAGAGTCCGCGTGGTCAATCACGTGAACCTGTATATCCGTATTTACGGACGGTCACTCAAACAGGGTTATTTGTTTCCCGTTCCAAACTTGGATAAGCACCTATTGCGAATAATGTGACAAGTTGTATGTACCTAACTGGCTACGGAGCGCCCCGCTACATGGTCATTAATTTCGTTCAGTGTGATCTCAACTGTTGGACTCGTTTTATTTTTACATTAACAATAACTTAATAGGACCAAAAATTTCAGTATAAAAAAAATAATAAAAAGAAACGTTATAGGAAATAGAGTGAACAATTGAAATTAAATTTACGATCATTAGACCCGAGTGATCTTGTATTTGGTCCTGGACCATTAAAGAGGAACTCCACCATCGTGCGAACATCAACTGATGTATTCTCGTGGGATATCTGGATAAATCGCGTCCGGATCAAGATGCGTATGGGGTGTCGTGCAACTAGGTTCGACACCATCTTCCTCGTGTTATCTGACCCCACTCACCCGTTCTTCGACGGCGACTTTTCGACTCTTCCAGACGAATTCGCAGACGGCTATTACGCAAGCGACACCCATCCCACCCATGAGGACGACGAAGACGCCGCCAACGTTCGCAAGGCCGAGTTCATTCGCTGCTGAGCTGCTCTTCGAGGTGTCGTCCTGTAAGGAGGACTTTTTTTTAGAGAAAAAGTCCCACGAGAGATGGGATTGCATTAATAGCATTTTTGCACTTTGAAAGATAAGGAATAGATACGGTAGAGGGCGGAAAGCTTCAATTAATTTTCAAACGAATATTTTGTACTTGTGTCAAAGGTCTCTCTTAAAGTCACTCTGAAAGGTGATTTAATAATCTCGAGCAGATTTTTATAAATTTAATAGCTGTATATCTTTAATGTTTTTTTAGATATTAAGTTGCAGGATGTGCCATAGAAACTCAAGTACAGCCGAGAACTAAGTGGAGCATTATTTTTGCATATAAAAAAATAAATTGTTAATAACAAGACAAGAATACAGCTAAATATTCGCATGGATAGCTCAAGTTGTATGAAATCTTTGGTATGTTTGTCATTATGGTAATGTAACGTTAAGTTCCCGAATTTGAAAAAGTTTCGGACAAGTATTATCGAGAAACATGCATTGAATGGAAAATCAGATAAAGATAAACGTACAGTATACAGAAACATACCCTACAGGAACCGCCGCCGCGTTTTTCTTTCCACCACCTTGTTTTCAGTACATGAAGTTTTCCCTCTTCCTGAAGTTTTAGGATGGCTCCGCTTATGGCTGTTCGATATGGCGAATCTGAAGTTTAAATTTCTTTTAAGAATGGCCCCGGCGCAAAAGATGCGTAGCTAAGCTTCTATACTAATACACAAATTAACGTTCATAGTACCCTTAGTCCTTCTACTTATTTTACAGGTATACTTTTGATATAGTTCAAATATACACCATATATATACGGGATATATATCGTGACGTGATTTTTCAATTCATGGTCAAGTTAAAGTGGTCTCAACCAATCAGAATGATTTGTTCTCAAAATTTATTATTGCCAAAGCAGTCTGTCTCGGGACATCGACGAGGTGCCTCGGCCTAGCTCGCGCTCCCATGTTATCAGTTCATAGTTTTTCCGGCTGTGTCGCCTATACGGTACGTAAAGTTATCGGTCGTGTAGTTTCCGTGTTTACTTGTGAAAAATTAAGAAAATCCCACGGATTTTCCGTGTGAGTCCCGGTGTGCAGTTTTGTGTCAGTGCTGTGCCCAGAGAGTGAAAACGGTTTTTCGGGCTCCACGATTAGCTGAACCAGCTCCTGTGAGTATTTCCAATTCATTAATTGGTGAAGGGATTTCGATTTTTTAACTTCCGTTTCGCGTTCTTTTACGTTCTTGTTTGCTGGCTCTCTGCATTTCGCGCTATTTACCTTACGGTTACTCCGACTCTCTATACTACATAACCTACAGCCTGAGCGGCCCTACGTTTCCGGTACCGTCCGCTTCCGTTTGCGCATCCAGTTGCGTTTGTGAATTTTCCGTGACCCCTCAAAATCGAAGCTTTTGGTCGCGTTTTTCGATTCTATGCGACACCAAAAATCCATAGGATCCGTTATGCTACCGTCCGTTGCGATAGGTTACTCTCATCCGAGCTGATGCAATTCCACCTCATCTCCCAGGACGTACCAACTTTTCAGCTCCCGGTAAAATAAGAATTGACTGTCGGGTGCATGGAGGAAGGATGGACGATCGAATGTGACGTAGGTTAGCTCTCGGATTCGCGTTATCAATATCGAGTTAAGAAAGTATGTCACAATATAATACGAAAAAAATGGTATATTCAAAATATACATAAAAATTTTTTTTACTACATTCCATCTCTATGACGTTTTCTTGGGGGGCGGTGTAAAAAATATTAGAAAAAAAAAGAATGATATTTGCATAAATACTTACTGGGTGGCATAGCAATTCCGTAACCCTTGGAATCTAAGTATCCGCCAACTTGAGTGAGTTCGCAGTTTCTCTCAATTACATATTCGATCGAAGTTGATTCCATTAGGAATGCGTAGTTGCCCTTTCCCTTGACCACTCTCTCCACGCCCTCGACGTTGCTAGACGTGAACACGGACGGCCTCGCTGACTCCATGAAAGACCACATGCGCTGGTACGTCGAGAAATTGGAATCCTGCATCAGGAAACAGACTACCGTTTGCATTGGATAGATCAAGCATTGGCCAAGATCAGAATCTGTTGCTATTCTAGGTACGAGCAACTGGGAATTCGGGATCTGGAATTACGTGCTCGTCATTTCCGGAAGTATCCGAGTAATTCCTCTGTAATCTCCTATGGTAGAAACGCGTTAGAGACGTTCGATATATAATTCTATCCATCTTATATTTTCAAGACTTTGTTCTGACAATATCTATATACATTAAATTTTATCCGTCTTCATTGATAAGTCTTTGAGACGTCTTCTAGTTGTATGAAAAGTTTATTGGCTGATCTTGCTTTTTTATGAAACATTAATCAATCATGTAATCTGCTTAAGAATTGGGAGGCTGAGGATGTCGCTGACACGATACTTGAAAAAGGTATAGGAAAAGTTATGAGTATTTTGAGTCGACTTGATAAATAAAAAAAATGTACAAGGTCGGATGAATATAGAATGATACTAATATTTTCATCGATGAAGATGAAGGATGATCAATATGAAATTGATATTTTTGAGATAAAACGTTCTTTGGTGCTTACCCTGAAGAAAGCTGCAGTGCTGCCACCTTTTAATGCACCGTATTTTATTTTCGTCTGTTTGGCCAAATCCTCGGCGCTCTCAATTGGCGAATCCATTCTTTCGACCGTGAGAAAGGCGGCCAGATTTGCTGTGTACGATGAGATCATTATCAAGGTGAAGAACCACCACATGCCGGCGACCATCCGCGTGGAAACAGCCCTGCGATCAAAATTTTTCCAATGCAGCGGGTCGGTACGAAATTTCATATTTTATCATGGAATATTATAAATTTTACAATATAAAATAAATATAATTGAATGCATCTAAAGAAATTAAATTTACTCAGCCCAACGGTTAATATTGTGAACTATTAATTATTAGTCAAGCGATCTACGATATAGATATACACGGTATAGAAACAACTACGTGAATAGGTTGTTACAATCAATTTTTCAAATGTGCCATAAAGCTTTTCTGGTGTAAAGTTACATATGGGTGAGAAAATTGCTGGATGCTGCAATGCAATCTTTAACTACGTTTAATATGTTTTTTTTTGCTAATTTAAAATTTCTCTAAGGGCCTCTCGTGCACATATGAGAAAATTCCTTAAATAAATTAATAACGTTTCTCGTTACCTTTCCTTCCTCGAGCGACTAACTGCTACGGTTGTATGATTTATTCAAATTACTTGATTACTGTTTTAATTCAAATTTCTTCACAATTTACTCTCTTTCGAATATTCTAAAGTAATTTTACGTTTCACGTACATTGCAGATATTATTATCATATATAGTTAGCGAAGAAATTAAATGTCTAACAAACAGTGTTATTATTATTGTAGATTCGTGAAATATAATCTCCTATGAGAAATATTAAATATAATCATAGCTTGAGGTACTTTTGAGCCGCTGCTGCTGCTACTACACAACTGAATACTTCGACTTAAATAAGAAAAAGTAAATTATCCTTTCTAGAGAGCTCTTTGAATAAAGTCATAGACTGCCATGAAAATACCTTTCACCAAATTACATGATTAATCTATAATTCCTCATTCAATTCGATATTCATTCTAGTAATGAATTACAAAAAAGTTCTGATTCTCATAAATTTTAAACTTTGAACGAGAGTTCATCTGCCACGCTTATTATTTTCAGTTCAAAAATGTCATAAACATCTCATCTTTAATATTCATCCCATAAACCGTCCAAGGTACGAACGATAACGTTGAATGAAGTAGTTGCATGAGATATCTCAAAAGTTCATGGACGACGCCACGGAGTGTCTCAAGACAAGATTGTCAGAGGAAAGAGAGGTAATGAGAGAGATAAAAGAATGTAAAGTAGGTTCAGGAAGATTAATAACATATAAACAGATTAATCCAGCAGTAACGTAGGCTATTGCAGCAAGCCTACGATATAGCATCCAGACTATCGTATTTAATAGCCTATACTCGGTGTTGTGACCTATCGTGTTGTCGGCTGCGAAGCGTTTGGTAACGATCTTAAGTTTACGATGACACCGGTCCAGGACCAGTAGTTATTGAAAGAGAAGACTTACTTCGGTGCTATATCAGAGCCTTGCTGCATGAGCGAGCCTATGGTGAACCAGAGCGAGTTCAGGAGGGTAAACTCGTTCTCGAGGACCTCGGACTGCGCGTTGCACGGATGGGGATTCTCCCACTCGTAAGGGCTGAACCTGCAGACACGTGAAAGGAAAGGGATGGGATTAGATCTCAGAGCCGTAACGAAAAAAAATAAATGCTTCGGCATCACTCGGTAGCAGCAAGTTCAAATAGCAGGAAGTCCTTGAGCAACACAACCGGAAGTCGATTCCATCCAGACGACAGAGTACCGTCATAGCAACCAGAGATTCTGCTTCTGGTTACGACTCTGAGGATATTTTGGATATTGTGCAGACGTCACTCGTACAACATTTCCTCTCCTGCGCAATCCGTTATCGTGTGATCCTCGAGACAACGGTTAGCGAATTTGCATGCACTTTACACACGCACGCACAGGAGACACAAATGTAGATCAATCGATACACGTGCTGCGTTATCCAATGATTCAGAACTTCCTGTTAAAATTTTTCAACGTGATGCACAATTGTTTACAGTCAGTACTTGAGACAGGACAGAGAGACGGGAATTTGAAAATAGAACACCAGATCAAGCTATGGTTTTTTTTTTTTTTTTTTTTTTGTGAACAACGGAATCGAGACCGTTGGGAGGGAGCAGGGCTTACTTGGGTAAAATGTCACAACCCTGACGCATTAGGGAGCCAATCGTAAACCACATGCAGTTGAGCAGCTTGAAACGGTTCTCCAGGTGATCCGGATTTTTGTTGCATCGATGAGGATTGTACCACTCGTATGGTGTAAATCTGAATATATCAACTCGAAAGAATTAACGGTTTTGATCGATGCTGATGAATTATTATGCAAAGCTCTGTTTCTCGGGAAAATTGTTCCAAGGGGTGTTATCACCCCATGGCACACGATTGAATTTGACTTTGCATGGTCTATGGTATAATTACGAAATTCTTACGTGAACTCCCTTCCATATCAATGCACGTCTATAGGTATTTCCCAACTATGCGGTGCGAATTAATCTGATATGTCTATCCCTTAGTATATAGTTTATTGATTGCACGTTACTCGCCTGGCTAATATGAAGAGTAAAACCGAGACTCCCAGATAAGCCGTGGCCATGTAGATCCACACGTCGAGACTGAGAGGACTGAGGAACGAGAAGAGATTCGGCGGCTGCTTTATGGGCTTGCGATATAGTATACGTATACCTGTGAAGAATAATTAATAAGTAAATTTTTCATAATTATAAATAATTAATTAACCTTAAAGGCGATAAAGAAAAATCTTACCGAGATTCATGAAGGGCATCGTGAAGTCTACGGCTTGTTCTCGATCGTACGTGATGGTAAGGTCGGCAATCGCCATATCGGCTTTCTGATCGAGAAGCTCCTTTATCATTCCATCCCATTCCTTTGTTTCCCTATTAATCGATCCGTAACGTCCGTCGGGCACCAGCCGGAAGGTATAATTAAATCCAAGCAGCCGTGATATCTCGTGTATAAGGTCAATACTGTATCCTTCGAATTGGGCATTTCCAACGAGCTTCTCACTGGAGTCCTTCCGCATGCAGTAGGGCGAGCTCTGTCGTTCGACAAAGGATAATTTTCATGAAAACCATATTGGTCTTAAGGACGTCGGATACAAAAGTACATAATAAGATAAAGATAAGCAGCGACGAATCTTACACGGAAGAAGATAACACGAGATTCTCTATAAAGATTAAACGTACAGAGTAGCTACCGTTCGTGTAGAATAATTAAAAGCTCATTAACGATCCAGGCTTGATATCGTTAAGATTTAAAGGGAATTTCATGAGAATAAAGGGTTATCAAAAAATTTTATAACGAGAAAAAGAAATTCACCTATAGTTACTTTCACAGTACACGTTGACGCGAGACCCCAAGTGAACGGTTGAAGGTTGAAGTAAAGTGCGAAAACTCAAAAGTTTCTTCGGGCTAAAGGATCGAACCTAAGGGGAATGACAGTCGACGTGGTGGTTAGACGAGGTGAAAAATCATTCCGTGACTCCATCGAATTGAACGTTTTGACGAGAATGAACCGTAACGAGAAACTTGTACCCAGTTACGGCGCAATGAATAAAAGCTAAAGTCGACACTACAGCGAGCATAGTTTCTTCTGGAGGGACATTATGGAAAGAAACTTTTTATGAGACGCCGAGAGTACACTTAACGGAGTTTCCGCTTTATTCGTAAAGTTCTAGGAGTTCATACGTAAGTACATTACTTGTCGCCACAATTAGCGTGAGAATAAGTAATGTAAAGGAGCGTCGTGAAAACTTCAATTATGTCTTAGGTACGTGTACCGGTAGTGACGTCAATGCGCGCTAGTTCCTGTCACTGCAGAGAAACGAGCTATCGGAACTTATGAAAAGTTGCATTTGAATATTAAAGTCCTTACAAGTATCGTAGTCACGATAAACGTCTTGTTCTGAAGACTCTCCACTATTTGTGTATAAGCGTCGCCATAGGTCCTCGTGAAATTGACGCCGTTCGTGCTGTTCCACGTGCCAATTTTCTTAAGTCCCTCTTTGCTGTTTAACTCGATGATGTCGAGCACGAAGTCTGAGCGAAAGCCTTGATGATCGAACTTTATGACCCCGGTGAGTCCACGCATCTCAGCCTGTGAACACAGTCGGAAAGAAGCGTCGTTAAAGAGATGTGGACGAGACACGTGCAATTGAGGTATTACGAGACTCTTTGAAATTACGTAAGACAAAGTCAAAGCGAATGGATCAGTAAAGATAGAAACGAGTAACAAAAAATATTTTGAATTACGTTCGTCTATATCGTAACTCGGTACGTATATATCTATCTACAGATAATATATTACAGCTTCGTGTTTGAAATAAATTAGCGGCAAGAAATTTCCGAGCAGGTGCACCAACGCATTTCAACTTTGGACGTAAATGAAGCTCTATAAATTTCTAAAGCACGGCTGCTCTCGATGAACTTTTACTTGGATAACGCGTACTTCAGATTTTTTAAAAATGTTTCATGGAAACGAGCCTTTAAATGTAACGATGCGTGCTCCACGCTGTTAACGTGACCTACCGGTTTCTATAGGTATTTTAAATTATAGTGTATTTGAAGTAAATCGATTAATTGAATTTTATACTATTTTGCATATTGTTTATATACACATAGAGTAAGAATTATGGGTAAATTATATCTGCGAAAGTGTTCTATAGTAGATTCGAGCTAACGTAATGCTCGATATTTCCATTGAAACGCCAGTAGCGGATATTTCATGAATACGCTGTGCATTTATGTCCGGCGTTCAGGTATAGTATCGATCAAATCAATTATTCATCTGGACATTTATTGAATAATTAGTTTTTTTTTAATGCGATATCCAAAATTTGTTGTGATATAATTTCTGAGCGTATTCGTATGGAGGCACGTTATGGCAAATAGTTGAAATATTTTTGTGCAATTTTCATCTGTCCTTTTATGAAAATAATTCCATGTGCAACGCGATGCACCACTACACGTGAAAGATGACCACAAAGCGCATAAAGCTACTCGTTCGGGCCATTAATAAGCCCACATACGGGATTAAGCATATCGTTACGCAGCTTGTTATTTTGTTCGGTGGATAGTCGATACTGTAATTCAAATTAATTGATTTTCACGAACAAACTATGGTATCATAATGTTATAATGGTTGATAACGTCCACTGGCATCATTCACAAATCCGATCCTAGAGTTCATTAACAAAATGCCAAAACCGTATAACGAAGATTGTGGAAAGCCGAAACTATAGAGTACTTACGATTTTCATGTAATTTATAAGGGAGTATCCGTGAGGCCATGTATCGACGGATTCGCATGACAATGGTTTTATGTCAATTAATTGGGACTTGTCGAGATCGTGCAGTGCTTTGACAAAGAGATGCACTGCGTCGTACATGAGAGCTGTTTCGGTCTGAAAAAGCGAAAACCTTTGATAAATATTTATTTTTTGATAAAATTGTATACCATTATATTAACTACCTCTCAGAAACGATAACAGCAATGACAATAAAGCCTTGCAAGTGTTATTTTCAATGGTTAAAAACATATTCGGAAAGAAAGTGAAATTTTTGACAAATTAAAATATATAGCACGACACGTATATTTATTTAATAAAAAAATAGTCTGGTTAAAATAACCATGTGACGAATCAAAATACATTACGCTAACAACAGCTTATCAATAATGCACAATTCTTTTCGATGTTCAGCTCGCCGATTAAATTATAATAATTTAATATTAATTAATATTAATTAGATTAATAATAATTAAAATTAAATTATTTAATCAGGTATTAACATAGTCCAAATTGCATAATTTCTGACTACCGATAATTATTTTAAAAATTATCGTGATGCATCAATTACGAATCGACCCGGTGAACCACAAAAATGTATTTCAAATGTAATCATCTATACCGGTCTCCTATGCTTAGTACGTGATTCAATTTAAACGGCCGAAAATGAATATGAAAGTAAAAAAAAGCCAAAATATCCGTTCGGTAGTTTTGTACATGTGCAATAAGGGATCTCGTAATTTCTGCTCTTTCGAGTAATTTGCGCAAATGTATAGCTGCGGTATCGAACGGTAGGACATGAATGCGAACGAAGGAAACCTATAGTTATCGAGATAAATTTTCACTGTAAAGGCCGTTGCATACGTTGCACCGGTTATCGCTCATTTGCATAGATTCTTCATGCATCGCTCGTTTTTGTCCGATAGCGAGTAACTGCATGCAGCGAGCAAGATTTAACCCGTTGATTGAATGTACCACGTGTACTCAATCCTCGATAAATGCAAACGTTAATTAATAATTAACAGGCGTACATTTAGGTCATGCATATAGCCACAGAATTATTGTGAATTATATTACGAATATTAATGTCTTACCTTTATGAACGTGAGATTGTCCTAATTTCAAGAAAGCATGTAAAAAAAAATAACACGAATTATTGCATAGTTCCTATGCGATGTAATAATAATATTTAATCGTAAAAAAAATCATACGAAGCGTTCTATGAGTAAAATGAAAACCTGATTCGACGGGATGATGAAATTTTTATTATCTTTCAATATTTTTTAGAAAAGGCATCGAGAATGCCGCAACTTCAGTTCATAACAAATAAAGAATTGATCGCGTACTCGGTGAGAGTCGTCAGTTGAAATTTCTTAGGATTTCAAAAATATCCGCATACATTACTCGGTAACCGATACTTTCGTTCGACAAATTGAAGAAGCACTGAACATATCTCCGAGTACGTTTCAAATGGAATTGCAGCCATTTCGAAGCGCAACTCCCATCGTTTACGTGCACTTAGAGGGACGTCTTATATAAACCGCATGTCTTATCGAGAAACTATTACTTAGGAAGCAATGCTAGTGATATTCGAGCAATAATGCCAACGCGTAAGGATTTTAAAGTTAGTTGTGTTTTTTAATCTAGCAACCGTATTATACAATGTTAAAAGACATTGCTAAATAAAACTTGACATTGGAATAGAGGGATGTAATTGCATTACAATTAGATGGAGTAGTGCATAAATTTGCAAGAGTTGCAAGAAATCTTATTTTAATGCTCGAGTCAAGAAAGAAAATTACGTCTTATTAAGCTTGATTAACGTCCTGCTTTTCTACCAACGTAGCGTCAGACTTGGTGTGTTTTTGAAAATTTTCTACAGCCAAGAACTATTGGAGTAGTACCAAACGTGTGGGGCATTCTAATGTCCATATGTATTTTAATTGAAACATATAATAAAAATTGTTTTATAATTTTTGATGTAAAGAAAATCAGATTTTTTTATAACGTAACTGAGGAACTTCATGGAAAAAGGCATAACAGGGACTTGAAAATATATTGTTACGGATGGACCCTAATTGGCTAGTAAAAAGTCTTCGTGGCGGACACACGCGTTTTTCACGTCTTACTATGAAACTCTCGACGATCAAACGGTTCGGTGCGAAGACAGGAAGGTAAATGAAAGAGAAGAAAATAGACTGCGAGGAGCGTAAGAAATATTAAATGTACAAGAATCCTAGATTTACTAACTTATACGAAACTTGTAACGGTTCGCGAGTGGAAGGAATTTAATAATTTATTATTATGGCACCCCAGCGCTATTATCAATCTCGATCTAATTTTCCATGAAACTGTAAAGCTTGCCGCTTCACACTTTTCTTGTAAGGTCATGTACGAAAATTTAGAGCGCGTCGGAAATACGTACTGGAGAATCAGACGCGTTCGGCCTTGCTCGGCACACCTCACCTTGGACTCGTGGCAAAACTTTGACGAACTTTTCCTAACCAGCCGGCCGGCAATCGCGATTGCAGCTGAGTGGCAATTTGCTTCGCCCTAAGAGAAAAGCACGGCGAAGCAGATGTTGCATGGTCGAGCTTGCTTTACTTGAGCGACCAAACATCCAGCACTATTTCTCAACTTTCTTCTCATCAATTTCGAAACCAGATGCGGCATAGTAATATTTACATTAGTTCAAAGAGCAAAAATCATTCCGACGATTATGGATGATCGGTGCAAGATATACTGAGATCCTCGAAAGTTCTTCATCACGAAGGTAGAGAAATGTTGAATTAAAAAAAAAAAAGTTTATAAAATCATAATCGACGTTATCGATCGAAACATAAGTGTGCATTGTTGCATTATTAAATCCAAGCAACATGATTGGATTCACGTGCAGTCAGCCATTCTAAATTCTGCACGTATTATTAGAGACGCAAACTTTGATCGATAATTTCACGAACAAAGTTCACCTACAGCGAGCAGATACTCAACCGATCCTTATCCTATTTTTGAAGGGAAATCTCATCAAGCTCTACGTGTAATTTCATTTATTTTCCTTTGCTTCTCCTACTTGTATCTACATTCAGTCTCGCGATACATAAAACCAGAGCGGAAGTCATTTGTCTTGGAGGATCAAGATTTTTTTTTTCGCTTCTATTCAAGAGCTCGGATGAAATTTAAGCAAAACTCGACGACGACGGCGACGCTAGCCAGAACGAGAATGGGACCGGAAGTAAGGGGAAAGAGGGAAACGGAAGAGACTCTTCTATTTTCGTAAAAGAATTCCGAGAGAAGATCCTTCCGATGACATTTAGAAAAAAATAAATAGAAATAAAATAATAAGAAAGTTTTCCTTGAAAAATTACGTAGATATAGCCACATCGGTAAAAACTACCCTTACATCCTGAACGAAGTTATATTAAATATATTCGCCATTTTGACAATCCCAACCATATGCTGCTGCACATGATAAATAATAGTGAAGCACACATTGGAATTATAACGCAAGTGATATTGTGGTTTTCCGAAATCCAAAGGACCATTAAAATTTCCTCACTAACGAAAGTGCACCTGACATACATTGGGGTTAGGTTTACCGACAAATCTCTATGTACGTGTGTATCTCTCAATTTTACCGTACATTCGTTAGTATGCACTTACTGCAGCCAGGAGAGAGGAGTGTAAACTGCATAAGTAATATCCCGTCATGGACAATCTTACATTAGAGCGTAAATGCTTGCAGAACCTCCGATATGTCTGTATCTATAAATAAGCATACGCGAGTATCCACATATGAATGTCGCCACGTAGATTGCGAGTAACGTGAGTCGATATATTCTTCTATCTGCCTGTATAGATGTCACCGTTCAATTATCAAGTTGAACGAGCAAGTGCGTAGCGCTCATTAAGTTTACAGCAAATTAACTGTTCCCCTTATCGTCCTGTATGATTGTTCAGCCGAGTGAAAAAATAATAATTCATATGGTTCATTAAAGCGTATTCACTCGAATTACGTATCTGCATCTGAGAATCATTGATTAATTGAACTTTCAATTTTTTATTTTTAATTTCTCCGATGACAAAAAGAATATTCAGAGAGTCCGAATCCTTTGCCGAGAGTTTTGATAAGGAAAGAGAGTACAATGGAGAGCAAAGATAAAGAGAAGCTCAAGAGGTTAAACAGTGCGCATGAAGGTAAAGTATGATGATAAAAAAGAAACAAGGGTAAAACAAAGAGGGCCGAATCAAGGCGAATTGAAAGATAGATTGTACCACTTCCGGTCTCTGCACTTCTGAAGATTGATAAGAAGATCGGTATTACCTTGTTGGTGCTTTGACCCATGTCGAGCTTGCGGCCGTAACGTTGCTCCCCGTAGATCCAATCACGAACGACCGTTTGAATCTCCGGCTTCTCGGAGTCGACCAATCGGAAGGCGGTGATATTGGTCCCGCCGTACTTGAATTCTTCCAGGTCAACGCTATGTAGGTCCTGGAAAGAAATTTCGTAGACTTTATGAATATCTATTACGGATAAGGCTGTTACGTGCTACGTCGAGTTGAATACATTCCAAGGGCTTTTTGAGTTTTCGGTCAACGAGTTATATTCGATTTCAAATCTGCCGCCGTTCCACGGTATTTTCACCTTTGACTTCACTCTAAAGGAAAAGTCTCTTTCTGCGTCATGTCTATATGTACCTATATGTAATGCCTCGAGCATAGTCGAAGGTAGCTCAAAGCGAGACAGTCGACATTTTACGACTGTGAAAATCATTTCAGTCTCTTATTCAGCTCGACCTCGTTAATTCTCCGCTTCTCCACGAATATTGCGACAACGAACTCTACGAACTACGTGTACTTTACGGCTACTTCATATCGTATAATATGATCTTATCTAACCTAACCTTCTGCGAAGGAGTACGAAATAGAGTCATGGCTACCTTGTAATTTAATAGCCCGAGTTATATGGTTTGACCGATAAAAAAAATTCTTACGTCTTCAACATAAGCGTTGATATATCTAGTAGTTTGAAGAAACGTATCTATTCTGGAGAATGACAATACGTCATAGTTATTGATTGTTTTCTGATCTTCAGGGACTGTACGAAGTCGACAGTCTTGTCATTACACGGAAATTAAAAAAAAGGCGGGGATGACGTAACGTTAGAGAGAGCTCGGCAGGTAGGAAGTGGAGTTTCGAAATAGCAACAAAATATACATTCGTCGTTCGTCGATAGGTGATCAATCATTTGTCTCCTGCAGATTGTATTTTTTTTTCACCGGGTAGAATATGGGGCGTGAGATATCATTTGGCAAATACAGAGGAATCCTGCATTGTTTTTCTTGTCAGGAGCACAATGTTTCACATTCGCAAAAAGCTATCCTCGTATTATGGCGCTGATCGACATACAATATCCTACGTAATATTTGGGATGTTGCTGCCTGGCCTTACGAGGTCGGCTGAGCAAATAAAGAAACATCAGGACGCTTGCGAATTGAATTTGATGACTGACGTCATATCGTTTACATTAGAACTTCCAGCTTCGTTCCTTCATTCAGTTTCGACTCCTTAATACAATTGGCCTGCATGATTTTACTGCCTTTTTTTTGACGTCTCTTTTATTCGAATTTACAATATCAAGAAAGAAGCTGTATGAGGTTCGTGTACGTTTCTCTGCAATAATGGTAACTACCAAAGGAACACTTTCTGAGAGTTTGATCAGCTTAATTAGTGTCAGCCAAGTGACAGCAGTATATCTTGGTATTAAGGAAAGATGGAAAAGATAGATCTTACGGGAATGAGTAGAGAAACTGCGAATGAGGTAGAATTCCGACCTTAAATCAGATTCATAGGACGGATGTGAACCTAATAAGAAATATTTAACGAAATGTGTTCGTTCATCCAAAATTTCACTCGTACTTTCTGCTCCGGACGAATGCATGGCTCCCGGTACGTAGGTAATGTTGATGGATGACTACCGATCCTTTTTCGTCGGATGACGTTACGAAATACATAAAAGTAAACAGGCCGATTTGGAGCTATTAGTCGTGCGATGTATCACATCGTGATTTCCAAGCAATCCGTTTCCCTCGACGTTTCATTAGAATCAACGTGGCCAGCGCTATAGTTCACGTCCGAACGTGAGGAGATAACGAGATAAAAAGGAATGTACTCCTGGAAGTTCTTTGGTAAATACGGTTCCTTTCCATAGCGAATCTTGAACCAAGCGTCGCTACGTGGCGGCGAAACGCTCGAAATTGAATGGGGAATTGCAGGGAAGAAAGGGAAGCGCTTGTACCACAAATTCCAATGCTAATTTACATTTTAATAGATCTAAATTGAAATCTAGTAAAGGGCGTGATAAATTTTGCGGTAAGCATGTCCCTTTAAAGTCCTATTTATTTTTATTGTTTGTCATCCATATCGTTTCCGCACGTCTGACACGCTACTGAAATTACGATTACTCTTATTTCGAGGAGAACCGTGAAAATATATTTTTTGGAGAAAGAGACGAGATTCAAATATCGTCTTTTATGGAATTTAACTTCGACGTTGCGTCACGTATGCACTGTCGTGTATAATTATGATCGTTAAGTAAAATCAGGACGAGATTTTAGCGACGACTAGGATTTTTAACTTAATCAACTTTTGCATTAACGAATAAACGTGCGTTGTCGAATTTCGTCTTGATTCAGTAAAATTTGAGCGAAAGTCAGAAAATAAATGAATATACGTGTGTCTTGACAGTAAAAGTCAGAAAGTTCAAGCAATGAAAAAGTAACTTGGAATAATGGCTTTTCTTTGACATTAGCTTAACTATCGATTCGTTACTCGCAACATTGAGAACCTGTCTTATTGCTTTCAACCTTTTTAAGGTTCAATGAATATTGCGTATTTTCCATTCATTATCAATTACTTTTTCTTTGATTTCCGAATTACGACGAAAAGAGGATTTTATTTGTTTGCTCAATAATACAGTATATTATCAAAAGTACTCAGCGGATTCACGATCGAAGCAATGGCGACTCGGAATCAACGTATCGTGTCTTTGATACTCTTTTATTGTCGCAAGACTTTAGAATGCAAAAGTTACTTTCCCAATAGCATTATGCACGGTCCCAATGACTTTCATTATTTTGAACCTAAAATCGCATTTATTGTAAATCGGGAAATACGTCTTTATAGAAAAGTTAAAATTACAGTAATCGCACGTAATAGCAGTCCCGCTAAAAACACCTCAGAGGCCCTACTGAAGCGTCGCAAAAAGATTTCGATTGAGCGACAAAACGCCAACAGCAGTATCTGGGCATAGGTCCAATATGAAGCGATAGAGAGAATTATTTTTCGTCAAAAGGAAGTGCATCAACAAAGGGATTAAAAAAACCTAGCAAAGAAAAAAAGTGACGAAATAAAACAATGAAGAAGCTCCACTCGGCACAGTGCCCACGTATGTACGAGCGTGTGCGCACTGGCGTCCTATTCCTTTCGATCGACCTGTCCAATTTCTCCTTTCGTGTGGTACACTCAGTGCCCCCTTCGTGCCCCCATCGTGCCCCACTGTAAATCAAGATCACGATCGAGCCTTTTACACTGTAACGGCGATCAATCGTTTTCGGTGCTGTAAAACGAGAGACGAACCACGTTATATCGTTTCTGGCCAAATTCCAAAGACGTGAGAATTCCGTATCCTGAGAAAGGGTTGTAAGGGGAAAGTACAAAAGCTTGAAAATCTTCTCGTTGGAATTGACAAATCGAGAAAATTATTTCGCCCTGCTTGGACCAGCTGTAAATTCAAGTAACCGTGAAGCAGCGGTCACGTGGCTTGAGCAAGCTATTCTTAATTATATTTATATTTAATTAGGACTTACCAATGAAGTGATAAGATAGCTGTGATAATCACTCATCATTCCAATTTGCTGCGCCTGCTTCAATACGTCGTAAATGCGGTCAGTCGAGCAGTCCAGAACGATGTGAGATTCGGCTGAATTCTTGATCTGCTTGAGCAACGGTCTGAAATGAAAATCGTCATATGTATGATGACGTGTTATAAATACGTGTTATGAAAATTTACGGGAAAAAAAATTGTGCAATATAGCCATTGCAGTGCAGTAAGTAGTATAGTCAGAGGAGTTTCGGATACAGATTCCTGCACTGGCATTTACCGACACTTTGAAAATCTTCGAAGGATCGTGTCCGTACTAAATTGATGTCGTAAAACCCTTAAATTTTTTGGAGTGACGTCATCGAGACCTCCGATTCTAAGAAATCGGGGTGGATTTTAGGAATTTTGCTAACTTTTCAAATTTTCAACTTTCAACTTCTACAATCCCCCCCCCCCGCCCACTCTCTCTCTCTCTCTCTCTCTCTCTCTCTCTCTCTCTCTCTCTTTCAAATAACAAGTTACGGCTATTAATAGGGTAGTCACACTGCAAAACACAGACTGAAGAAAAGTGGACTCTACAAAATGCCACGCAAAAGGTTCGCCAGCCTAGGGGCGATCCTGCACGATTTAGCACGGATAAGAGTTATCGAAGGATCTAGAAGGTACTGGAAGCTTTTAAAAGCATTTGAAAGGTTCTAAATTCGCAATTCTTAGTATCAAGTGTGAAATTCCTGGAATCGAGGATGACTCGATGACGTCACTTCCGGAAATCGCGGGATTCGTCGAGGTCAATTTAGCACGGACACGACCCTTCGAAGGCTGTCGATGTTTCGATCAAGTTAGGTGCGGGAACTTGTATCCAGAGCCTTCCTTGCTATACTACTGGGATATTCGTAAACATGGCCGAAAAGTCGCACCGCTCAATTCCCAAGATCAATAGGATACCTTCCTCGGCATACTTCTCGTTAAAATTTCATGATATACCGTCGGTTCTCGTCCTTCTGCGTCCTCCATCATCCAACTTGCACGATAATGCGAGCCTTCTTATGCAGCTCGTGAATGTTTCAGCTTAGTCGAATGTTCCATACGACATAAATAATTTACACTTGAGCCTTTTACGCGGCTAAGCTTTCACTGCGACATAAGAATCTTCACGTCGGCTGACACGTTATAATAATTTGAAAAGGCTCCAAAAGTTCTCACGCACTTTAATAGAATATTCGACGGCATGAAAAATTTCGGAGAAATCAATTACGTGCTTCTCGTATATTTATGAGCGAAAAAGCTACTCGCTATGTATGTTGATTGGATCATTTACAACTGATCTGATCATTGAGGCAGGATTCAGCGTGTATCGGGCTTAGACGTCACCTTGACCTGCTAACTTGCGTCTTGCGAAAAGCACATTAAACCTTGACGGGGCTGAAAGTTGATAAACTTGACTGGAGGAGACTCGTTTAATGGGAAAATCTGGTACTAGCAGGAAGAGGCTGCGTAAAAAAAAAGACGAGGTAAAATAACGTCCAAAGTAGAAGTAGCAGCAGTATAGGTTAACCGCGTCACGGCTGGATTATCTTTTATCTCCCATCCCACCATACCCGTCAGCGATGATTATTTACGTTCTACGACGCGCTATCGCGAATCCTTTAGGGAGTCTTCCGGGTCGACAGGATCGTACATAACTCCATTCCCCATCTACGGGAAAATCGGCTGAGCACGTGGCGTGCGGTTGTCTTGGAGGTCGCTCGTTATTCAGTTGTTGACAGAAGGACTTGTTAGGGCGGAACCCCGTCATAGCGGTTCTAGGAAAAGCCTGCAGGAATTTTAATCCGAAGAAAAACTGAGGAGAATGAAGATAGGTATTTCTCGCGGGATTTTGGCGGCCAGGGCAAATCAAGACGGTGGGTAGAAGGGATGGACTCACGAAAAAAAAGCAAAATAAATGACGGCAGACGTTCGCAGCGCCTCTTACGGACCGCACGGACAACAGAGGAAATTACCTGTTTAATATTTGCGAATGCTCTGCTACCACCGTGGTAGACAAGACAGTTTCAAGAATTGGAAGGTGCCAAGGGAGTAAGATCTCCTTGGGCGTTCTTTTTCTCTGTCGACGTGGAAACAAAAAAATATAAAACAGAGACAACGGCAACAAGTACGACGTCGACATTCTGGCAGACGAGCTCAGATCCTTGAGACAATATCGCACAGTCTTCCACGACACGTACAGTAAATCGTTTCTGTTTTCAAGAATCCCCTTGTTCCTGTATTTCGATTGATAGGACCTTACTTCCAGTTCCATTTCTTCAAACTGCCAATACTTTCCACCTTTCTACCCGATGTTGCCTTCTGATTGTGTATCGTGCTCTCTACAAATCGCCAAATGGTATGACGTTGCTAAGAGATATCTTTGGTTACGACAGTTCTATCCTGTAGCTCGCACTCGACTTCTGCGATACCTTAGATTTTCCAGAAAACGACACTTGATTCTCGACTTGATCCTATTCGATTTAACCGCAGACTTTCGCTCTACCCGACGAACGTCGGTAACGTGACTTTCTATGAGATTCCATATAATTTTATTTCCTCGGTTTTACTTTATTGAGCTTTAAATATTCATGCTTCGGCTCACAATCTCAATTAAAATATGTCTGTATAGATTTCGGTAAGTTTTAAGAGTGACTATCTATCTACTTGCTTATTGATCAGCCACTTAGCTTTTTGACGATATACATATATTATATGGAGAAACTAGTATAAGCCATATCTGTGCAAGATTTAATATTTTAAGAGGAATAACAAGTTTTTTTATTACTTATAACCATATAGCGACCCACGTAACAGGGCCTGTCCAGTATAATGGCGTCCATATATTTGACAATTGAAGAGCTGAAGTTTCTCCAAATTCAACCAATATCCCCGCATTAACCTAATAGCCAATTGGAAGCTGACGCTCATTGATCTAAAGAAGGGTCTGGAACGATAGGTAACCCGAGTGGTCGTGGATGGAAACCAAAGGGGCGGTCGAGTAGAAGAAGAGGATGAGCCATTAAACTATAAAACTACCCTGGAACTGTTTGATATCGTCCTTCGACCTAACCACCATCCCAAAAATTCAATAATCCCCTAAGCATCACGAATTACTGCTCGAAGCTATCTGGACCTACAGTAGCATCTTTCTTAATGAATATCCTTGACGGGGAGTAGTCAGGTCTGAACGTATATCGTTTGATCTTCATCAGAGTGCTCTATCGCTATCATCAGGCGTCCACAAATTGCACGTCTGCTTTATACGAAAATGCAATATACCTTGTCGCGACGCATGTTCCACATGTTGTCACCGCTGTAAAGAGGGGATGGGGGAGGACAGGGGGAGGTATTCGAACCTCCTAAGCGCCAAACTAATTAAATTTGTAAAACGTGTTCGTGTTGTCGTTTCTTCGACAGTAAAAGATACTGCAAATTTTATTCATTTCTCTATTAATTATTCACGAGCAATCCAAGTGCCTAAAAGTGTAATAGGCACATACGCGTGTGCAGAAGTCTGAATTCTAGACTCCTGAACGTCGATATAATCAACTTCGAAATTCAAATTGTAATTACGCGTTAGCATGATTATAGGTTTTGGTAATCACGTGAATAAATTTATAAGAGCCGCTAATGATTTTGCGTCGGGACGCCGTCGGTTTGATAGTTTTCAGGGGAAATGTTGGCCAAACGTTTCAACAAGGGTTATATGACACTGACCGGTTGGTTGAACTGGATTAACAGAACACTCATGTCCATTACTAAAGTGGTGAAAAAAGATGCAAATGAAATCAGACAGAAAAAGAGAGAAGAAACGTGCTAGGTGAAATGTGAAAAAAAAAGAATATATAATGAAAATGAAATACGACTCTTAGAGTTCGACTGTCAGCCGGTTTAAAAGTCCGAATCGCCAGTTTTCATTAGGTGAATGGGAATCGCCGTAAAAATATCACTTTGCGCGTTTCGCATCCGTGGAAATGGATGGTGCAATTTTGTATAATGGAACAAGGAGGATCTCATGAATAAACGTTGCATCGCGTTTGATCGTGGTCAATTCAGCTTAAGTAAAATATCGTGGTCAGTGGAGAGTCCGACAGTAACCTCTGGCCTGTACGTTGGAGCCAGAGCAACGTGCCTGCCAACGCGAGCTGAACCCAATAAGATCTGAGAAATCTCGTACGATTTTGCATGAAAGAGTAATCTCTTCGTAAAGTAATGAAAAGTAAATCTCTTCGTAAATCATAGTTCATAAATATCCTTGATTCATTCGTATGGCCAAGATGCCTAGTGGATGCTGTGGAGGACCGTAAAAATTGATTATTTTTTTTTTCAAATTCATCGCTCCACCGTAAAAATCTTTCACGTGTTAAATCCCTATTAATTTTACGGTACCTTGTTAAGCTCTATACACTCTGTATCTGTCGCTCATTCATATGATGAAAGCTGAAAAAGAAACAAGTAGAGCTTTTCGTAATAACCACTCAAAATTTTTAGGTCAACCAATGACTATGTCCCTGACACAAGGGGTTGGCATCGAGCGGTTGAGAAAAAAAATAAAAATCCCACAACCCCCTATGACAAGTACCAATAGACACAAGAGGTTTCAGCGGTACAGGAAATGGTATATGGAAGTAAAATTTCGCAGTAACACGGAATCGCGGCAATCTGGAAGGGGTAGTTGCCGGGATGGTTGGTTGCGGGTTGGAAGGACGCATGTTTATGCTGTTCCGTTGGGGCGTGAAGTTTACAACTATTCGGTAGTTATGCGAATCTTCGCTTCCTTCCGCGGGTAGGAAAATGGCGGAACGCCCGAGAACAATTTTCCGACGTGAAGTAGGTACTTCTAGCGGAAGCTTTCGATGTGGGCGACTGCCGGAAAATTATGCCCCCTCCCCTCCCCCCCCCCCCTCCCCCTACATACTTCCCACCCCTGCCACATCCTGGAATCGTGATTAACCTACATCCTCGGGCGGCTCTTTGACGATCATTATTGCCTGCCATTATACCATTATTAGGGCGAATCGATGACGCTGGCAATTTTTTTCTGTCGGCCGTTTCATGCCTACCACCCTTTTTTACAACCACCGTTACGACAAAGCTTAACGACACGCTTCTCGTTTCGACTGTCCCTTGGCTACCGGAAACGAGGGTCCATAGCCCCGACGATTTCCGATTTCATCTGCGTCTCTTTTACGGTACTTGAAATTGTTATTTTCCGCAGCGCAGATGTCACACGAGCTTGATTGAGCATAGACCTGCAACCGTATACGTGCCTCGAAGGCGTAGCTTTTTAATTCAACATAAAATCCAGTGGAGCACCGATCGAGTGAAACGGATATTAAAAGGTTCGTTGTTGCCGTGAAAGGGTGGGAGGAGGTCAGATCGAACGCTCCTGGTTATAAAAATAAATTCTGTCACCGAAGAGTAAACCAAGTATCCATTTAGATTATAGACCTTACACGAATGGGGATGAACCAGATGTGGAGAATAGAAATTAATAACTGGAGAACATGCCTGATGACCTCTTGGCACGACAGACGGGGAACCGTTTCGTATGTAATGCGTTTGTACAGATTTACACGAAATTTGCAAGTCAATAGGACTAGACTGTGTTGAGGATATTTCGTCTGCGACATATTTAGATCAAATGCATATTAGCATCCTGTACGTAGAGCAAGACACGTAAGACCTGCTCTGAGTTGGGCTCGTTAATATCTCTCGGGTCTTAACGTCGCAGACGCAGGTCAGTCCAAGCTGCGATTAAAAGCTCTTGAAGCATTATTCGTCGCTTTAATAAGCCCAGAGCCACAGTACCGATATGTCCGAATGCGAAAGTTTGGGCGAGTCTTGTCTACTTTTTATTTCCGGATTTCGTTATGGGTCCTTCGGTATAACAATTTTGTGATATGTGATCAGGAAGGTTATCAATCGTAGTACTACTGATAATAATCTAGATATAGGAATCTCCATTATCACTCGGTTGTATACGATTCGTATAAATAATCTTAATCTCCTAATTGATATATATGAAATTACACAGGTCTATCGTAGTCTACATATGAGGTACTCGACATTCCCAGGACTGAGAGTAGTTATTAGATTATCGTGATAAAAGTCAATTTCACATTTCTCAACATTTACTCAGACGCGCAAGCTCATTCGTTAGAGGGAATGTATATGTACCATACAGATAGATATATAGGTATATACAGATAGATCCTGGGCGCATACGGGTATGACGTATATACATTTATTACTCCTTCCTCCAAATTTTATACGCTCTCGTAAAGCGACCAAGTGTTCCGAGAACATGACGGTAGTGTAGTGCCATACTAGGAAAACAGCGATAAGAACGACGTTAATTTATCGTATAAGTAAAAACGTTAAATACTTATCGCCGAAGATACAAGCATCGAGTTATCGGACTATTATAATAAAAGCGAACGTTTCGTACGGGAACCGTAGCGTTTGCACTATGCGAAACTACTCGGTGGACGTAACTCCTGTAACCCCGTTATTAGAACATTTCGATTCCAAGATGAGTCCAACTACGGCATTTCCCTGTAACTGGGAACAATATAGATTTAGCTAGTACAACGTAAACCTCTATAATCAAATTGTCAATGCTGATGTGCTTGCGAATACACTTTCTACGCTTATTGCCGCGACTCGTAATGACTCATAAAACTTTCATAAAGCTCATTTCCCATTCCACATTCATATTTCGCTGCATTAATTCCGTAAGGAATGAGGAATAAACATTGCCGATTATAATTCCCATGTCATCATTTTTACGTTATTCGGTTAATTTTCTATTTCTACGTTACAGTAGTCACCATCTCCCCTCCCCGATCATCCTTAATTTTTAGAAAATTTGGTTATGATACAGTCACGATCTGGCTTTGCGGCTGTTCGATTTGAGTTTTTTTTTTCGTAATAAGGCTCCTTCTCTCTGGAATCTCCCTTGTCTTCTCTTCTGCTTCCATTCGCCTCGCCGCCTCGACCTGCTTATTGTTAGTATTTTCTTGGGGAGAATCACTACGTCAGTTACAGCAAAGCACCCGCTACGTCTTTCTTTTTAGTCCCGAGGGAGCGCAAAGTGGAATTCTTAAAATCGCGAATCCGCTGTATACCGCCTGTGGTATTAAAAGATCAGACGATGTTACGCTCAGGTTAATGTTATGCTTGATGTATTCCTTCGTAATAATTATTGAGCGAAATGAAGCTTCCAATGTACGTACCAGCGAGTTGAACAAGCGAAATTGGCACGTAGATGCGCGCATTGTACGAACCGCGAATATAGTAGTAAGGGAACGTGGGAAAAGAGGTCGAAAATAGTTTCCGAGGGGATTTGAGAGTCGGAAATTGAGAGGGGATATAGAGAGAGAAAATGTATTTTTCTACAAGAAAATTTGTGGTAATCGAAATAAGTAACGCTAGCAAATTTCCAGTGCAACGGAAACTTCCACACGTGGATATAAGGTGTGCGAGGAAAAATGCTGGCATGTAGTTTGGAAATTCAGATGGTGCAAAAGCAGGGAACGTGTAAGCCGATTAAATAAAACATTGAAACGGTAGAGAATTCCGATTGCAAATTCTTTTTTACTCTATTATGTTATTCGGTGCGAAATGAGATCTTGGCGAAATCATTTCGTGCGAAGGACGAAACCATTCTCGGATCTTTTTACGCTGGTAACGGAGAAAGGATCGGGGGTAGCTAGATTGGTGTGACGAAAATTTTGCAATTTAAGTTACTCTTTTCTTCTTCACTTTCAATCCCGGCTACGTTTGCAACTTCGTTATAGTTTTTTATCGGATGCGTCCGTACGAAGAGGCAGGTTCACTTATTTGTTTTAAGCAAGAATAAAAAGATGGATCAACTCTACGAATCCAATGTGGTGCAAATAGCATATTTATGTCGCAGCTACCGAATGCAGCTGCAGTCGAGTGCGGAGCAAGTTCAGAAAACGTAAGTCGGGGTTTATAAAGACGACATGAAATATGTTTGAACGAATGAATACATATGAATAGCTTCAAGTAGAATTTTGGAGCAACTTTCCATACGCGTTTCGTACTTCCTTCGTGCCCTCGAAGCACAAAATTAGCACCATCTTGAATTCCCCATACAAAACGCTTCCATGCATTACCTTCGACTTCCAAGATTACCTAGGATCTCTCGGGCTGTATTCAGCATCTTCCAGGGGATACTAGACATGTATAATGTACTATTTGAAATCTTCATATGCTCGGGAGTAAACATGACTGTCTATGCAAAACAATAATTTCCAGTGGATTGTCCCTATATTGACATTTGATCAGTGACATCACACCTTACGTACGTGCTGATAAAAGATTGTATTTATATTCACATCATTCTTTGTATCATCCCAATTTTACATTCACCAATCATATATATCACGAGACAGAGAAACAAATATTCAAATTCATTTTTCTCGTAATCTTGGAGCAAACAAAAATGCTTAAATAAATATTTGTCAAAGATAATACCAAAAAATTACGTCATTAATGGTGGTATAAAATAAACACTCGTTAGCTATTAAATCCCTGTTTAAAATTCTTCCTTGGGAGTAGACAGGTTTTTTGGGTCCCATTTATAACATAAATACCATGTCTACGCTGGAGGGTAATTTTGACTTAATAATCTCTTAAGCTACAAAAAGTGTAGGTAGGAGGCTACGATGCAGCATTTTCTTCAAGTGATGCCCCTGCCAGTCAAAAAATAGGACGACAGTCTGTACCGATAAATAATAGTATGTACTATCGATACTCGATTCATTGGTATACGAAAGGTGCCAGAGGATAATTGAGATTCAGTGTGGCTCGACGGAAACTTCGTTACGTCGAGATGCTCCGGTCACAGTCAACATATTTCACAAGCATTTCGCACGACGAGGGAATATGATTTATTGTGGCAATAAAACCGTAATCATGATACACAGTTAACCACGCTCAGTTTCCCTTATTGCACCCGCGTGTGTCACCGAACGAAAGAAATGGCAGCGAAACAAGAGATAATAACGTCGCTTTTGAAAATACAGTCATAATAGAACGTGAAATATTGGCTGGTATGTATAAAGCGCCATTGCAGGCAAAGAGCATCGATTTTGTATGAACGCAACGTATCATCCGGGACAACGGTTGCGGCGATATATACACAAAAATTGTTGAATTACATATCCAGATTCGAAACCGAAAATATACCAAAGGTACATACACTGTTACCCAACAATAGTCACATTCGAACCCAAGCATGACAGTCCATTAAAAAACAAAATCTCAATACCGTTCCTGAACGTTCGTATACGGACAAAGCTTGGGACAAATTTTCAAGAGTTTTTAAGGGCAATAAGAAATGCCAAGCAAAGAGAGTATACGTCGCTTTAAATTGCTCAGTTCGTGTGTGTATAATAAAACTAGTTGCGTAATCCCGTTTCATGCATACAAAGCGCATTAATCTAATAGGGATGTCTAACCTGGGCACTGGAAGGTAAAAAAGACTTAAAAAAAAGATGGAGGTAGACGAGTATTATATAACGCGTAACCAGGGCGACCCGAGCGGGGACGAGAATGAAGAAGGGAACTATTCTAGAATGAAATAAATGTAGGGAAAGAGAACAACCTGAGATGAACCTAGGGTAATGGAAGGTCGTCGTACTGAAATCCCTAGTAGAAATTATGGTGGCATCTGGTGGTCGCTTCTTGTACCTGTGGCGACTCTACTGGTGTCAAATGACACGGGAGAAGATTGAACTTTTTTTCAATTTACCTTTATTTACCTCAAACTGTACATTTACTAACTACAAGGGCACAGTCTCAGTGGACTTGACTGAGTTGAACTGGTTACCCTTTCTCGTTGGCTGCTGACCTGATCTCGTGTACCGTCTCGGGTGGCTATGGCTGTATCTGGTTTCACGTATCTTGCACCTTATATTCATTAGTCTAGAAAATTGGTGCGTATATATAATTAACACGCTATGGCACGCGGAACTCGTATAGGGAAAATAAATTTCTGGGAAAGTACGTCCAAGACTCGAGGGATCGAATAGAGAGAATTATAACAATAGATTATGATTACAATTACAAGTATATGTATAAATAGATTAGATACCTTACTCGCGAATATTGCAAGATGAGGCTATGGATTCCTGTGTAAATTTTGCATTCCGTATAGGTAGTTGCTCTAACCCAAGGAAGTTGCTTCATCAAAGTAAGAAGGCGAAGCTGCTGCTTTAGACGGCGAATTCTTCCACCTGGTTACACAGGCGCTTCGAAATGCACTTGCTCGTAGCAGGTGGTTGTTTCTCGCCAAACACAAGCAGAAACAATGAGTACGGGGGCAACTGTACCGGAAATAAGATCAACGTCAGACAGTAATGATCCTCTTGAACTGCAATCGTTCGTGCGTCAAGACTCTTAGATCTCGTTTCCCTTTTCAAGTCGGTGTAACAATTATCGCTGAACCGCTGCTTCGTTCGGTTAGTCATTTGCTAATAAGACTGGATGAATTTAGGTGCGGTGCATTACGTGGGTACATGACGTCGTTAACTGCATATGAAACTTGAAGAGGAGGAAATTATAATGTATTCGTTCAGAATTCATAACGTGGCTTACGCTTTGCGCGTTGCAATTTTCAAAATTTCCATTCGCTAAACAAATTGGACAAGTTATCCTGCACCGAGTAAATGCATAACGCTTGTAAAAATTTTCGAATTTTTGGATGCGACCATTAAAAAAAAAATGGACAAACGAAATTCCACGGTACAATCATCGTTAACGTCATACGAAAAGTCCATTAAAAAAATATATATATACAATATATAGTAAAGTAAAATTTGACTTTCTCATCGGAACTGTTATACATCCGCGTATTCATAGAATTTTCATCGTCTACTTCGAGGTAAGGTTTTTCATGAAAAAAGTAAGAACCCTCCCGATCCCTAAGAAAACCATTAGTATTCACGCATCAAAAGAACCCAAAGAAAATTTGAGAACAATGCCTCCAAATTTAGCACCGGAAACACGGATGCGTACACGAGGGTAGGGAATATGCAGAGAAGGGTGGATCTCCGGGCGAGAGAACTCATTTCCGATGAACGGATCAATAATAAATAAAAATCCTATATTACCCTGTCACCCGTAAGCGAAGTCACATATCATAGAATATTGTATATCGAAATGGCACGAACACTTTGGCAAAGTATAGCACAACGGTGCTCGCATTTAATATGTGCCGTCACGAAATTAAATGAAACGTATCCCCTAATGTAAAGAAATGAATCCAGCAGGCCGGGTTCCTAATAAAGGCTCGCAATAACAGACGTAAAAATTTCACTGCTTAAATACGCTTCTGTTCCCGGGGCTCTCTAACGGAATTGTTCCCGAAGCGTTTTCGCAATTTTCCACCGGGTGGAAAAAGAATTACGGCGGTCCATATAGTCTGAACCAGAAGGAGGATAGAAACGACGCAGTAACAGTCTAGTAAAACATCCTTATACTATCTTTCTCGACAAGGTTGTCCACAAGTTCCTAATATCTACACGGTTAACACGAACCTTTATATATACGTACACACACACACACACTATATATATATATATATATATACATATACACACACTATATACGAAACTAAGAACTCCTACCGGGAATATGTCCAGTTCTCGTGAATATTGGATTCTTCGATTTCCGTTCGTTTGATGAAATTCTGTGGTGGCTCTCACGTCCCAGTTAGAACGTCAACCTCCAATCGAGCCTCATCCCTTTATACGAGCGGAATTCAAGCACCGGACGACCGGTTCACTACGTACGAAACGTCACCTCGTAAGATGTAACGATCCGCCTGTGTCCCAGGATCTCAAATTGCAGAAGACGTTCCCCAGAGATCTTTACCTTTTCTCTTGTCATTTCTTCTTAATTTTCTTTTTTTCAAACGTAACTAAGAGAAGACCTCGGTTCTCCAATCCGTCCCTTTTTTATTCCTCTTATACCAAGCCAATGCTTCTACGCCCGTCCTCGCACCCGCCGACACCCCGATTTTATTTTTCATGCGGAACATGCCTCACGAGTGGCTACGAATAATGAGCTTCGGCAAAGCCTAAGAATCAGAATGAGGGAGATAAGAGTTTCGGAGATTACTGCCATCTAATAAAGATTAGAGATACGAGTCGTGCCTAACGAGAGTTGACGGGTTGATGTACGATTACGTAAATATACACAAGACGCGAAAAGCCTGTCAATTTTATGTCCATTCCCAATCTCGACCATTGCGAGTCTAAAAGATGAGTAAAAATAAGAGGAAAGATAAGTAATAGACCAAGTTAAAGGAACGGAGATAAATACATACTGCATACGTTAATAAGAGCGTAATATATCACTTATTAAGAGAATATATTGTTTTTTGTTTCAGATGAAATGACAACCTTAAATCAGGGATCTCGGTACCCATTGGTAATGTCTTATATCCTCTCTGCCAGAGACCTCGAGAGTACTAAAAATCTATTGCGAAGAACTGCAAATAAACAAATGAATTTAAAGTATTAATTATTTAAAGATATGGTCAGATTGAAAAACAAATTCAATATTTTGATATAAGGATAATTAAGCACTTTAATCTTTATTAATATATGTGAAATAAAAAATATTAACCTCGTGAATGAAAATTCTTCAACTGGAAGATGGTTTCTCCTGCGTGGATGCCTTAGATGCACATCACATACGCAATCAATTTTCTGCTTACTACGAAAGCGAAGAGATGGCCAACACTTATCAACACAAAATGAAATCACTGTGAGTTTACTACGTGGAATTCCACTGAATCCCACGCGGTGGCTTTACGGTGGTTCCAGCTTCTGCTTTACCATCCGCTAAAAGCACTGTGATACCACTGTGGTTCCATAGCGTGGTAGAGAAAACGTCACTCCACGGAATGTTATCGGGGTTGTAATACAAAAATAGCATTGCAATACCTTTTAGGCACCGCGTACGGGTTTGAGTCTGACTGAACGGCTACCTATGAACAATCGCAAATCACATTTCCGGCGTAAAGCCGTTGCGCACAGCTTAGGCATGGTATCGTAAATCCATGAAAATATTATTAAAATAGGTTTACCAAATTTCGAACGAAAATATCTCTCTTACTACGCATGCTATTCGTATGGAGTTTATTTCATCTCTATTCATTTTACACTTCGTGTGTGTCAGCCTTCAGGTCTGATGACTAAGAAAATATTTTCTCATCGATTCAGTATATTGTAAATGCCTGCTGTGAAATGAAATTTCAGCCAGTCTGACGGACACAAATCGAATGAGACTTTCTGAAGACGACTGCGACGCGACGGAGGGATCGCGAAGGGAGTTCAAACTCCCATTAGCGTGATCAGTATGGCTGAACTTCTCCATAGAATTTTCCTCCTATTTCTCGGCCTTCCTAGGTAGAGCAAAGACATTTGAATTCACCGAAATGAGAAACTCGTAGAGCAGAGCATGATACAAATAGAAGAGGTATAGCCTAGTGGCTACTAGCGAACGTATTTTGGTCCGGATCGCGCAGGTCCAATGACATCACGTTCGAAGCTAACATTACGGCACTGCATGCAACAACGCCACAGCGACAGAACTCTTAATTTAAATGGTTCGCACAAAGATGAGTAAGCAGATGCACAACGCTACGGTTTTAGGCGATACCAACATCATGACGCTAAATCGTAGCGGCGAGTCTGGAAGCAGGATTTTGTGATCATCGACTCCGTCGACAATGGGAATCCCGTTGTAGCCGAGCTAAACGTGAACACGAACGCGTAGCCTGGTGGGCAGAGGTTCTCCGTTACTCATCGCTAGTTCCCAACGCAATCCTTAGAACGAGACCGGGAACTATTGAACTTCGCACGAACTATTGAAAACGCCTAATGTTAAAAAATTTGTGGCTCTTTGTTCCCTCAGTCCTTAACACCTCTCTTCTTCATTCTTTCTATTTAAAAATATTCCTCTTTTCCCCTTTAACAACATCTTCCATGTCTGCAATTTTCGAATCTCCTATTCCTTCCTATGTCTCCATCACTCTCGTCCTATTACATTCTTAAAAACTAAGTTTTTCTGTTTCTGTCTTACCCTCCTCCGTCCTAACAGCGTTCGTCTCATTATCCTTCTCCTTCTCCTTCGCTCTTATGCTTTGACACTTTGGTAATGCTAAGTATACGTTATATGTGGGGGGGCGCTTCGAAATGCCGATTTCCCCAGCAAATCTTTCGAATTATGTTCCGCATATCAATGATAGGGAGCGCTTCAAAATTACGATTTTCCCAGAAAATCTGTCGTATTTTAGTTCCGTATATCAACAATAGGGGGCGCTTCAAAATTATGATTTTCTCAGAAAATCTTTCGTATTTTAGTTCCGCGTATCAATGATAGGGGGCGCTTTAAAATTACGATTTTTCCAGAAAATCATTCGTATTTTAGTTCCGTATATCAACGATAGGGGGCGCTTCAAAATGCCGATTTTCCCAGCAAATCTTTCAAACTTTAGTTCCGTATATCAATGACAGGAGACGCTTCAAAATCCCGATTTTCCCAGAAAATCTTTCGTATTTTAGTCCCGTATATCAACGATAGGGGGCGCTTCAAAATGTCGATTTTCGGAGAAAATCATTCGAATTTTAGTTCTGTATATCAACGGTAGGAGGCGCTTCAAAATTACAATTTTTCCTTAAAATCTTTCGTATTTTAGTTCCGTATATCAACGATAGGGGGCGCTTCAAAATGCCGATTTCCCCAGATAATCTTTCAAACTTTAGTTCCGGATATCAACGATAGGGGGCGCTTCAAAATGTCGATTTTCTCATAAAATCTTTCAAACTTTAGTTCCGGATATCAAAGATAGGGGACGCTTCAAAATGACGATTTTCTCAGAAAAAGGTCACTCGTTATCTCACAGATGGCGCCACTTAGGAAAGATGAAAAATTGAGAAGAAAAGGATAGAAAAGAGTAAATATTTCATAAAGGCTCGAACACAACTTCTTTGTTTTTCAGACGCATCTCATGCTTCAGCACTAACCATACAATCGGTTTAAAATAATCAAGGAATATGTATTTTTCCATTATAATTTACTTTTCGACTAGTTTTAAGTTTATTAATATTTATTAATTTATTAATGCAAAATTACAACCGCTAAATAATCTAAACTTGAGCTGAAGTAAATACCTTATTTAATATTAACAATTAATACGTTAAGCATATACTTATTTAATCAACCACCGAATTTTAATAATAAAAGGCGCAGAACCGCTATACCTCGTCTATTTGTATCATGGACCAGAGTGACATTCGTCTCTGACTTCCGGCAAGTGAAGTCTCAGGCGTGACGGATCGTCGTTCCAGGCAGCGTAGTAACCATAGTCGCTAGGTAGTGGATTTCGAATTCTACTTAAAATAATGAATTAACCGGTTCGCTATTGCGCATTTCAAAATCCACTAGTCATTAGAGCTATAGCCGGCAGCGTGGATTCGTATTCTTTGCATAAGATTCAGCTAGATGGCGATACCGTCTAAACCCCACGCCATAGGCATCCTGAGAAGATTCTTGCCCTGGTAATATCCACCCTAAGAAATTTCCTTCAACCCATCCTCTACGGTGGGACTTTTTAAAATTCACCAAGGCGCGCCCCTCTTCTATTTATCGTGATCGTTAACCGACGCTTCTTGAGGTTATATCGAAAACGTCCATCGGACGGAGATGGGGAGTCACATTTTGAGCATGAGAATTCGTCCATAAGTATATAGATAATAAGCTACTTTTGCTGATAGCGAACGAGATTATATACATTTTCCCATTTTTTTTGTCATTTAATGATATTTCAGAAAACGAAAGTTCTACTGTTCTTGTATCATACCCGGAGTATCAGGTATGCGTGGGAACGTAAGATAACTTGGCTTGTGTTACGAGACGTTATAAATATAAAAATTTCTTTTTTATTTTTACGTACGGAAAAAATTATCGATAATGTACCGTGACTTTTGGCTTTGGGAAAATATTAGTGCCGTAGTACCGAAAATTCAGTTTTCGACCTAAGAAGGATATATTTTATGTAAATGAATGTACAGACATTTCGAAAGCTGTCATATCCACGTATGCATAAACAATAAGGCTTCGGGATCGTATAATGCAGAGTGCACCCATAACGTTTTTATAGCTACACCAAAATCTAAAGCAAGAACTCAATACATTTTCCTACACGGAGGTATATATATATACGTTTCATTCCTTTTATTTCTATGTCAGACTGAAATCCACTTCGTTTTTCTATTTCTTTGTATACCATGAAAAATTCATATATCCCTTCGGATACCTAATGCACCAAGCTGCGAGTGTACCATCGCGAAGCTTAATTGAAGTGGAATTGAAGTTCGGATAAGCAATTCAAAAACGACCGACTTTAAGAATCGAATTTTCTGAACCTATACCCTGCGAGAAGCTATAAGAAGCACATTAAAAGGAATTTGGTCTTCAATCGATATTCGGATACCACCCCTGACCACCCATTTACGTCATACAAAAATGAAGACTCAAAGAACATCAAATCCCATATAAATGATCAATTCTTTATATTAAAAGAGCGTTACCCCCCTAACGAAAAAACCACCAATACCAGCTGTTTCCCCGTGAAAAAAAAACGTCAACCGCTTTTACAGGCAATAATATTCTTACTAAGATAATTATCAAACCAATCTCTACGCATGATACAAGGACATCAGGGCGGAATAATGATAAGAGATTTGCATATCCTAAAATTCAGTGACAAACGCGTGTAAGTTGTTATCGTAAAAGCGGCAAACGTTTTCATTAAGGTCGCAAGATAAGCACAAAATAATGCTTCGTTTTCACAATCTTCATCCGCGAAAGTGCTGCTTGCTCGTTCATTTTACGCTTTTATTACGCTCGAGTAAACCACATTAAAACGGGACCGCCATAAGCCCTAAAAATCCTGATTTTCCGTAGCTCTCATTGCAAAAATAAAAAAAAAATACCAAAGCAAGCGCATTACGCCAGTCCCTATAATATAAAGCAGACATAGCCCGAACTTTCCAGCTGTTTGTTGATCCGTCAAAGTGTACAGCAGAGTGCACGTAATTTCGCGACGGAGTCGAAAGATCGAAAATCTCTTCGAAGATACTTTTTAATCCTGCACGACTAAAACAAATGGAAAAGTAATTTCCGGACCATTGACTACTTTCTCCACCTCCGTGCAAAAGCATCGACAGTAACTCGCTCTCCGGTACGTACAGCGCCGTGCAGAAAAAGTACACAGTGACGTTATTATGCAACATCTATTCCTTACGTACAAATTCCAAAAGTGATTCTTCTCCTGGTACTGTGCTACTTGTACGTTACGTAAAAAATAACAGGGATATAAAGTTCTTCGTTTTAACATTTCTCATAGAACAGTCGTCGTCCGTTTGCTGTACCTATCCGTATATTGAACTAATCAATACTCAAAGGTATCTGCATCTCAAAAGTCCCTTTGAAATCTATATGGCAAAGCCATACTACCAGTTTCGATTTATTAACTGTATATATATTTTCTGATATATTAACGTTCACTAGTATGCATATTTAATTATGTATTCAACGTGGCATTTCAACGATTCGGAACAGCAATACTCCAATTTTTGTTTTAGACATATGGACTCTGCTGCAGGTAAATTGGTGCATAACCAGTGCAGTATGATAGTCAGCGTAACTGATCTAATTAGCCATGTCGGCTGGTACTAATGCAACGTTGTATAAGTGGCATATTAATTTTGAAAAATATACGTATACCGTGTGAGAGGAGAGGTGTTGTCAAGTGACGTAATAATAGTACCAAAAAGCGGAAGTACGTAAGGTTAACTTGGTAGCGTAATTTCATGGGACTGAGGGGGTGTAAGGTCACACGGAGGATGGTCGGTAAAGTAGATCCCAACTCGAGGAGCTGTCCGCCAAGTTGTAACTTACACGCGACTCACTCCGACGATCATTTTTCATTGTGACTGTTACGTGAACGTGAGCGTGAGTGGGAGAGGGGAGGGGCGGCAAGAGGATCCGACCTGGGAATGGGATTGGGATATGTGTGTGTGTTTGAGAACGTGGGAGAAGATGCTGAGGACTAAAAGTAACGTATGAGGCGAGAAGGACAGGAAAGCTGGAACATATCATTCACGCCTTATTTCCCTAACCGGCGACTCCCCCTGCGGCAAACCTACCCTCTGCTATGTTTTACCTAAGCTAAATACTTTCAGCACTGCTACCGATGCCGTAAAGCTGTGTGGGCTGAAGCATCTTATTTTTCAGGGGAGCAGATTGTGTATCTTCAGAACGCCTATATTTTGGTGAAAATCATTTTTCCAGTCAATGACTTTCGTACGCGATTTATTTGCTTGGTAAAAATCGTGAAATTTTTTGGAGTGCAGAAATACGATTACGAGTCGCTGGTTGGCTACGCTAATTTACGGGTGGTTAAGGGGAAGAATTATTTATTTTGCATTTGCACGTCAATAGCCGAGATCCCGAGTGATGCGTGAAGCACGTGACACGACGAAGGAGAACTCGTAGTCCTATTTACGTTTTAAAGATCTCGCGAAAATATTGTGCGAAAATTGCATGAGATTCGCGAGAGTGAGAAAACTTTTTAACACTTCGGATACCCTCTTCGTCGATAACAAATATCGATATGGGTATTAGTAGTCCATGACACGCTTGTGACGCAACATAAATTTTATGTTCGTCGATCGGATTATTTTAATTGAACAAAATCTTGGATGGTCAAGGTCAACTAGCGTATCATCCCAAACATATTCCATGGACCAATTGGAGTACTCTCGGCTTTCATCGATCATCCCTTGATACATGTTCATTTTTCAAGCTTCTTAACATCTATAGCAAACATTAATCTCGCAGATCGAGTGGCATCGAGTCTCTTGGAATGAAATGCGCAACTTCTCGTTTTCATCAGGGCTAATTTCGATTCCGAACTAGATGCAACCTGCCACTACCCACGAAGGCAGTAATACTTAGTCCGTCTCTCCTGCTCCAAGGACTTCAACCAGCAAAAGTAAATCCATTCCTCCCTCATTCCTCAAATCGAGCTCCTCTCGTCTACCAAACTTTTTCCACAATTCTATAAGACAATGTTCCCCAGAAAAATTCGCAGACAATCCATACTAAACAGCAGGGTAAAAATCCTCACGAAATCTTTGGCATCCCCGGATAAGTTATCTACCTACCATACGCCAGCTATGAGACAAGACCGTAACTCCAGTTAGGGATTCGTTATCAAAACGTCAGGATGGGGTCCAAAGACTAGTGTGCCCAGAGCCCTGGGGGCTTACACCGTACACCAAAACCAAGAGAGTTCAGACGAGGAACTATCTGGCGCCATGACAGTTAATTGTTCCTTTTACTTTCCCCCTCCTCGCCCCTTCGTCATCCAGTGCAGTCAGCTCGTAGATTCTAGCTAGTATGGAAATGCGAGAGGTTAACCATGCTCACTTTTACACTTGAATTAACATACTCATTTGTTTCCCACGAGTCTACCCCCACGCCCACCCCCACCGCCTCTCTACCCACGACGTACAACACCGGTCCTGCAGTTAACCCTCTACAGTATATCATCAGCAGGAAGCAGCGCGTAACCAGCATGCATAACCTATACACGTGGACCAGCCAAAGCGTACGATCTGCGGGATCACCGCGTTCTGAGATTATTCATGACACTTGTCACTTGATTCCTGAAAGACCGACTTTTCCTTTGCTCCCATTCGATGGGACTTTTATTGCCGTCCCGATAAATAACCCAACTCCCATGCATCGGGGAACGATAAAGAAGGAGTTATACGTCGTAAAGGTCTCCTAGGGGATAGGATCGCCGCGAATAGTTTTTCCGCGAAAATTGTAAGCTTGACATTTTTTTTCAACCTCATGAATATACATACACTATTTGATTCTAGTATATATTCATGTTTTTCGTATCTTCTCTTGGATCCTCCCCACGCCCTCAATGGTATTTTTCAGCATTATTCGTTAGACGCGTCTGCAACGTGAAAACGCTTACGCTCGTCTTTCCGCGAGGTGCGAAATCATATTGCGGTTTAGCGCGGGGTTCAAGGATTACCGGGTATACAAAGTTGCGAGAGCGGTGACGCGAAACTCCTTTCGCAAAGAAAAGTTTTCCTCGTTCCTCCGTGCGGTTTTATCGATAAGACTTCTGCCAAGTTTGTTCATTTGCGCCCGACGATAAAGCTAATTGCCAAGGAAAAATAGTAAAGGATGAGAGCACGTAAAAGGAAGGCTAGACACGGTGTAGTGTGCTGGGATGTTTAAGATAGAAGGTAGATGGAAAACCGTAGGATATCACGAAATCTACCTTTGATCAATCAGACCCTGAGCTCACGGACGTCTGGTACAAACAAGCATGGATCTTGCGGACGTCCATTTCTTCTTCGTGGAAAGTTTTCTCCAGCCACTTCCCTTCGTTTGAAGTCTTTGAACTCGATTTCTTATCACGGTGCAGCAGACGTTAGCTAAAGCGTCTTGCGACTTCCGCATCCGTGGCTACGCAACATTTCAATTACTTATGGGGCCCATATTGCTTCTGTCTGTCTTCATTTACCACGGATCCGAGGATCGCAGAGAAGCACAAAAAATGCCAATAGAATTAACCGTGGTCGAATTCGGGTTCTCGATAATATATATATACGTATATAGAACCACACAGAAATATATAAGATTGTTACGTCGATTTCTCATGAATCATCGAAATTCACGTGAGCGAGTATCCACTTTCATAGAAATTCTCGCCCGGAGGAAAGTCGTGAACGCCGTTGTTCCTTCGTGGATTACGACTCCCAGAGGAAGCTACCTCGGGTACAATTTCCGTCAGAACCAAGGACGAAAGAGCATTTACTGTTCTTATCTTGAGACAGCGTAAACGCCGGATAACACGAATGCGAGAAAAAGTTTGCTCGTGTATACCTATACGAGAAAAAGGTAAAAGCGAACGGAGTTCGTTTGAAATCCATTTATCCTGCAACGTACTCGACGTGTATTCCGTCACGGTCGCGTTACGTGGAAACGCACCTTGCATGAAAAGCTCAAACTAATTCAAGAGTTTCCGTCGCGCAGCCCCGTGCCACTAACGCCAATGAATACGATATTATGACAAAGCTTACAACCAGCGATACGTCGTTAATAAGCAGAATTGGTATAGACCGGCGAAATTCAATTAACGCTCTCAGAATATTACCGGTAGCTTCTATTTATTTAGATTCGTATTATTTCTTCCTTCCTTACTACCTTATCGTCGAGTCGAAAGGCTTTCGCAATAAATCATCGCTGCGAAATAACTCTATGAATAATGTATCGATGGCTGGAAGAACTTTTCACCCCCCATCGGACACGAAGATAAGACGCGGCAAAACACTCGGAATGTAAAACAAACGTATTCTCCTAAGAGAGTAAAAAGAACGACTGACATGTTGAATGGGCTGAACCGGGTGAATGTGGCAAACGAGGTATATAGATTCCAGTTGGAGCAAAGAAGAGATTCAAAGTGATTCCACGGGATGAAGATCTTCGGTAAAAGTTTGAGTCCGCTACCGATCTCCACTTTGAATATGGCTTTCGTATAAGTTCTAGGTTAATGCCGAGAACGAGTGGATTCTTGAGCGATTAACTCCAATTCGTTTTCGGGTGCATTACGAACCGGAGCGTCGTCGATCATTCTTTATTAACGATCCGCTCGATCTTTGAGCTCTTCGATAACGAAGATTTCAACTTGATATACCATAAAAGAGCGAAGACTTAACTCACCGATAGTCGGATCCTTCGCCCAGCTGTCTTACGGCTATTGGAAATTCGCTGGGTCCATGAGCTTTCAACAGTTCCTGAAGGCGCACCAGGCCTTCGTTGTTCTCGTAAATGATCGTGAAACTTTTCCAGTCCCATGCCTTCACGAGATCGACGTACGCCTGAAAAAATTCCAGATTGGATCTTCTATATATATATATATATATCTGACTATAATTAACTGCCTTATCTGACATTGATACTACGTAAATATTAAAAATAATATTATTAATGAATAATAATAGAACAGTAATAATAATTTTTCTGTACAAGGTTTTTTTTGGCAATTAAAAAAATCTGTACCCCTCTCTGTCCCATTTACCTCTATGCGAATGATGCGAAATTGGGAACAAAAAGTACACGACACGTTCCAAGCAGCCATTAGCAATGTCTTTCCTATTTTTTCAGTATACTAGACAGGTATCCCGGAATATATATTATCAAAGGGAGGACTTTCCAATGCTTGCCGGGTGGGAAAAAGAAAGATGCGCAGAAACTGTATACACAGTGTAGGTAAGGAAGGGAAAATAGGGATGTGGAAGGGATGAGGGACCGGGTGAGTTAAACCGTATGAAATTCAGCGCGTAAGAATTTCCGCAATGTCCGCGTCCCCCGATGCGAGACTCCGGGTTAAATTTCTTTCGACTACGTCCATACGAACTATGCGTTTTTAACGAATCAGGCAATCGAAGCCATTTTCTTCGGTCGCAGGATAACTTCTGCGAAAAGAAAAACATGTTTCCTCACAATGAATTCAGTTTCAATTTCAGGAACGGTAAATGTGAAACCGAAGTAAATAACTGGGGCGTGTAAATTTTTCCACCCTGGCGAGGCACCCTCACAGGCTACTACATATTTCACAGAACGAGTCAACCTTTCAGCCTTTTAGCGGGCAAATAGCTCGGTCGCAGCTTCGTCCCCCCAATGGTCGAATATATACCAACCGAAGGGCCTGAAGTTCGGCAGAAAGAATTTTTAACAGAACGTATTCGCATAACGGACTTTCGTATTACGTATTTCGCGTTTCACTCTTCTGCCTTCAGTTAAAAGTTATAAATATAAATTCGAATAAAACTTGACGTCGGTTTTTACAAACGATACTTTTCGAATACTGTGAAAAATTATATTTCCGATAAATTCTCTTCCGATAGCATACAAGAGCCATGTGTCACGTTGAAAAATAAATGTTATTTCGTCCTAAGGATGCTGCGAGAACCGTATGAATAGGTAAACGCGATGGTCCGCGAGTACGAATGCAAATATATGTAAAGACTCCTTAAAAAAGCAATTTCGAAAAAGAATAAGGTAAAAATATAACATCGTCGGACATCGGCATTAAGAATATACATATACGACGTGTATCTCGGAAGCAGAGACAATAAATTTACGATAAACTTATGCATGGCAACAGTATGGAACAATGAAATATTTATGCCTTATACATTTGTATGAAATATATCTGCATATCCGAAGCGAGCGCGCTAGGATTAGAGACTTTTTTTTTCTCAAGTGTTTACAGCAACGCAAATCCGTATCGGAAAACTCGAGATGCAAGAGAAAGGTAACGTTTGGAGGGTGTGCTTGACGTTGTCTCATTAAAAAAATTAGAAAAAAAGAAGCAAAGACCGAAGATACAAATAAAACGAAAAATTTATACATTCCCGTGCAGCAATCGTTCTAAAACTTATTTAACAGGTAGAAGTATTCGGCAGACTGTCACGATTGCACCCCTGACCTCATGAAAGTTCAAATACGACGGGGTTAGGCGGCGATAACTTATAAATACAGACTTCGAGCTCCCAGCACAGCGCATTACGTATTGGCGAAGCGTGACGATCGGCGAAGCTTTCGCGGGCAATGTAAATTGTGCAGAAATATTTTACCAGGGAAGCACACCTCGCCGCGTCCTTTATCTCGGTATCGGTGAAATTCACCTACGATCGTTTTACAGAAGTCAGAATTTATGATTGTTGGCCTTTACTATTTCAGGCACGTATGTGACTGAGTGCCTTATAGGGTGGAAGAGAAGAGGAGCACGGAATAGTTATGTCTATATGTAGGTACTGCAGGTACAGCGCGTACGGCGTATTCTCCCATTTATACAGTACTTTTCCTATGGTGTCTGCAATGCTGAGATGTGGCAGCAATGGCAGCCACGTAGAATCATCGAAATTAATGCAACGTCCGAGGTGAACATTTCACAGAGTCAGTCAAAATGGCAAGGAAGAAAGCCTCTCTAGAAAGTACCAGCACTCTCTTTTTGATCCTCGTATGCCCTTTACTTCTATCCTTCCCCATCTTCATCTTACTCTCTGCTAACCCCCCCCCCCCGACTCTATCACTCTCTCCCTCTCTCTCTCTCTCTCTCTCTCTCTCTCTCTCGCTGTCTCTTTCGTCTTTCATATTCTCCATCCCACCTCATTTCTACCGTGAACTACACAAGAATGACTGGAAAGGACGTTCAACTGGTTTGCGCGTATATTTTCAAGTTGAGCCGAGATAAAAGTAAAAGACACTGCACTGCTTACTAATGAGAACCGAGTAC
Source organism: Trachelus iudaicus (assembly GCA_030142595.1). NCBI lineage: Eukaryota > Metazoa > Arthropoda > Insecta > Hymenoptera > Cephidae > Trachelus > Trachelus iudaicus. The sequence goes on from JARQTH010000582.1 coordinate 1,654,250, forward strand.
TTACGCCGCCGTTGAAGGTCCCCACACATATTATGCGCGTCCCGACGTCGCCAAGCAGCGTAATGCTTTACTATATACCGAAGAGTATAACGATGTCACCGAGAGTCGTAAGTGAGGATTTTCACCTTCAGTCATACGTCACTCGTTACGTAAATGTGCGTACGACAGGCACGTTTACGATCCTGTTGCTATTAGGACGGCAATTCTATAGGTTTCAGGGAGCGTCGACGTAGATGACGACTAGACGTCCCGACAAGTTTGTAATAAAGGATACATATATGCTACGTACGTAGTTGGTTACGTTTGAGTGTAATATTTTTTTTCATATTATATATACAACACATGGAGAACGTACGAGTCCATCTTGAAATATGTTTTTCATCTGGAAAAGCAAAAAGTACCGTTTGTTGTTGCGTGCTTGCACTGAATGTTCAGGTCTATAGCGGAGCCTAGAGGTTACCACGTGGAACAGGAAACGGAAGTAACGAGTTTCCAGGGTCTCGCGCGAGGTAGTAGGAAACTGCATAACCTCGTGGTTAATTTATTTCTTACGGAACCGTATAGCGACGCTTTATAAGGTCGGAGAATTCCATAGCGCAGGGGCAACTCGACTAGGTTGGCGAATACATTAATCGTGCCGGGGGTTGATTTTTAAGGGAATAAAAATATAACCGAGCCAATTGAGTAGAGCGGACAGGAGGGATGCAATCACGGTAACGCGACTGCTATATGAAAAAAAAAACTTTCATCTTTTTGTCGCTCTTCCTACTCTATCTTATGTATTTCTCGATCTCTCTATTTTAAATGAACTCTGTATTTGCTCTACGGTTTTCCATTGCCTGTGCGCTGCTCTTTGATTGATGAGCTAAAAAGGAAAAATGTATAGTTTCTATAAACTAGAAACGTAGAACTTTTTTTTTTCTTCTCTTTCGATTCATTCTTTTTTTTTCTACTAAAAGTCTAATCAGAATTTTCTGAACGCCTCGCAATAAGCGTAATGAAGTCCAGAACGTATATTTGTATATCCCGTAGAAATTGATTGCGTATACCTATAATTATAATTATTGACATTTTTTCCTCGCAACGTCCTGTGAAATTCTTAGATCTTTAAGGAAAATTATGTAACTGTAAAATTCGCGCGGATGCAAGTCTAAATGATATTCCGACATAATTTTAATTTTTTTTCAGGCTCTGCTATTTCTTCGACGCCGCAATAATTTTGCAACGTCGCATAATTTATTGGCAAAAAAAGCTGTTGAACCGAATAGCCAAATAGTTGCACGCGTGTACAGCATCAAGCCTTTCACCGTCAACATGCTTTTTAACAAATTACTACATTTAATTGCGAGCTGACAGCTGCTCGGTACATCAAACTGTCCACGGTCGCTGGTCGTTGCGATCAGCTTATTTTACTACAGTGTACAAAGTATATAATAAATCGTCGTCGCCTGCAGCCCCCATTCGCCGTTTTATTCCACGTTTCAGCCTTCCGAATGCTTGTCTAGTGAATGACCGTCGGATTGCAAGGTGCACTGTAATTGCAGCGTCGCGTTGCAATTCTTTACAACATGTTGCTGCACTACGAAACCGCTCCTAGTCCGCATTCCGACATTCTCCTTGTACTGAATAAAATGTAAAATTAAATAAATAGTTATACGATAAACATAAAAGTCTATTACTTGATATGGAATATATGTATAAAACTACTTTTTCCTAAACTATTAAGTTATAAGGTACGAGATAACATTTATTTTGATATCAAAGATGAATCGTCAAATAGTAACAAAAAAATTTGGAAAAGATTCCGTCTAAATGGGGCTTAAGAGCCTTCACTCAGTTCTGGTTGCATTATCGTTGAGAGCACCGAAGGAAAAAAAAAATACAAAGATTACCCTCCATTTCTCAGCTTTCTCTTCTTCTCTCGATCTAGTACAAATAATGCACTGCAAATTATTTTTTTTATAATCGCTAATGCACTTATAAATAATGCATCTCGCGCCTGCGTGACTTCATCCCTCGTTTCCCTCTCAGTATCGTGTTTAAAGTGCTAATCTCTTACTGACAAAAAAAAGTAAAGTATGTTTTTGTAACACCCTGTATGATCCCTAAACGATATATCTTTCGGATATCGAAATCCATGGGCGTGTATTTTCGAAAACAGGACAAGGAATCTCCCCCCTAAATCTTCTGGACGGTATCCCATTCGCGTTAGGGGGACACACAAAAGGGCTGCCTGGACCAGCAAGGGAGGCTGTATAAGGTACGCTCTATCGAAAAATCACTTTTTATTATATATCGACTCAAATCACTTTACCGCATCGTCTCGGTTCGCAAATTCCTGACGTATAAACCATATAGCTTTCATATTTCGAAGGAATCGTCCCCCAGAGCCAGCATGGCAATAAAATTCGTCGCGTGCCACACGTAATCATACAGTCGCGTCTGTGCAGATGAAAAATGGCTGAACCTAATGCTACTTATGGGAGTATATTTGAGAGACTGATATTTTCGCGAAATCCCGCAGTTCCCGTATGCCACTATCTACTCGGAACAGTGTCGCCAGAAATACGTATACGCACGATCACCGTACTTAATCACCGCTGCTCATCGCATTCTAAATTATTTTTTTAGTCTCTTACTCAACGAATCCTCTTATCCTGCGGAATTTCCTTTGCATTCAACTGCGAGCACACATCATGGTCGAATGGAGCTTCTCCGAGGGTCTGTTGAAAAAAAAAAACTTTTCGAGATGCCTGGTCGTTACCGTAATGTCCACTTATGCGAGGGGTGGTAGCAGTGTGCTCGTTTGTTTCAATTATGATCTCCCACCAAAACAGTTTTTTAGTTCGGAAGTTACGAAAGAACCGGAAGACTGATGCGTTTGAGCGAAGTACAATAAGAGCTAGATGAATGCCAGATCGTCCGTTTTACCTTGATTAGACATTTCCGGACTAATCGTGAGAATTAATAGGGGTTCGCTGCGAAGTGAATTTTGGGTAAATTGTAGGACGCAAGTCGTAACCGGTTATTACAAAAGTCATTAAGTGGGATGCGGATTGAAAGAGCGAAATTTGCCAGTGGAAAAGAATTATATATCGTCAAAGAATATTGAGGGGAAAAAAATTTTTATTTTTAATGACGGAACATTTTGTTTTCCTTATATTTACGCACAAAGATGGGACTGGGAGAACTATACTCCAGGGAAATATACCAACTATTTCCAATATAATTCCGTTGATCGTGCCACGTAATTTATTTCACGCCTCTCCACTTCCAAGCGCGACTCCTTGCATACTTATTGGATATTGATTTTAACGCGGATTTTTTTTTCTACATTTTTCATTTTCCTTTTGCCGTACGAAGCACGAGACTCGATTCATAGTAAGTCTCCAAGGGCTTGCGTTTCAATTTGATATTTGTACGCATTAAAATTATTATTGGAATATCTATTGAGCATGGTGGAATGTTAAGGGTATGTAATGCCGTGAAAGTGGCTATGCGATAAAATAGGGGTTGGGACGTTAATAAGATATTGCAATGAGATGAATAAGAGACTGGCGATTTTTTTCAAGGGTTCTTTACTGAATTTTCAAAATTACTAAAACTTAATGAACGTGAGCTTTGAAGTGTACCTAATTATTGAAGGTGAAGGAAAGTTTCGTTTTGGCACGGGAATATGAAAATCTGCAAAGAAAATCGAGCCCGTGGGGATAACAAAGTTCTCGTGAAAGGAGACTCGCGGGCATTCCAAAGTAACTCAAATAATTATATATCATTACGTTAATAATATTTGTCGATAAAATCTTCGATACGACCAAACCCTCAAAGTCGACAGAAATTTTAATGACGGACAAACCGCCGAATGTCAAAAAGGGTTTTTCGATATCTCAAAGCATTTTATAAAGCGTCTATAACATTGTACTTACAGATACAAGAATTTTGGGGAAAAAAAACAAAAATCGTTCAATGAATACAATAAGTAGCCAATACGTCATCCATTAAAGAAAAGAGGAAATAACATTTGTCTTCTTTCCAAATACAGCCAGCGAGAATCGACGAACATAAATAACACATGGGAGGGCAGTAAAGAGGGGCAAGTCGGATATAAAGTGAGAATAAAATTGACACGAAATATCGTAGGGACGCGCAATTGCAAATAAATAGGAAATTCTCCAAGAAATCGTCTGCTCGACGTAACTGAGAATCTCTTTGAATTCCCAGATTCCCAGAATGCTCCAGACGCAATCTGGTCGGTATCTTCAATGGCGTTGATTAGTAACTCTCGCCCCAGAGATAAACGATTGGAAGCTACGTACAGAGTAGTATATAAGCGTGCACGTACAATTGAAGCTCCAAAGTAGGATTCAGAGTATTGAGCGTTTCAAGAATACCCTTGCTTCAGTACACGTATATATATATATATATACCTAAAAACATATATATTCCTGGAAACATTAGTATGGCTAAAGTACTGAGTGTGGAAACTGTAACGAGGAATGTACCCGGGCCGTATACGTAGGAAACGTTACAAATTGAATTCCAACGGAAACACAGTAGCTGATACGACCAATCACAATAGCTACAGTAATATCCAAGCATCTACGGTACCAGTTCATTATCAGAGAAGGATTGTTAAATTATTGGTATGGTTACAACTGTAGTCCTTGCGGTTCATTCACTGCGTACCAGCCTTTATTACCTGTATTATTGTACGTCATGAAATAGCGCGAGTCTATCCATTACGTATAAAGAGTAGAATAGCAAAGGTTTCACGGCACTAGAAAATGTGTCAATTTCATGAAAATGATAACGAAGCCTTGTAAAATTGATAATTAAAGAGAAAAAGAGAATTCATAAAAATTCCCAAAAAAAAATCCAATAGCATTGTTAGTGGCTCTCAATGGCACATTTACCATTGGCGTGATAGTTTGAAACCGGCAGAAGAGAAATTCAAAGCCATTTTAAGAGCTTGGGGATAATTTGATTGTTTCGGCAACATCGGCTCGGCCGAACTTATCCAATTATTCCCGGAACGAATGCATTAAAGTTTCAAGATGGAGTCCATCCATTCTATCCGGGTGAATCAAAGATCTTAGCTATAGGTATCTAGGGTACTATAGTGCTTTCATTTTCTCGTGGCTTCTTCCGAACTCCTTTGATCCTCGTAGCAGGATTGAACTGCAAAGGAAAATATTTTTCTTTCGCGAAGTGTCTCCCGACCGAATCGCTTCTCTCTGACTCGAAGACTATTTTTATTTTCGAATCTTTATTGACGCTCATTAACGATTCCTTGCATTTTGCATATCCGTCTCTATAGCAAACTACAAAAAGACTCGTCATGCATATAGAAGAGCATCGTCGTTCCTTTGAGGAATATACGGAATTGAAAATGTCATTCGCTGATACCGGTACGTGATAAATTGAACGAAGACACACGAAACTACCATGATACTTTATCATTGCGCGTTGCGCTTAAATCTTCCATCAAATTTATACCCGTATAACATGGCGGTAAATGAAGCGTCTACACGATATCAGATACAATGAGAAACTTGTGGAATTTAACGTAACGTTTTCGGCTTCCTTCACGCATATAGATATTGTTCTGATATTAATGCTAATTTTCTCGGAATTACGTTTCTGGTATCACGCATATATAGATATATATTTATGTATGTAACCGATGTATCTTCTAACTCTAGATATATGCATATATATATATATATATATACACACATATATGCATACATAATCTACTATTATTGCAGCACTGCAATAGTACCGACTATTTGAATAGATCTTCGGTCTGTTGCACTCAAGATTACAAACCTGAATCTATTGCATCAAATAGTCTACCAAACCGTTTGCCAGGGTATAACAGTACATACAATTAAGGCCCTGATAAAACGGAGGTATAACTCATGTATCCGAGACAGTGGAATTTTAATTAAAAAGATTATGAACCAGTAGCAAAATGCTCCTCGGATTAAAGTGTACTCGAGCGCATGTCAAGCAGCACGAGTCCTCCAGCATAGAGCGATAATCACAACACACGGGCGAATCCCGTCTTAATTCGTCGTGCGCGAATACGAAGATTCTCGGTGTGGAGCCCAGCCGGCTGGCAGAGTAGCAAATATTGAAGGAGTGCCAAGTGTCCCGAAGTATTCGCGACTGGAGTAGCAAATATTGGAAAAGCGACGAGACTCGCCGAGTATCTGCGAGAACTCTTATTATCCCGGGAAGCAGGTCCTTGCTTTTAAGTAGCGAAGAACCTAAATTGGTGGATGAGCGGCGATAGGACGGAAGCGGGTGGTAGAGTGGGTGGGACACGTTCCTCTTCTCTCGGAAGTTTCAATTACTTCGGGATCTCGACTTTCCTTGGATTAATGAACGAACCACGTATCTTGGAAGAAGAGCTGGCAAAGAGCTACGCACTGTATTCAGGACAACGTAACCCAGGGTAAAAGGTCATTACGAGATGAGCGAGCTGAGAGGAAATAAAAAAAAACTTTCTCGAGTATGCCAAATACATTGGCAAGATGGGCATTCGCTACGTCAGAGTAGAGAATGAAATTTTTCAGGGTATCGAAGGATACGATTTTAAATGGACCGTGTACTTTGAACGTCGGTGTAATTAATATTATGTTTAAAATACGTACCTTGGATAACGTTGTAGGATGTGGGTAGAGATTGACAAGACAGCTTTCCCGTCTGAGTCGATAGTCCCAGCGTGTCTCCAAGTGTGGTATTTCCATGGTGTCGCAGATGCTCTGCACGTGGGACGCCGTGTGCGCACTCTGCGGGCCGAAAATCGCAGCTACCCCGGTCTTCAGTAGGTGGCATACTGAAAAGTAAAAGAAAAATTGGATTTATAAAAATAATATTAGTGTAAGCTCGGAGGTGTATGCGTAGAGCTTTCAAGGTACCGTTGTACAATGTATGATACACGTGTATCTACTAGGCTATTATGAAAGCGGAAACGGGACAGGCAGAGGTGTGCTGAGCGAAATGCATACTCCTGAAACACATACTGTGCCCTCCTGTTGTAAGCTTAACAATTTCATTTAGTCATTTCGCGAAGCAGACGTAAAGCATAAAACACGGGTTTTTATATCCCTTGTCTACATCTCGCCGAGATAACCTACCTAGAAGCGCTGCGTATCTCGCACGTAGAGACGTTCCGTTTCGCTCAGCGAGGAATTACGAAGGGAAGGCCGAACAAAAGTGCTGACGACTCGAGAAACTTTTATTTTGGGGCGGTTACATTTTCGAAGCACACGGATGGCAGATGGCGAACGATCTTAGCATTTATATTCCAACGGCGTGACACACGCATGCTGTGTCGAACACGTGATGGCCGCGCACCTGATACGTGAAAGCTCATCGAAAGTAGCGATAGCGTGATGGAAGGAATAAGAACAAGCGGACCGGAGACGAGTCTCGTAAAGAGAGGAGACGTGGGTCAAACACGGTGAAGCGATAAGAGCAAAACGAGATATTTAAAGGATGCTGCGTGGGTGGTCCGATATTGAGATGAGAATGAGGAAGAATATTAATTTATATTACGCGGAGGATATATTGTAAAGTAATTGATTATACCAAGGGCATATCCCTGTATATTATATATTGATTTATGTGTCTTGTACAGGTACGTATGCCGTATTTAGGTATGAAGATCCCGTCTGATCCACATAGCGAAGAGGCTGCGAGCTCTGATTGCTGAATAAATCCAGATAAATCTTCTCCTTTCAATCGGAGATTTAATTTGGTGAATAAATGTTTTTTTTACTATCGTTACGGTCGAGCGGTCGACCTCGTACATGGAACACAAGTTCCCGGTCGATTACTGGAACTGTTCTCTGGGCAATAAATCCCAGTAATGGTTCCGCTAGTGGTGCACGATCAAATCCCGAGGGATTTTTACAGAACAGTAGATGCCTTTCGCTATGAGCATGGACATTGTTGTTTTATAAATTTTTATTTATTCTCAAGCACGACCCTGCGTAATTCTAAATCCTTGGGGGAGGGAGAGGGGGGGGGGGTCATAGTTTTTTGACATCTTGTAGATTTCGTGGCAGAAAGCTATAAACGTGATTAATGAAGAACTTGGGTAAAAATATTGAGCCGATTTAGAGATAATATATTGTCTTCCGGACCTCCGAGGATGAATGATAACGGTCATCAAGTTTTGGAAAAAGCTGCTGATTTTATTTGTATGCTTTGTCCATTTTTTTTTTTTCATGTACCCGTACACATACAGTACGAAGATATAGTGTATGCTATTGCATAACCGGAAGTGAGGCTAAGTCAGAAAACATAATGACGGAACGTGCCAAGGGCGACATACATAATTTAATTTTTTCCCGCGCACTTTTTTCACAGCATTCAATCTTCACTTTGCTTCTCAGCCCAGCAAGATACGGTCATGAAGATCCATCTTCCGCGTACCGGAAGTCTCCGGCGTCATCAGTCTCGAAATTCAGATATCCGATACATATTATAATCACGTGATAAAAGGTAAAGATTCGGAGGTGTTGGTAACTCCGCGTAATACTTGTCATAGCTGGAGGCGTTCTGAACGCGTGATTCAAATATGAAGTGTGCAGCTGCCATATTGAAATTCTGGATGCAATTTCGTTTGACTGCCGCGGGCAAAGAGATGCCATCTTAACGCGTGTGGCAATCGATTATCGATGATTTTATTTTCCGTTTCCTTGAGCTTGAGTTCAGTGCGATAAGACTATTAGCAAGAAATGTCGTCCCTAATAATTTGATTACTTTAAAAACAAAAACGCGTAACACCCAAAGTTAAAAGTAGAAATTTTGAATTTTTATTAAAAAAAACACCTCGTCAGACGTACAATTATCAATAATATCTGCAACCTGAAAGTGTCTGACGCGCGTTAACGAAGCACGTAATTACTATAATCGCTCTATCTCTTTCTCTCACGCTCATTGACCCACCCTTTGTTATATTCCTGGGCATCCTCTCTCCCTCTCTCTTCCTCTCTCTGGCAGCTTGTCTAACGCGAACTAACCTAACGTCAATGGAAGCTATTATGCCGCTTAGTAAGCATCTTCCTCGATAGCCACTAAGTCATCGAGGTCTGCATCCCTGTGGTTAGAGGTGGCGTGTATCTCGTGGTACAGAAGGTACTGTTCTACCTACTGCATCCTACAGTTCTACTGTAACGTCCTGTAGATACAGTAGGTACAGTGGCCGAAGCTACAGTCCGTTGGCAGCAGTGCTTCCCGTACACCAGATAGGATTATCGCTCGGTCATGCATCAAAGCTAGTTGGCCACTATAACTCTGTGCTTGGCGATAGTCGCTCTCTTGGGAACACTCTCCCTCTCCTCGCCTCTTCACCTTTCTGCTATTATAGTCTCTCACTGGCTCTCGCGTCACTTCCGTTTACATGACAATTTGTGTCTTGCGATAATAAATTTTATTTATCGTCATTTACATCGCCATCCCCTATGCTTGTGCATCCGTTATATTTAACATCCGCTTTGCTGCGTACGACTACAGAAACCAGGCTGAATTTTTCGGATTCTGTTTAAATTATTAATATTCGTTTGATTACGGCGCTGTAGAATTTTTACTAATATCTTCGTGGGATGCTTATTGGGAGATACGAAGAGTTTAGGTGGTATGAAGATTTCGCATAGATCAGAGTGACAAACACCATTATTATAGTCAGGGCTGTAATTTAATTTAGCAAGTACAGAGCGCGGGTCAGTGATCATCATCCCTTCTACCGTATCCAATTGGTCAAAGGCCATTATTACACTTGGGCCTTTGCTGTCTCGAAATTGAAAACCCATTGAAAATCAATAAAGTAGTTTTCGCAAAAAATGTTTTTGCTATGAATAAGAAATTGGCGATTGCATTGATTTTTGGTGAAAAAACAAATATTTCATATACAGCCGGTGGTCAGCATTACAGATTGGACCGTTAAGAAAATCGATTTTTCAAATAGAAGGACGATTAGGTTTGTCCTATAGGGATGAGAAAATATCTTCAGTCAAAGGTATCGAAGTAAGAGAAATAGAAGGGAAGAAAGATGTGACATTCGACAGTGGTCGCTTCTATCTTGAAATTCCTGTGGGATCAGCTTGAACCCTCTTTTACTACAACCCTTATTTAATCCCCCAAAGGAAAGCCGAATCCGTTCAGCGAATGGCAACCCAATTCGAAAATTGTGTGCCTCGCATCTTCTATATTGGTAAAGGAGTCACTCATGCGGTTTCTTAACGATAAAGGGACGAATAGCGAAGAAATTAAGCCCTCACGAACTTCGCCCCGACAATTAATCCTTTGCCAATTGAACGTTATTACTCCCGTGAAATCATAGCGACCTTCAAGCTAACTTTCCGAGGGTTAATTCTTGCTAATTCCAGAGACAAGACAATTCCAATTCGTAAACCTGTACCCCTCGCAAGGACGATCCGTATAATTTGTTCAATTGACAGACAACTTTCAACTATTGACGCCAACCATTTTGATTATACAGGCTTATCAAAGCTAGTCATATTTCCCCTCCTGTCTACCAACTTGATACAATTTTATCTCCCTTCATCCCAGCTGCAACAGGACCCGATAAGAGATAAATTTTATTCCTCTTCACTTTCGATCAAATCACATGAAACACCCTGTATAGTATAGTACTTGCTAATGCAAATAACATTTCGATAAACCGAATAAGCGAATAGTCAATGTAAAGTAAACGAAAGACTGTTACCTTATACAGACAGGTATTGTTATATCTATATATACTTCGTTTACATACAGCCACGTGTACGGTATAACGTATACTGAATTTGAGCCACCTGAAAAACTCTATTCTACTACGTGTCTCAGATCACGTTCTTAGACGTATGTGTCATATAGTCCTGTACGAGTAATCGATTGACACGGGGTTGGAATCGATATACCTATCGACTGGTTACAGAGTCACAGGTATAAATATTTGACCGTGTATCTCTAGAGAGACCCGGAATCTTGCCTAAGGGCAGATTTTGGCATTCGGCTATTGGCAAGCCATTTTTCGATACCTGGACGATCTCATAACATACAAAATCATATTTATACGGTATCCATAATTTATAAGCGACAAGGACCGGCAAATTTGCCTAGTGATTTTATAGGTAGCTAAACTTTCAGAATTTATATTGAAACGCGTAAAGTATAAATTGATTTTTACCAAGTAACTTCCTGGAGTTCATAACCTGTACTACATCATTCGAAATTGAGTTTCCATCCTTTCAATACCTATCTTCCCTATTTTATACACCGTATGCCCGACGCCCTTGAGGAGACAGAGATGGGGCATAACACGAAATCCGTTTCAGCATCCATATTAGATATTGTGGCGGTCTCGAATAAGGGACACGAAATATCAAAGAATTTCAAATCCCTTGAAGACAATCTCGAGGGAGTAAGTTAGCGTAGGCCGAATATGAAATGCTCAAAGATCAAAACCATTCCGGGCTCCTTTCTCTGTTCCCTTCCCCAAGGTACGATCCCTAAGACTCTCACCCAATCGCGTTAAAAATCGTCAGTTTATTCGCCAGTGGAAGTTCGATAAATTCCCAAGTCAAGTGACTTCTTGGCGACGTATCGTTTATACGTCTCGAGGGCAGGTTTCGTGAGTGTACATCCCTGGCAAAAGAAAATGGGCTGAACAATCTTGACGTATAAAGCGCGGGGCACTTCGTCTTGTAAGCCCGGCAGTGTCGGATCGTAGCTCACCGGGGTTCGCTTTCGTGACCGACATAAACCCTTAAATAATGTTAACATAATGGACGGTGACATAAAATGAGAAAAAAGTGTCTAGCGTCTAGTCGAGATAGGCAACCGTGCTGTTCTCTCGCTTTCTCTCTCTCTCTCTACCACCCCGCTACACTCCCACCACCCCTCCCACCCCGTTTCCACGCAAACCCTTGGGATTTTCCGATATCGATCTTAATGGGATATTCTGTTTTATGGCCGGTCGATTCGAATCGGACGTTCGTTGAGCTCCAATCGATTCACGCGCTATTGCCACCCGCTGCGTTTTCCACAACAATAATTTTCTGAGCAGTGATTGTATGTGGAAATATCAGGATCGACTGATATACAGTGATTAAATCCTATTGATATACGTCATTAACGAGTACGTCGTGGACCGTGAAGAATGAGGTGCGAGATTAAAATATTCGTAGGACGAAAGTTTTTGACATTCATAAAGTTGAATATTTTCACGCGCGTTCTCGGGCGCGATATTGAAATATTTCGAGGAAGGAACATTTTTTACGTCGCGTACAGAAAGTACATTTACCCCGAATCGATGGTACAGATTGTTCGTGTTATTCATAAAATGTCTTTTTTTTTTTTTTAAAGAATTTCTTATAAAATATGTCAAGTGGAGATGAAGGTCCGTTATGAAAAATTTGTATTTTAATTAAACCTACGTATATACGTATACAGGGTTAGAATTTATTTATGAATAAAGTGTGAGTGAATTAGATTGACAGAAATATCATACGAGAAAACTTCAATTTTATGAACCCTTTAAACTTATTTTATACTTGTTAATCAGTGTCAGACGTCGATTATGAAGATTGATATAAATCCTTGTGGAAGATATGGTACAGCACAGGAATTTCTAGTAGGAATCTGCGTTACCGACTTAGGGAATCTACTCTGAGAAAGATAATTGCTACAATTAGCGGGACAAGCGGTCGTTAGTTACTCGGCGAATTAATCCCCATTGGATAGAGAAAATTATAGCTGTGAGCCCGTAGGTGACAGTGAGTGACATTGATTGGAAGCCTAAGGGTATCCCGAGAAAAGCTCTTGTCCTGCAAGATTTCCATGAGTCGGGATTTCTCTCGTTTATCAGAGAAACAGAACCCTAAGGTACCTTTGGTACATAGGTATATAACTTTACAATATGTACGCACTGTATATATATTACTGTACATATATGTACAGCTAGATAAGGATAATATATCTTTAAATAAAAAAGTCTCCCGGCAATCTGCGTTGCCTCTCATCTTTAATAATTTCTGTGTCAACCACAGTGTTTCGTTGACGTTGATAGTACGCATTAAGAAAATAAAAAAAATTACAACGAACATTAACTATTATTCTTTATCATTATTTTTGTGGCAATTATCGGCGTTGGGCTAATTCGAAAAAATTAACACGAAATATCCACAGGATATCTCTTCCTAAACTCAAACAAACGGGATGATTGTTTAGTTAACGAGTGGCTTACCAATGTTAGACTGTAACCATGGGATTATGGTAATTCCTTGGAGAGCTGAGGAGAATCAGCAATTCCAAAATATCTACTAAGGGAGAGATACGACCTGAGTGCGCGTATATAACCCAATAGGTATACAGGTATGCAACCCGAAGTCTGAGTAGAAAAGGAGAAAAAGATAAATAAAGAAGGGAAAAAATGAAAGAGAGAGAGAGAGTTGGAAAAAGTATCCAAATAAGATAACAAGGAGTAACAAAAACAATGCAGGAGTGATTTTAATCCCGCTGCAATGATAACACCAAATTGTACTTTAATCCGCCCAAATTACGTTTTCATGAAGCCATCATAGCGATAGCGGGTTTGGGGTTTATTCTCTGTTCTACGAGTTTAAAACACGGCATCGAATAGAAACGGGTAAAAATAAAAAAAGGAAATTATTATGCGAAATGAAAATTTGAAATAATGTTTTGTTGCAGCGCATAAAGCTTGTAACCATATTGACCTGAATGCACTGAAATAAAAGCCCCGTAACGCGTGAATCGTGAAATGAATATTTTATATATCTATGGATGGTTATTGAGGAGTATTGCATCGTCATGGTTCTATAAGACAGATTGAATGGACGACCTACGGTTTAGTTGGTGCAACACTCCTGAATAACCCTATATGCTTCTTCGTTCGATAGCCTCGTATCATTTCAGCTGCCAGGTAGGATTTATAGTAGCGAGTATAAGTCGTTCCCGAGTCACCTAGTTTTGTCGGTAGCGTAAAATAGCTATAAATCGTAACCTCGACTTCCGTTTTGGCATTGAATCTTGAAGTAGCGAGAGATTCGCGAAAACTACGTCCAACGAATCTTAGTGCGCTCGAGCATCCATATAAAGTAAACCGTGTAGGACAATGAGCAATAATAAAATACATGTCGCAGGTATCTTAGCGAAAGGCAAAAACACGTCATACAGCGAAATTGAAAAATTCGCGAATACATTACGTCGAACAGAAGCGGCAAGAGGAGAATTTCTACGCACGAAAGAAATAATCTTAAAACGAATAGCTCGCGATAAAAAGTGTCGGGCCATCTTGAATTTTTTTGCTTCGGTAAGTTCAGAGATTTTTTTTTTGGAACTCGCGAAAAATACGATATATCAGAACAGACGGCGCTTCTTTTCTCAGAGTTATTTGTACTGAGCTCTCTAAATAATAAAGCAGCCAATTCCAAAGAACAGCTATTCCATTTGCCCTGTTTCACGTAAATATACGTTTCAACGGTATACCGCTATACCTTTCTATCTCGATTGATTTCCCTAGTCGCAGATAAGCGAGAAAATTACACGGAGGAACGCATCGGCGAACGTCAATGCCCTGCGATGCGCCTGTAATATTTTTCAAGAAAATGCTATCGTCTTCCGACTCTCTTTTCATCTTTGAGGACCTTTAAGCTTCTCTTTTTCTCAGAGCACTGAACCAAAAACCGTTCATTTTACACATTCCTACAGCACTACGTTATCTTGGCTTCTCCCCCTTTTCTTTCCCTGCCTCCCACCCCTAGTCTCTTTGCTCATTCCAGTGTACCTAATAAAACATTATTGCCTGCCAATTCAATGCGCCGCGATGAAAAGAAAACACTCAATTTTCTTTCGTTCAAATGGCAATCGCATACGAACGGAATCAATCGCCACGTTGCAAACAATAGAAGAGCGCGTGTACTGAAAATTGCAAGCTGCGTAAGGTACAGGGAGTCCTGGAAGAACTGCATTAAATAGAGCATCAACTAGGCACTTATGAAATTAATTACAGAATTACAGAATGAAAATGAATCAATGTGGTGCGTAATAATCGTTCGTGTTACATTGACGCTATAAATGATGTGCTGTGAATTTATTGGTCGTAATTGTCATACGAAAAGTATAAAAAACTGGAGTCGTCATAGAAATTTAATTCGAACGAGCCTTTTTTTACACAAAATTTAACGGGAACGATTAATTTCACAAAGGAACTAAAGTTCGTTATCAAATTAATAATTAAATTTAATTCTGATCGAAAAAAGACGTAAAATGACGAATAGTGTTTGATCAATTTACATGGCAGTCCTGGTGAATTTACCAGTGGCAATACGTTACAATTTCTAAAGCTCTCAAGTACAGTTACCAACAGAATGCCAGTATAAGGGCACCCGGGAAAGCTTTCATAAAGTGGACATTTTTAAAGCCCAACTGTACGACGCCATCTATCCTTATGAAAATATATCGTTGTCGTTCTGCAAAACTGTTAGATTTACCTTCCCACACAAATAAACAGCATTCAGCCTCGATTTACGCTTGGTGAAAAAAAGTAAAATGGATTAGTTTCTTATAACTTTACATATACCCTTCCGCGACTGAGATTCCTGGACCTTGAAAGCCGAAGGAAGGAAGAGGCTGGAAGTATCCACTTATATCGTTTCGCCGATTGAGATACAGCCGATTTCCTGTTTTCCTGAAAACTTCATCCTGCCGTGGATCGAATATGCGCGCCCTTAGACCTCGGCCAAGGCCCAAAGAACTTTACCTACGAAAGTTTATAAATTACCTTAATATATTGACTTAAAAGCTTTTGAGAATGAGCGGACCGAATAAACCCGCTTTTCCTACTTGCGAAACGGGAAACTTTACCAAAGTTTATTTCGTTCAAGTATACCAGTCGGCTTAAACATGCCGTGCAGAGTTACGTCGATCTGTTATATAAATTTCTATGAGAGAAAGCCTTACCCGAGAATAATGCAAACTCTTGCAAAAGTTTATTTCTACGATTTTACGCAGGTTTTTTATTAACCGAACGAGAAACACATATACATACATATACGAGCCATCAGTAATTACCCACGACGTTCAAAGAAATTCTGACGTAAGAATACGACGAGTTGAATTCTTCTTCTTAAAAAAAAAACATAAAGTTAATAAAGAACGGCTAGATCTGGTTAATGTCAAGCGCAACGAGCATCTTCTCGTAAGAGATTTTATTCTTGTCTACTCGCTGGAGTAGTCTACGCATTGTGAGGATCAGTCCTTTTATTTTCTCCCCGGAGACGTCTGCTAAGAGGCTTAGCCGACGAATGCAACCAGCTGTCCGGTAATAGTTGGTGCCGTTACACTACTGGCTTCTCTCTGACTAGACACTGGAGGATGCGCTTGGGCAAATAGAGACCGAGAAACCTTGAGGGGGTTACGTTGCAGAAAATAAGAGTAATGAGCACTTCCTGTACACCCCCACCCCCCAGTCTAAGGATAAGCTCCGTGCCTGGTAGCTTATTTCTCTTTAACAGCCAGCTGCCAGACTCGCAAGCTTATTATTTATATGCTTTACGGTATGGGGATGAGGTGGAAGGGTAAAGCACAGACTAGAGGAAGAAGGAGGTGAAAAAAGATATAACACGAAAGACAAAAAAGACATTCCAGACTTCATGGAATTTTAATGGACTGTATTTTCCTGAAGGATCCGTCTAATAAAATTAATTTTTATTAACTGTAACAGTTCACTGGATCGATCGTCGATCTTAATCACTGATTGCTCCGATCTAAACCAGTCGATGTCATTTAACCGACGTGAACTTTAGAAACGGTCTCTGACGCGATTCTCCAATTTCTATTATGGGCTCGAACTGACCATGGGACTCATTCGTTTACGGGGTCGTAAGGGTTTACCCTGAATATCCAGGGGTCGTAAAGACCTGTAAGGGAAGATCGAGTTATCACGCACGATCGGGCAATGTTTTCGCAAGGTCAACAAATGGGGTCGAGAGTTCAGTAACGTTACAGTTCAATGGTAAGTAGATTTCTGAACGGCAAGGACAATCAGATCGATGCCTTGCCTAACAATGACTGAGCATTACCCAGTGCGGGATACAAATCCAGTTTACCAATTGACGAATTTCAATTGGAACCAGAGTTTCGTATAGCGACGATCAATATCGGTCAATGGAAGTTATTATTGAAAGGGTCATCGACCGTTTCAATTTGTTTGAAGTCCGACCAGCAGCTTATCGATCAATAAAATCGTCATTATCTCTCACGACTTTCCACTGGTCTCCGATCGCGAACTCTTCCAAGTTCCACACTTCAACTTCAAATCCCAGTTCACCGCAATCTTCTTAAGCATCTCGAGCTGTGCTCGAATTACGATGAGCCACTTGGTTTCTTCGTCACTCGATAATATTCAAGTACGACTTATGACGATCACAATGAACAATAAATGTCTGGTTATTAGTCGAAAATATTACGACCATTAGTTGGATCGGATGACATTTTTTTTTTTCTTTATATACACGCGGTACACTTATTTCGAAGATTCTTATGAAACGCTGATCCCAATGTCTATACGTGGATTAATGGTTAATAAATCACAAATAAATCGTAACCTTAAATAAAGCTTCCTATAAATATGCTATAACCTCGTAACCAGTACGGTAGCTATATTTTTCAACGTCTATCTCGATACCAACTGCATCCAAGTTCTGCCTGTGTACAGCGTTACAGCGGTGTGCCGCGATCGTAACTTACCGTTACACGCTAGTGCAGTGACCATTTTATGATCGCCTTACCTATTATTACCAGCGTTACCGTTCCAGGATATTATACTTTGGCTAGCGTATATTTTTCAGCGTGATAAAGCGCAACGTCTCGTTTCACGGGTACACACAGTGGCCGATAATAATTCTGAAACGGGAGGATTCTGAGGAAAATGTCTTCTATATATCTTTCCATTCATAACTCTTTCGACGGATCCGATGTAAATCAATATTTAACGTATATATACCACGAGTTCGAAAGTAATTCGATAATATTCAATCATAGGCACAACTACTGACGTGTTTAAATTTTGGTACAACAGAATTCAACGCAAGTATAACAATGACAATGGCAATTATTCAATGTAACCGTCAATCGATAATCTGTCAGCAGTAAAATTCCGTGGATAAATAAAATGTTAATAAAACTCGCAACGCGGTACTTGACAATGTACAGTATCGCGTAAAATAATTGAGCTGTGAATATCGTTCGATTTATTGACACCCGAAAATACGTGTAGTCGCTCGTTAACGGAAAAAAAAGAAAAAACAATTAATCGAGACCGAATTATATTCGTTGACAGAGTAAACCGGAAATTCGCGAGTGTCGGTAAATCGCAAGCGACGTATGTTCCGGGTGTAGGACCTTGCGGAGCTACATATGAAAAAGCCAACGAGAATACTTTCGACAAATGCAAATGGTGGTCTTGCATTAACCGCGCGACGCCAGTCGGAATTACGTGTTCCGCAAAGTGGAGGAATTGTACGCGACGAAATTCCATTCCATTACACTCGACATATCCAATTCCAGTGATGTTCGAGCGCGATAGAATTTCTGACAGGACGCACATCGTGGCTAATCTAACGTAAGACTGTCGGGGTATTTTCTGAGATTAATGACAGCGGACGACGTAGGACACAGTAGGAGAAGAGTCGGCCGCGTGCAAGCACAACTTCTTGCGAACGGAGTCCTTTCGTATATAGAATGCAAGGAAACATTAGTCGAAATTGCACATCTTGCAAAATACGAAAACGTCCACGGAAACGTCTCCTATCCCTTACCCGAACAGCAAACCGATATTTGCGGGCTGCAGGCGAAATTCGCCAATGGAAATACGGTGGATCGTTGAATCGTTCAGGATACATTTGCATATGTCGAGCGGGTACATTTCGCGCATGTTATCCGATGCTGATGTACCTGGTAGGTATAGGGAATCCATTCGATGAAGTGTCCAGAGTGCAGCCAGTGCTTTCGGAGACATCACGAGGAACTAACTAACGTTGCTAACGTTACGTTCACCCAATCCAAGAACTTTACACTGCTATTGGTATTCTCAATGGTGTTGCTATAACACGCTCAAAGGCTACATCAGCTGGAATCGAGTTTGATATTGTATCGTGCGAACAGTGTACGATTCTATTCTGTTATGTCCCCGTCTGGAGGCTCATTGAACCTTCAGGGTCCAGATGCGATCTACTTCAATATCTTGTCAACGGTAAAAACGACAGGGACAAGGGGGTGGGGGGTGAAAGAAAAAATGTTTGCGATACGGATAACTATCGGTATATCTTATCCGTGTATCCAATAAACTTATTGGTCCAGGAAGGTTCGAGATAAATATTTCGGTGGAAGACATCGACAGAGAACATCTAGTTCTGGTGGTCCTGATGAATGAATACGGTAGAAAATCGAGAAGCGACAAGGGTCTGAAAGTGACACTGCATACTGAAAGGAATACCCTTGAAAACGTGCTGGGAATTCTTCAATTGCAGACGTCACTCGTCAACCCTAGACACAGGAGGGGGGGGGGGGTGGGGGGACGCCTCCTTGTGTCCCGGATGAGATATTCGGCTGACGCCGACAGAGACAGCGACGCCGGAGTCCTGCCAAGTTAATTATTTGAAAGCCATGGACGTCAGGCGGTGCCGCACTTGGCACGGGTCTGGTGTTAAATAAAAAATAATATTTTTTCCGGGGAAATCAGTCGCGCGTGAAATCGGTATTTTCTTTACGCGGGGGTCGTGGAGGAGGAGATCGGATGACTGAGTGGACGGCGAGGTGGGTATTACATCGAGGGCAAAAGGGTATGGGATTGCGGGAAGGGTGAGGGGACAAGTGGAGGGAAGGGTAAGGCTGATAGCCAAGACCACTATACTCATCCGAGAATCCATTAACATGCCGGCAAAACAATGCGAACTCGTGGAAAATTAATATCGCTGCTTTACCGACGGAACCGCAGAGGCTCGTTAGAGCCAGCATCCACCGCCGCTCTGTTTTACCGACCGTGCATATTTCACGAGTTAATAGGCTAAAGAGAGTGACGGTGGAGAGATACGTCTACGCGCGAGGGGATTTCCGTCGCGAACTACCCCTTCTCCCACACTTCGTAATTAAGCGTGAGTCTATACACTTAGGCAAAGTGGGCTACTAGGAGGCTATAGTTCGCTCGAACGTGTGCTGCTAGTCTATACGGCTGATGCGATATGTAGTATGTCATGGTACATTGTACGTTGTCAAGCACCCTGACCACTGTGAGCAAAGCACCCTTGGGCAAACACCCTTGGGTACCATCTCGAATTCAGCTTCCTAGAGCCTTGCTGGTCTATACCCTTTCTTTGCCCTTTGCTCTAGTCCTGGCCAGGCTATCCTCAATTTCCTCAACCGTCATGGTGGATCCGCTAACCCCCCCCCCCCCCGCTGTAAACTATTTGCATTGCCTGCACCACACTGCATTTTCAAACAAGGAGTTGACCGTAAATGACATCCAGCCGTTTCGAGTTCTTCGAGCAAGAATCCTGGAATACGAGTAATCTGGTCTCTACCAGTAAGGCGTGTTTCGTGCTGGTTATATGAAAGTTGTAGAAGATACGAAGGAAAAACACTGTGCTGGGGTCAATGGAAATTATTCATTGAAATTATTGGAAATTGTCTTGTCTTGTCTTAGTTGTGGCCTTTTAATATATATTTTTTTTCTTTTCGGGTAACTCAAAAGAGGATTCCGCAAAGATGATCCAGCGAGGAGGAAGTAAAAAAAAAAAGAAGGTGAATCGAAGAAAGAAACGCTGAAGTAGAAAAGTTGAAGATAACTTTTGCGGAAATGCCGATCCGCTGTTTTTCGCGGCTTAAACCGCAAGGACAAAGAAGCTTTATGGTTTAGCGTTCTGCACAAAAGGGTGGAACCCTATATCAGAGAGAACCTTCCGGCTCGAGGAGTCCGGGAGAAGTCATAAAGATGTGAAAATGGAATTCAAGTACCGACCGAGTCTGGGAACTGTCGTAAAGATCGGTGAAATATCGATTATTCAATCGAGCCGATACGATTTTGGCATCCGAACTTTTGCCGTAAAACGTTCTTCTTTATTGGGAACAATATCACCAAGAGCCACTGGAATGTGCTCAATTTTTTTTTCCATGCAAATCAGTAAGCTCAACATCCTAATAAACAAAAAAGAAGTGATCATCGTATGAAATATTAATACGATTAAACTTTAATCTGAAGATAATGGTCCACTGCCAATAAATATAGCTACAGATTTTACATTCGTTTACTAGGCAACAATATCAACTTGAGCTTTGGGACATAGGAGCAGACATACGGACAAAGTCGTTAATTAAATAAAACTACAGGACAAAGCTCACACGCCATATTGAAAATTTAAAACTGACTTTTCATTAACAATTAAACCAATTGTCTAAGGTACTATCAAAATTCTGACTGACTAACGAACTAACGTTAATCAGATTCACGAGGAAGCGGCGGAGAGCAAGGATGAAAAAAAAATAATTTTGACACATTAAGACGCAGAAAACGAAAAAGAAAATTATTAAGAGACTTTGAGCAAGTAAAAAAAAAATAAATGAGAAAGACGAAGACAGAGAGATGGTAGTTACATATATGTACATACGTAACCATTGGAAACCACTTTCTCCGTGCCTTTTAATTAGCGTTAATTAATGTCATCTCAATTACTATCGGGATCGAACGAGCGCCGGTATCATGCAATCGTTACGTAACGTCGACCAATCAACGAGAGTTGAGTTTCGAGGGAGAATTTACAATTTGCGACATTAAAGGTCAAAAGTTTCTAATTAACCGCGAGAAGTGCGAATTATCGAAAAGTTTCCTGTCCGCCTTTAATTTCACCAAGAAATAATACCGATCCGTAAAACTACCTTTGATATATCAAAGCCACATGACACAATAAGCAATAAAGTACGGTATATATACATACGTATATTTCAAAAAATTCACTAATTTCCAATCTACCCTCGTACTCTTGGTTATCGTAAATTTAACGCATGACTGCTGCACCCTCGTTTCACGTTCATAGTCGTTTCTTGCTTCCCCTGCGGCCTAGTTACGTATCACGTACGTCTTAGCTCGACTGTATATATATACATATACATACAGCACTATCGTTCGAATACTCTAGACTAAATCATGAGAATTGTCTTGAAAGGCTCTCCCGCTTTGGCAAGAGTTCGTCCCTAGAGTCCGCGCAATTCCAAAGTCCAAGAATATGACGTCATACACGTATATACGTATATACACTATATACAATATCCAAGTCAAATCGTTCGTTGCGAGTTGGAATGCATTTTACTCAGTGGAGTTGGCTGACACGAGCAAAACGAAGATAAAAAAGCAAATAAACAATCTTCTTGATGTAGTGGCATAAGAAAAAAAAGCTTACACGAGTAAAGAAGACGAGTGCAGGTGTAATAATGTGCAGTGGATGGAATTTCACGTTGCGGCCACCCAATCCATTTATTGACGTTGCACTTGCGTTCCGCGGCAATCTTTGCGCCAAAAGTAGTACAGTAACGTCTTACGTAAATGGACGAAGTGGCTTCACTCGGTGCCACTGAAACGCGACGTCTATGCGTTTGCCAGATTCTACCGAATATAATAAAAAGTCTGGTATTGCGAGGAGACATAAGCATATATGCAAAGTAGCATACTGCGTCGACAGTAAGCTTAATGAAAAATCGATGCACTGCTCTCGCGTCGTAAGAGAGGACCTAGGTATATAGTGTATATATATGCAGATATTATACATGCATATAGAAGATAAGGGACGAGAAACTCGGCTGTCCAAAGGGTAGCGGGAGATAACTGCGGAAGGGGTGGACCGGCGTGATAAAAATCCCGCAAGAATGCAAATTTTTGGCACAGATCTACGTTAAAACCCGTGGAAAATTAACAGGCTGGGGTTTGGTCGCGGAACGCAGCGCCGTTGAAGCTCATTCGTTTTCTTGGCTCGCAGTCATGTGTCACGCATTTAATTCGGGGGGAGGGGGGGGGGGTGACATTGATTTATGCGCAAATTCGCCAAAATACGTAAATGCTTATTTCGCGCTCGCGCCGAGTTACACGAGTACGAAATCGGGGAGCGTTAGCGCGTTATGTAAAAAAGTTAGAAGTATGGAAATAGATATTGGAAGAGGAAGCCGTTTACGAAATTTGCATGTCTAAATTGCAAATTAATGCCAAAATCAACCGCGACGAAAGGGTTCGTGGGTAAAGTGTAACGCTTAATGTCGAGACGATAATTAATTAAATTATACAAGAAAATAAATCGACGCACGTTACACTCTGTATCTACGAGGGTAATATTGTGGAGGTCGTAATTGGCAATAAGGATTGGCATATAAGTATTTCGCGAAATTTGCCAATTTGAAGTTTTTTAAAAAAATGATGTGATCATCTGCCGAGATTCATCTCGAATCTACCGAGTATCCATTGTACCGTTGGATCATCCCTTAAGGTCTTTGCCACTCTATCGATCACCTCTATCAAAGTTTTCGACTCGATTCAAAGTTTCCCGTGCGCGTGTAAGCTCGCCCGGATATCCTGTGTAAAAAGGGAATGGTCCTTTCGAAAGGACATTATCCTATTTCATTTCGTCGGTGATCCAGCGGCGATTCACGTCGCCACCGGCCGTTGAATGGAGATGATAAATTCTCGCTATTCAAATTACCGTTAAACTTTGTTATTTATTAATCCCATGGGCTGGGGGGGAGAATCCCTCTCGCAACACCCGATCCTCTTAAACTATAACCACTCGCACTTTCATCTGGTGGAATATTTTATTCGTGAACTTTATTCGCTCGCTAACATCAATACGATTAAAGCTTCCTTCGATATCCGCTGAAACGTTGAAGTTACGTAGCTTCTTAACGCGCCATATCTATAGATAGACAGATTAGGTAGGAAAAGCGAAATGGAAGGGAATTATCAGGAAAAAAAGTAAAATATTTGGAAACTGAAACGAAAGAATTGCACGCCACCTGCGATAAATAAGGAAATGGGATAACGTTGTGCGAGAATAATCTACCTGAGCAATTTGCAACGGGTGAACAGAAACGTCATCCGGGCGCGAGAGAAAAAAAGACGTCCAATCGTAACTAAAAGCTATTGCAAATGGTATTCACCTGATGTGGAAATTTCAAGTGGATACTTTCCTTTTTTTTTTCTAAAAATTGACATATCCCTTTGTGCGCTCACTTTGAAAAATGAGGATGATAATGCATTGCAACATAGATATATCTATGTTCATGTATATAGAGGGATACTTACATATACGTTAAGTTCAATGCACTACGTTGTACGAGATGAAATTTTATCTCAGACATTTCCTTATCTTTTGAAAATTCACATACATCAAACTTCAAGTACATAGTTTGACAAGTGATCATTATTTGAAATTATGTAAAAAAGAAAGGAATTCATGTTTCACACGTTCGCAGCTATAAAATATGGACCTATAAGGATGCTGTGTTCTTAGCAACTAATTAACATAAATTATCATACTTTCCGAATTCGCAATTCAATCAGAAACTATCGATGAAATTTCTAAAGCTGTACAGTAAATTCTTGCAATTTCATTAAATCGCTAAGGCTATGTACAAGAGGAAGAAGAAGACGAGGTCGATTATATTGCAATTTCAAGTGAAATGCAATTAATTCGCTATTCAAAGTTAAAATTTATATCTTCTCAAAGGGAGAATTCCTGCTTTCCATTATATTCTTGATCCTGTCTACTGAAATATTCGTATTTTAGGTTACAATTACGCGGAGTTAACGGATCTCTCTGTGAATTACCCAAAATCGTCCAGTGAAATTTTTCAACAAATTACTTTGCATTGACGTGAACGTGTCAGAAACTAATAACAGAAACAGGAGAATAGTTTAGAGAAATTCAGCATCGATACTCGATATTTCGTTATGGTTCTCTTGATTAAATCTTCGTCCTGAACAGTTTCCAGACAGCGACTGTCGTCAACTTTTCACTTCCACAGTTTCATAACTATAGTCATACACACAGACAAGACTGGTTAAATCCTGAAGTATCGACTAGTTCAGGACATCGCAATCTCGAATAGAAGTTACCCTTACTTCCGGTAGTGAGCATAACTACTGTCGCACAAATTTATGCAGACCCGAGAGTAAGTTACGGTGCCCCATAAAAGAAAAAAAATCAAAATTGGTTTTAACAAATAAACCGTAAAATGCAAACTAGAGATAATTATTCTGACACAAAAGAACGAGCGCTTATGAATTTAATCATCGTGTTCGTAATTGGTTTGTGTTCGAAATTGGGATAAAAAAGCAGGGAAAAAAGAATACTGACCTACAAAACGAAGTGTTGATAATCATATAACGAGGGAAAGATTGGATAATAAACAAAAAATAATAATTTAAAAAAAATATCTCATAACGATCATTATAACTGATAAGGAACTCAACTCGTTATCCGGTGTAAATTTTGTACTTTCAAGCACGAATATATTTACGTGGAATAAATTCTGACTAAGATACACCTTTAATTTCTACAATAAGGATATACGTATAGTAAGGTATCCTTATCACTCTATTATGCTTAACGCCCTAATGGATTCTCTCGGTTTATTATCTGTTGTGTGTACACACCTAACTTCTTGTAATCAACTGATTCAATTAATACGCAAGCACGCTTGCAACAAGGTTATGCTGTAATGACTGTTACCAGGAGGAAGGATACGAGCCGGGAGCGTGCAGTAAGATACATGTAAAATCACATATGAGACCATATATAGATATATAAACGATCCATTATATACAGAGCGAACAAGACTACAAGGTCCAACTGAAATTGATTGATATGATACGAAAAACTTAAATGCATGAATTAGAAATTTTTTAACGAATAAATCGATATTCAGTGATTATTCAATTTTTTATTGTAAATTGAAAAGAGAATTTGCTTATTACTTTTCTATATTATCCGATATATACTATACTCTGGGCATCAGCACGTAGGAGATTTGTAGGTATCGATTACAAAAATTCATGAAAAGCATTAATTTTAAGCTCACTCATCCATATCTGGATAACGCTTATCTTGAAATAATTTTTTAGGTTATATAATTTATATTCCATAGTACAGACGCGTCCTTGGAGTGATATTTTAAGAATATGATTTATTCCACTTCATTAACCGTACTCTCGCAGCGGATAACAAATTAATTAGTTTTGATATTCAATTTGAATTTATCGATTGCTTCATGACGAATTCCTGAATTTTGACATCGAATTACCATGTCTATTGCATTACTTCCTGAATTCCTATAAAATTGGCTATCATAACAAACACAGAATCGAAGGAATCTTTAATAAAATATAAATCGAGTGAGTTGATAAATAAGTGTAATTACAATAATAATTTGATTACAATATAATTATATTTTCATGCCCATATACATATTACAATTTGGCATAACTGAAACAATCTTGAACAAAGATCTAGTTTGGCATTCATAGGGATTCGAACATATGAGACAGTTACGTTCAACATTTTGTACGCTACAGACATCATACGTGACAAAACACATGCTGTTTACTCAAAGGATTTCGCAAAATTCAAATGTATACCAATTAGTACTTGTTAGTCGAAAAGCAAACACTAACAACCTACCTTCAATAGCTACACGACGGTTGCTCGTATCATACAAGGATTCAACATCAAATGCTACAATAATCTGCTTATATCAACATTCTTAGTCAATTTGGACAATTTAGTAATCACTAAACATTTCCCTGAAACAGTTCAATACTGATGTTAGAAGATTCCATTGGTTTTTGAAATACCGATAAGCAACAAGTTTCGCTTTGATAAAGTTCATTTTCGTCATAATCGACAAGATATAATTATCAAGCATTACTATGACACAGGACATCAATCAGGCGTCTACAGGACATCTAAGCGATACTGATAAGACCCTTGGTACATACTACATTCGAATTCGCACTTGATAGGGAATGATAAAAGAAATAGTGATGAACAGTATTACAGCAGACACTGAATATTGATGATTATTAAATTAGGTGTTAAAATTCATGATGAAATTTTTATTATCTTAATAGTTTCAGGATAAAAAGCACATACGCCAAAGGTTTCTTTTCTCCCTTTGAATCACAGTTTGAAGAGAATGATAAAAAAAAAAAGTGCTGACTGTTACTCCGCAATGCGCGCCACAATCGGTCTTATCTTCGCAATGGGTAGTAACTGTATTTTTTTTGGATCCCCGATGTAGATAACGAGCGTCCGAAGTAATAATTTTTGACGGCGGACTTTCATTGCGCGTTGGTCACTACACCGGTAGCCATTCGTGGCCTTTCGTTTGTTCTGTATTAGGTATGTATGTACGCATATAAGGTAACCTTATGGCAGTTTACTTTAAACCAACAGAAACCATTGTGTGAAATTTCTATATATGAAGCTACAGGCATGCGTTGTACTTTATATAAGGGAACCTTGTTTGTTTCTGCTCAGCAACTGGGACGAATTCCTGAAGTGTTGATTATAACGACCGCGGTCAGAGTTCAACGTGAAATTAATTGAAGTTTGTTCAAGCGTTGTACCTCGCTGGTTATGGGAACTTTTTTTTCATTATGGATGGCAAATGGGAAAGCCAACTTCATATGGTAAAAATTTAATTTTTTAGAAAAATGACCATTAGGTATCGATCAATAAATTCAGTATAATATAACCGTATAACGAGATATTCAAAATACTATTGTAAAATTTTGATTCTTTTTGTATTCTAATATTTTTCATATTTCATCTGCTCAATGAGTTCATAATGAAATGATACTGCTTCGATGCGTTAATAATTGCGGTAATAACATTTTTAATAGATACGAGGAGTTACTCGAGCTTCTAGTCGAGCAGTGAAAAACTTGATTAATTGGCTGAGATTTGTGATGTTGCAGTAAAACCGGTATTCAGTCAGACGGGCGAATCGAATGCTTATTTTATCGTGTCTGAGTAAAATTACATTTGCATAGCAATCTCCTTTTCTAAATACGATGAAAATTCAATCGTTTAACACAACAGGTATCATTAACACGTAAAATTGCCAAAATCATATAATTTTTTAACACAGTGTTGTTAAAGGAAAATAATTTTTTTTAATTAAACATTCAATAACGTAAAATTAGTAAAAGATTCTGTTCTAGAAGTGAAAGTTAGTATAATTAAAATTAGCATCGTAATGATCAACGCTGAATTTTCCCCGAATTAAATAAGCATTAAATTAAGAAAGAATCTTATACGAGAAATTAGAAGGTAATAATTACTCTGAAATACTCTTGCATTATTTTTGCTAATACTTTTAAAGGTTCACCGTCATGTTACCGTTCTTTGACGTAAATTCAAAAATTCTTCATCCAATTTTCCAGCACAAAGGACATTCGTCTCGTGAAAACCCTCGTAATTTTCAAAACTACCTTAATCCAATTTTCATGTGAAATTTCCTCAAATGAAAATGTCTGCCAGCTCGTAAGGTCCAATTAAAATTCAAATATAAAGCCACAAATGGATAAATGATTTTCATCGACTTTTTTGCCGGAAGGATACGTACAACGTTGTGTAAGAAATTTTGACTTTAAACTGTCACAAAAGTCGAGAACGTTTCAAAGCAAGCGTAAAGCTTGAACGCTTTTTTATCAAGATTTACGGCATAGCCTTATAAAACGGTACAGCAATTTCGAACGTACGCAAACCCGATTGAATATGGAATACTGGGTGGAGGGAACAGATTCGAGGAGAAGATCAATCGGAATTATTATTTATAATTATAATAATTAAATTTATTTTTGAAAAGAAAATATATACCGAAAAAAAATTATGAAATCCGTACCCGTCGTTATAACACCGCCAAAGAAGGAAACCACCCTGAACGAAGCCGCCGTACGAAAGTGTACGCCCGCGAGCAGGACCATGTTTTAGATTTGCATATAGCTTCCTGAATTTACATACATCTGACCAGAGCCACTAGCCATAGACCACCTTTATACCTAGACAGGCATATCTCTCGATAAATCGAGCCTGTGAATTTACTTAAAGCGTCCACTCTGTGACATCTACACTCTATGGCTATACATACAAGCCAGAGCCAATATAGCATCGGAATCCAATATCAACATTTATGGTGACCCCAGCGGAAAATTCTGACATCCTGTTCGCATCGATCGATGCATATTTATCTGTGTTCCCGTAAAGGGAATTCATTTGCCATCGGCCGGTACGAGCGATGATAAACAAGATTTTTCAATTCATTACTTATGAACCCTGTAGAACAGTCTTCAGGCCTTTTCCTTACTTTCACGTTGCTCGAGGATTTCTATGCGCAACTGATATAGATAATTGAAATACAAAGGCTCGTATCTGAGAGATATGTTTATATGTATATATAGGAGACGACGTATCGCCAGGCTTCAGTAAATATTAAATAATTTGTATTCCGCTGAAAGGGCTCCATGAGAACGATTAGCATAAAGAATATCGCGAAAGGGACCCCCATTAAAATTCAACGAAGGAGCACCAAACTACGATCTCTATGATGAGCATCTCATTTCGAGCGTACCATCCCATGCTGAGTCTAAACCGCTTGCTTTTTACTTCTCCACCCATACATTATCCTCATATTCTATGACGCACCTGAGCATGGTAAACGGGGTTTTTCGTCCAACAGCAAGCGGTTTACTCTGCCATAAAGCATGCTAGGAAAAACACCGTATAAAACGTGGAAAACCTGAAAGCATACTAAACATTCTTGGACTTTCAAGAGAAGGTTTTCGCATCCCCATGTGTATTCAGATATATATATATATATATATATATATGTGTGTGTGCTCATGCTCGAATAAAATGGTTACAACAGCCGGTGCAGTTCACGCTGGCCAATTCAAGAAAATGCATAACGCAATTGTATCTCGAAGTTCCTGGAAGATGACAGAGAATAAAAAAAAGGTAATACGGGTAAAGGTGCACGTGAGAATATGGAAGTAGCACAAGAGGTAACGCTAAAATACCGCGAACAAAACGGTAAAATATAATCGTCAGGAAGTAAAAGCGGAAAATTTAGCGTAAAGTTAACCACGTTTAAACCTATAAGCGATAGCTATGTAAACGAAGCAGCGTGGTGCCTACCTCGTGCAGAACGTTTTCCTAAATTTTGGAAAATGTGAACCGAGGTAAAAAAATGAGCCAACACGAGTCGCGTAATTAGATTCAGAAGCAAAGTGGAAATGTAGGTAGGTACTCGGCTGTGCTTAATACGCATATACCTACTGCTACGAAAATTCACGTCTGTGCAATGCGTTAACGTTGGTAGTCGACCCTTGTAAAGGGAGTCGTGGAAGCATCCCTTAGAGCTATTTTTGAATTTTCAATGCGTCCCGTTGGGTAAAGGTTAGTTGATTGTGGGTACACAAAGAAATTCCATAAAAGGGCCATTAAAGAAGCAAAAACGTTAACGTAACGTTACATAAAGGATCTGCACGTAAAATTAGCTTGGAACTAATCGTCTTGCTTTATTTTTAATATTTTTATATTCCCCCTTTGAAATGCTTATCGGAATGTTGCGCAACAGTTACTTTTATGGGTAATGGATATATAGCAATTCATTTGTGCTTGCATAGCGAGTTACATTATGCAACCGTTATTTCGCCCTTCGCCTTTCGATTCTCCTTTTGCCTCTTACGCAATAAGACCCTCGCTACCTTTTCCGCTCGTTTTGTAACGTGTTTCCGCTATACGTGAAAACCGTTTACATTATTCATAACGGACATTGCCAAAGAGTTACCTTTTAACTGGGCAGTAATTGAAAAACTTCCAGATGGGAGGTCGGTATTCTTAACCTTTTCAAGCAGCTTGAACTCCACTTGAGAATCGTGAAACGTTGCGTAAAGAAATTTCTCAGTTTTCATATTTATATAATTGAGTTCTCGTCAATAATTTGACACAGTTAATGACGCTTTAAGCTCATAGAAATTGAACGTTCGTTTTTAAGCCGGAGGACGAAGTCTTTTTTTTTCTATAAGAATTAAAGTATGTAATTCGAAAGCTACTCGAGGTGCACGATGAAAATAAATGGGAGGAAAATTCAAAAAGTTAAAAGTATAAAAGTATTTCTCAGGATTTCTTTATTCTCACTTTTTGTTTCGCTAGTTTCGCGTCGCGCTTTCCTATAACCAGTCGTTAAAAGCGAAGAAAATAACGTCCCGGTACTCGCGCAGCAATCCATTGAAAAGTTATAGTTTCGCGAGTCTCAAGAGACACATTAAAAATCGCTTACTTGGAAACCGCAGGAGAGCCAAATGACGTAGCCGGTACGACACTCTTAATATAGACAACAAGATTGCATTGTTCAGAAAGTATTCTTCGGTTTATTACGTTATATTCTTTTAAATATATGGGATCGTTGTAAAAAAATTATCTACCATATATAGATATACGAGCTTGTAGGTTCACGTGCAAAAAGTTAAGTATGTCTCTTGGGTAATAGTCGCGCCGAGAACGATCGCAAAGAGTGAAGAGATATATCGAATAAGGATGTAAAATTGCACAATTTTACAACAATCCGAACGACGTTGGTAAATTTAACGGCTTTTCAAAGATTTTCAAAATATAATTTATTAAATCTTAAATCTGTCGCCAGAGCCTGATAAGAAAGTTACTGTCCAAGTATTGAGATTTTACGTAATGCCTAAGCAGGGATATCCGCACGATGCATTATTCCTCTGATTTACTGACGACTTTCAGCTTCCGAAAGATAATTGGAATCAATGCGGAAAGTCCCAAAGCAATTACAGTTAAATGCAGCGAATGCTTAGGTGCAGTCTCGACTTCGAAGATGAAATGGTAAATCGATAGAAATTCTCAGAAGGAGCAGAGAGGGTGGTGAAGGGTCAGTGAGGGGAAATGTTGGAGGGGTGAAACGTATATAACCGAGAGGACACATTATAGGACTGATGCCATTCATGATCGTCAGACAACTGTAGGTCAATTCAACTTTACTTTCAGCTGTCTCCAATTGCAAAATGTAGCACGAGAAACACTGATAAATCTTATCGATAATGATTGTAGATCCTCGATATGAATTTTTTTCGACAGTCGATAGCCATGCGGTTTGTTTTCGATATTTCGCGAATAACGGCGTCAACCGAAATACCGATTTCGCATCTTTGTTGGGAAAAGTACAGAATGACAGTTGAATGACAATCTCAGAATAGCCTTATTTCGCTATCATCGTGTTACAATACAACATGGACCGTCAGAGAGTATTGTTGACTGCCGATAGACACGTTATGCGATTGTCAATCAGCTGTCAATAAAATAAATAGAAAACTCTGAGAAATTGACACATGACATTTTGTCAATGCGATGCCGGAAGAAAATGTCGTTCTATTCGGGTTTTGAAAAAAATTATTTTTTTCCTACTGATGTACGTCGAATCAAATTTTTAATTTTGCCAATTTTTTTCGTCAGTTAATTAAAACGTATTGTCCTTTTCTTTCAATAACAAAGATAAGGCCAAGTACAGATTAAATTTCGTCGGGGGTGGATTAGGAGGATAGGATTTCAAATAGGGGACGATTTCGCTATAGAGAAGATCCGATTGATCCAACCATTTTTTAATTGGAGGAATCTGGAAAAGCTGCACGAAGAGAGTGCGGGATGATGTCCATTACATCGATAAGGGGGGTGGCGACCCGGACGAAGCTCAAATTCAATCTCCCTGACCCTTCTAGTTTTCAATCATGTCTTGCGGATGGGGTAGCGTTTGGGGTGGGACGTAATTTTTACCAGTCACAGGAATCTCACGGGGTGAACGCCACCTAATTTTTACCCAGTCCGTCCGCAGCGAACAAGCGGATTCTTTTTCATTTTGATCCATGACTTAATTTGTTTAAAAAAATATATAGCCACTGCTTGTTCTATCTAGTCGAGGACCTGTTATCTCGAAAAATCTCACACACGTAACTCAAAGTGTTCGGTCCGATATAAAGCTTTCTCTGTATAGATTTTGTCCATCCAATTAGCCAGCGCACGCGTAAAGCAAATTGGAGAAGCAAAAAAAATAGTTCCAGATCGGTGAAGACGAGCCAAAAACGTAAGGAGCCTCGACCCTTGCCAAGAATCGTCGAAAAAAATTGTTGCTTCGTAACTTAGTATAATTCGATCTTTTTATTGGAAATAAAAAGTAACGTGCCCTTAATCGAGTCCTGAATGTCCTATATAGAAATTGAAAATATTACGTTGGCACGGCTAAAAACCTATCGAGCTGGAGTATCTAGATGTAAAGTTGGTATTGGCCAGGGATTGGTAATACTGCCAATATACCGACGCTACTTGAGCGATGCCACGACGCGTAAAGTGTCAATCTGCTATAAATTGTGTGTATCTTTTGCAGCGCCGTGCGCGACGCCTCTAGCGTTTGCTTTCGAAATCTCGTAAAGAATTAACGAGGGAAACGTATAAACAAGATTACGAGGGTTTATTTTTCGCAATGTCATTTTCTCGTTTAAATGTAAACTTCACACTGTGAACTCCTGGGTATTTGATTAGATTTACTTCCTCTAGGCGTACACGTTACGTATTTTTAAACGAGTGGAAAAGTGTGAAAAACGTATTCGAGCTTTGCTATACGCTACCAAGCCGAGATATGCAAAATAAAAAGTTATGTAAAATATTTTTTTTCAGAATTTAAGTGGATAAGAGTTTACAGCGATTTTATGAAAGAAAAACAAAGTCCAAGGTTTTTTAATGAAAATCCAGAAGGGTGAACACTTTTTTTTTATTTCAGGAAATACAATGGAAAAACGTATTTTCCTACTTCTCTGAACGTGCTCTAAGTTACACTCGACGTAGAGTAGTGCACGCAGGCACGTAGTGGAATGAATTAAATTGCTGAGAATCAATGCTTCTCGATTTTCAAATAAAAGTCACTCCTGCTGAGTTTCATTAAAATGTCTTTCCTCGCCTGCCAATATTTTAGTTAAATTTTTTTTTCGCACTAGTAACACGACAGTCCCATGTTTCGCGAGCTACCGAAATGTCTTAACATAGAAACGTAAATTTGCCTGAATTCATCCTGTAATAGATTAATATATAAAAAGCGAATTGATGCTTCTTCACAATTTTCAATTTCATTTTACTTCAATGATAAAATTATATGAATGATGATAATTTCACCCTTAAAATGGTGTATCTCGTACTAGCGTCATTAGTTTTACAAATTTGAAACCTTTTGGAACATTACAAAATTTTTAATAAAACAGGTAATAAATTTAAAGCAATGCTACAATCCAAACTTCGATAGACCTGACATTGATTTTTTTTTTAAATCGATGATAGAATTAAAATACAATGTTCATTTTTCGGACAAAATTTCAAACTTTAAATGTAAAAAAAAATTTGCAGCTATAGAAAATATATAAAGCCTCATTAGTGGTCAAGCTAACAATAGCTCTACTGTCTCCATTATTCTACGACAAATGAATTCGCAAAATGAAAAAAAAAAAGAATACGCGAAATTTTTAATAATGTCAAATCACTCAGTGAAATCGCTGGAAAATTTTCCAGAGCAAAGTAATCGGTTCTCTGCAAATAACCACGTACTCGTGTGACAACCATAATAATGTTCCATATTAATTATTTCATATTTTCGCATAAATTCGTGTTAAAATTCTATTTTAAAACGCCTTAATCAAGTCGTGTCTTAATGAAGTCTCTTTTATGAAAATAATAATTTCCAGAATGACACTTTCTCGAAAATTTCAATGTTCCCCGAATCACCTGGTTTATGGGTCTCAATCTATATTCCGTTAATGACGGAATTCTTAAAAAGTTATTACGAAATTAAATCTCGCGCTGCCTCTGACACGAAAAATACAATTTGCAATTTCGGCACAGTAACATTCGGTACGACGCGGCTTTGCAAACCAGTTTGGCGAAAGCGAAACGAGCGGACCATTCCCCTTTATGCGGGGAGCAACTTTCAAATGAATTATGGCATTCGCGTGAGAACTACAGGATCTTTGTCATCTGGCTATAATTTGCGTTACAATTGGACATCACCATTAACCCAAGTTCAGCTACATGTCCCTTAACATAGATGTGACTGGTTTCTCGTTCTTAACAAGAAATAACATTCGCCAAATATTATTAAGAAATTCGCG
Organism: Trachelus iudaicus; assembly: GCA_030142595.1. Classification (NCBI taxonomy): domain Eukaryota; kingdom Metazoa; phylum Arthropoda; class Insecta; order Hymenoptera; family Cephidae; genus Trachelus; species Trachelus iudaicus. The sequence goes on from JARQTH010000582.1 coordinate 1,689,555, forward strand.
AAACTATTAATTATGCTCGCATCGCCGTAACTACGTAACTGTAACTACGTAACCGTAAATACGTAACCATATATTACGAGTGCCATGTTAAATAATAAATGCAAAACGACATATTCGGCTTTACCCTAATGATGAATGAAATTAGCAAAATTCCCAATTTCTAAGGACATATTATAACTAAGAGAAAAACAGAAAAATTTTTAAAACACGGTTAACTATTAAAAGAAAAAAGTTTTAACATCAAAATGATGAAAGAGAAATATTCGTATTAGAGGGTGATAAAAGAAAATTTTTGTATGTAAAGTATTTGCGAATTTTTAATATCAATTCATCCGAACGGTTTACATATACAGATATGTATATTGTCAAACACGACAGGTCAAAATTGCCAAAAACTTAATTTCACATAAAGCTCAAGAATTCGGATAAAATCTCCGGAATCGCGAACGACTCGGTTGTTGGAGCGAAGGTCGCCCGCATTATATATCCACCCTGTATTACGTGAACAAGGGGAAGATTCCCAAGAGAAGTCCAACCAGTACTTTTTAGAGCCAAAGAAAAGGCCAAGAAAAGAAAGACTTGTGCGTTGTGCTCTCGTTTACCGAGGAGAAAGTTTGTCCCTGGCCAGGGCGGATCAAACGGGTGAATAAGGGGCGCGACACGAACTTTTTCACGGACTTCTTATATTTTGTACCCACGAGTGGTAATCTATAAAGCTTCGCTCGTACCAATCTTGTAGGAAAAAAAAACAAACTAACTTCTGTGTATTTTTGCGAATTTGTTTTACCTTGTTGCCACGTTTCTTCCTCTGGTAGCGCGTATGGTTCTTGTCGTGTGATGCCAAGTCCCAGAATTTTTGTATTGACGCCAGATTACCAAGGGTTGACAACAAATATCTAACTCTATATAGCCGTCAAAACTGTTTAGTCTCTCCACGTGTATCTCAAGGTTGGAGTATTTCCAAAACCAGTTCAAACGTTTTCACCGAACGATAACGCACTGAGTTCTTGCAGCATGTATAACTGGATTATCATTTCAATAAAATCGTTGGGGATTATCGAAACGTGAACCTTATTTCGCCACCGCGATGTTCCTATTCCCTTCTGAGGTTACGATCCTCGAATTAATCTTTCAAACGTGGAGTTTTCATCGACTTTGAATATTCAATGCTGCGTCCAATCGACGAAGGGAAACGCGAATCGATATCAGCGTGATATCGCTTTATCGCAACCACGTTCCCGACCGGAAAATTCGCCTAGCAAATATTCCGACAAAGGCAAGATGCGAAATTCCACACTAGACTGTAAATTCGCTCCGCGAAAATTTCATCCTGCCTTGCAACGCAGTTCGATGTACTTTACGTAGCTGCTGGGGTCGACGGCTTTCGAATAGTTCGCAGTTTTCCATTTGGCCAATATTTCCTGTCGCAGATAAACGACATTTTTTGGATCTTTACATTCTTCGATCCGTGGGTACTAAGAATTCGCATATTTCTTGGATCAATTGTTAAACTAGATTCACGGCGAATTAGAGACGAAGGGACACTAAAAATTCCAGCAGTTTAAGGGGAAATATAGTCACTAATTTCTCAACGCTAAAGATTCTACAAAAAGAAACTGCCTAGTTCACCTTTATAGTATTGTACGGGATATTATTTTTAACCATATCATATATACCATTGACGAACAATAATCGTCATTGCATTCGATTAAAGGAATGGCTGCTGCACTATATATTTGCAATACAGTGCAGAAAGTATTGAACCGTAGTTTATAGCAACAATAAAAGATAGGAGTCTGGCATTAAAAAAAAAAAGAAAAAAATTGACGGTCGTGCACTCCACTCGCGAGAGATACTGGGCTTTTATATAGTACATTTAATCAAGACTCGAGAATGCGACAGGAACGTCACAAAGTTCATAATCCACATAGTGCGACAATGCGTCAACTCTCATCGCAAGAGTGTTTGCGCATGAACGCGACAAGAAACAATTGGAAATAAAAATTCTCATAAATCTAATCGCAACGAGAGAAGAAAATAAGCACGTATCGGCACCATCATAAATCTTTGGTACAGGAGTACGTAAGGTCAGATAAAAAAATGTTCAAAAAACGAAATTCAAATACATACCTAGTAGTAACTCAAAAAGAAATCAAAATCCTATAAGACCCGATAATTCGATTTCTGACCCAATTTCACAATTTTGCACGAACGAATTAAATTTAATATCTTACGCCGACACGGAACGATTAGCACAGCTCGGACTGTGATTACGAGAGTGCAAGGTGAGTGACGAGTACGTAATCCCAAGTATTACAAAAAAAATCACGAAAACGAAATCCTAACCTAGAAAGTCAAGCACCGAAAATTCTTGACGTATCCAAGCACATAAGAAGGTCCCTGAAGAAGTCCTCTTGGAGCGACTCGCGTCCGCGCCTGAATTTTTCATTTTATTTTTCCAACTCAAGGCCACGATAAAACAATACAAAATCCCAAAATAATGAGAAGAGAAATCCCTAGCCGCGAGTGCGCAACAGGATCCCATTAGAATTGACGTAGTAAACGGGAAAAAACAACAGAGAACGATTGGACTGACTCACCGCGCTTGGAGGCGTGAAAACTGTCCTGCGGTGATATTTGCTCAATCTGGGCGCTGAGACGGGATTGGGGTAGAATCGCCCTGTTTGCGTTGATCTTTTCCACAGCATAACGAAAAGCCACCTCCTGTTTGTCATCGGTTGGATGAAATAGACCTCCTGGGAAATCATATATTTCTATTAGATTACATATTTTAATAGACAGATAAGGTGCGTCAAATTAAATTTTTTTTTGTATCCTGATATCGCCATGGATAAGTGATTCAGAATGATTGGACGGGCGAATGGAAGATGGCGATCTGTTCGTGCTCGATTATGCAATGGTTTCCAGAAATGAATCGCACGTCGTCAGGAAAATAATAGAGTGGAGAAGAAGCAAAGTGTGTAAGAGCTTTTTACAATTTCGTATCTATCTATCTCTTTGTATCTGTACAAGTGGATAAATGGGCGTGGAGAATGGGCTGAGACGTTTCCTCAGTGCTCTCGTTAAATTAACGGAGATTAATGACTTTGGACGGTACAGCAGTGTATATACGTATATGATCTTCCGGTACTATTAGATTTGTCAAGTTTTCTTTTGCTTGGCTTTACGCGATTCGCGGCAACCAGAATGTATTGTATGTTGTTACGGTGAGATCGAATACGACACCACTTAGTTAACCATGATGGAGTAAACAACAACAACTTTTTGCGTCGCCTCTACAAATAAAATCATCAAATAGATTTTATGCAATGTACTCGGGAAATTTGGTGAATCGTGTAAAAGAAAACGTGCGAAAGTTGGCTGCCCTACGGGGCGCTTTAAATATGATATGAAATTCAATTATCATTGACATTACAATTTTACGTTACTTCCTGTACGTTTAAGATCGTGGACTTGAAATGTCGAACGGTATACAGGGATACGATTTCAATTTACATAGCGGGAAAATTCAAATTTTTTCAAATTTTGTAAATGCATTCTACATCTTGAGGCATATGTATGAGGCATATGGGTACAGTTGAGTTTACGAAAACATCCATTTTTTTCGTTCACGCCATTAAGACAATAGCCAGAAACACACTCACCCTGTCAACGTCAAAAACTTCACTAACAGGCAGTATCCGTTCTCGCATCTCGAAAGCGACCAAAATACTCGTATGAGTTTTTCTAAACCAGTATGTAGTTTATGGCTGTCAACGACGCGAGCTTTTACCCACCCCTGCTTCTACCTTTGCATGGATAAATGATCACCACGGTGCACGTAAGCTTCAACGCGACTTGCAATACAATTGTCTTTCAGTAAAGGTGTTAAAGTACACATTGAAAACTGAAGGGGCTGACATCCTTTGCCATGTCAACAAAAGAAACATAGAAATTTCCGTTGGTTCTTTGAAAACTGGGGACGTATCTAAAAATATATACAGTAAAATATAAATAAATACATGTATCTTTACTCGTGAATTTACAGTTGAATAAGAGCAATGAACTACATTCTGTCTCGTTGAATTCTCTTAAAAAATATTTCCTGAAATTAATGAACTCTGCACTGTTGTGAGGTTTTTTTGCAAATTTATAACGAACCGATTTTGAGTTTAATGAACGTCTAAAAAAATTTACGCTTTCAAAATTATCTGCAATCAATTAACGCACGACCCGTGTCACGTGAGTGGCATTCGCTACCTGGAACGCCGTCTTTATTTCCCAGACAAGGTGCCACGACGAAGATATATACAGTTTGCGGGTTTCGTCTACACGGCTTTAAATTTCCTACACTTGTATCCGGCTGGCCAGGAAAATTCATCCCATAAATTGAGTTTAACCTCATATTCGTCATAGGGCAACTCGACGAGCAGCTGCGCCATCCTGGGCTTAAGATTTATAGAAATTCTCTCAAAGATATATGCGACTCGTTAGCGATCGTTGCCACCTCATTTTCGCGATCTATATTATACTTTTGTGACGACCGCGAAGAATAAGTGCAAACTTCTCAATATCTCATTCATTTTAACGAGGAGTATCTTAACAAGAAGTATCTCGACGTTTTCAATTGAACGCGATTATTACAGGAAAGGAATAACGAGTTTACATAAATGTCATAAATATATCGATATATTCATTTTCTAAGAATTTTCATAAAATATTCTCAATATAGAATAAGAATCGATATGACCATACAAAATCTCTAGAATGTACAAATTTCTTGAAAATTGTCCTATTCATAACGTTCGTCTTTGCCGCAAATCATTTACCGAATTAAATGATATTCGTATTGCTTATTGAATATATTTATTTATAGTGTATCGTAACGCTCACGTTTCATTCGATTCTGACTGATTGGCATCTCTGATAGAGGTCACTTGGAACCAATGAAAATTGCATCGATCGATTAAACCGAGACATAGTAAAAACGTGGAATCGCCGCGGCGCCACTGATTTTCGTCGGAAATTGCCAGTGTTTTTCTATAACACAACAGAATTAATAGGATCTGAATATTCATCGATGGCCAATGAATTATTTCGAGCTCGACGTGCACGATGGCCAAAAAAAAACCGAAGAAAAAGTTCAATTCCATATTTCAACGTCGATACATTGACAGCACAATTAACGTCTCAATCAAATAATAGCTCTCGAGATTTTAACGACTCACCGAAGCATTTGAAATATTTATTAACATCGAGCTTGAAATTTCGAACGTTATTTTCATTAAAAGTCTTTTACTACGTCTAAATTCAATTCGACCTCATCAATTAATTACTACGCGCACCGTGTGGAACAATTTTTAATTTTTGCATTATTCACGAAAAAATTTATTTTTCCAACTTTCTTAGGTATTCGGTCGATTGTGTCACACGACTTCTTAAGGTTCGCGATAAATCTTTAATCTCTCAAACTTTCACCGGCGGCCTCTCTGCAACACCGTGCCGACCGACACCCGATATTTTCTACTAGTTTCAGGGTCAAACCAAGTCTGGTCAGAAGTCAGGAAACACGACCAACTTTTCAACGATAGGTCTCTCGTCTACGTCGACTGCAGAAGTTCTCGTTTTAGAGTACCTAACGTGAATTTCCCTCGCGCGAACCGTTCGGCAAACGCCGAGAACATTCGTTACGCAATGAAATTGATATTGTGTTCTGTGCGCTATCGAGTACGTAAAACGTCTGGCTCTCCTGTCCGCGTTACGCAACTGCATTAAATTGTTTCAAATTAAAAAAAAAAACATATTGCTCATCGCTGACAAAGTTTATTGAAACAATAAATATTCAGTGACCTCCGGATATAGCAAAAATATCGCAGCGATGCAATGAGATTTTCAATGAATTTTGCATGAGCACATATTTCCTCTCTGTCCCTCGATCGCCCCCTCTAATTTCTCCCCCCCCCCCCACCGCCACCACTGTTTTTTTATTTGTTTCAATTCCTGCCGCACCCTTCGCCTTCGTCATTCAAAATACTGAATTCCCAATCTTCTATAACCGGTACACACCGTACATAAATCCTACATAAACAATAAATTTTATTTTGTTCGAGAAATCCTACCTTGGCATGCGCAACGTTGCAATAAGCTCGAAGAATTATATTCAAAATTATTGAACTCTATCGGTAAGCTAACAATATTATACCGCGTTTGCCCAGAGTCAATGATTTCATTATAAAACATTTTCATAATTTCCATAAAAACGCAATGGAATAATTATCATTTCAAAAAAAAAGATCTTCAATTTCAATGCTAATTTAATTAATGCAACAGTTAATTCGCAAATTAAACATTCGACGGAATAAAGTGTTCGGACAATAACCGATACGAATAGCGAATCTCTTCGTATCTTTACCTATCCCATAAATTCAAGGTTATCGTAAAGGGCTTTACGATGCAACGGATTTAAGGGTCCTTACGAGCCCACTTGTATATACAGCCAAGGGTGAATTTTAAGACATACGTATATCTCTTAGAGAATCCGTCGGCAAAATCGTCCATTAACAGTCCCTGCCAGTAGAGTTTGGTACGAGCAACCTCAGGAGAGAATTTACTTTCCGGTTTTACAGCGACTCCGATCGGTTCCGGTAGGGGCGATAGGGTAGAAATCTGCAGGAATTCTAATCTATCCATCTTGGCATGACTGCCGAGTAATTAACGATCAATTTCCCAGGATCGCGTTACATTCATAGGTACCGAATAATCCATCTATATAACCGTCTCGTAATACCAAGTTACCTGCCGCCTATTAGAGACTGTAATGAAACCCGGATTGCATAACAAGTTATACGATGGATCAATTTAACGAAGAACGGTCGAGTATCGCACGAATTTTCAAGCTCGGCGTTCAACCAGCTAGACGCCAGTTTTGTGAGTCTTTTAAAAAAAACAATCGTTTGCTAAGCTTTCCTACTGGTCCCATTCCAAAGAGTATAGTCTCTAGTACACCTCTACCGAGTCCTATGGTTACTCCTCACAGTCTTTTTTTAAATAGAACCACGATGTTTTCAAAGCGTTTCCCGACGTGCTTCGGGATAAACTACATTACAAACCCGTTATGGCTACGATGACACTATAATTAACGATAAATTGAACCGACCGAAACGCGCCGTTATCGTACATCGGAAAACGGTAATGGACGCTCGATTACCTTTGGGCAATCTCCCAAGCGCGAGTCGTGTCTTTCTCGTTCAACGCCCGTACATTCCCTCGCGTAATAATCGATCCTTCCGCAATCTCTCCGAGAATTGTCTACAGCCGTGAACGTCAAACACTGCGATAAAGAAGCGTTAACGCAAGAGGTTATAGCTCATATACCTATCGATTGGATGATCTCGAATGCAATTGCACCCTTATTTTTTTGAGAGAGAGAAAAAAGCAAACCAAGGACACAATCAATAATTGCTAAAGTTGATATCAGGTCCAATGGTCGATTTGTATATCTGTGTAAGGTTTGGTATACAAACAGCGTATTGAGGTTTTCGTGATTTTTGCCAGGCTGAATAAAAATTGCAGATTATGGCATACCGTGGATAAAATAAAACAAACAGATTCCTGTTTCAGAAATATTAAGGCTGGAGTTTACCTATCCTAATTATATCAGGAAGAGCAGCAGCGTGGGCGGCGAGGAGCGCCAGCAGGAGGCACCTCGTGGCCATCTCCGGTTGCGGTCCAGCCCGGTACCACCTCCTAGTCCCAGTGAAGGGGGCCTATGGTTCTGGAAAATAAAGTGAAAGAATGATTCATTATAACGTCTACATGGATGAGCAGTCAGGTAGGTGTAGATAATTATTGGACACCCTTTATAAACAAAGTCTGAAGGATTTTCGAGTAAAATGTATAGGCACTCAGTCCACCCCGAAATAGCGATTCGAGGTTATTGCCATAACGTACTAGAGTCCCGTCATTGAAATTTATATTTGATCCATTCCTTTTTTTTTATCTTATTTAAAAATTCTGTATTCCTTAGGGCAGACTGAGCAATACCCGAGTGTTCTGCGGAACACATAATTCTCTCTAAGAATTTTAATGTACAGATTTCGGGTGGTAATGGTTGTTCATGGGAAAATTTTCCTCAGGGGCTTAAAAACGTGTCCCGACCACCGTGCGAACCGAATGAATTTTTAAGTCAATACAAACAGACCGGAATTATTTAAATTTAAAATAAATTTGTGTTTACTACTACATTCATGAGTTTAATAATTGTCAAATTTGTCATTTTAAATTAATCCTACACTCGAAAAAGTAATATCGTTGAGAATCGTTTGGAGTACCTGTAATCACCGTTCTAAGCAATGATCATTATAATGCTTAAAATGAGAAATACGCTCGAACGATATCTGACATGTATTTCGTATAATTCAAAAATCTGTGATACAAGAAAAATATGAAAATAAATTATCAGCTTAATGGAACGACAACGAAAAATAATCGTGCAAAGTAATCCAGGGATTTTGAGTTAACGATGGTGACGTTGAACCTTCTCCCCCGTCCTAAAACTCCATGTACCAGTATAGATACCCGAGCAGACAAGATTTCCTTTCCGAGTGTTTATCTGGAAAGTATAAGAGATACGAGGATCTACCCAGACCGACGTTTTGAACGAGCACAGATCTGAGACCTGACTGCAAAATGATGCTGTGGGTCGAGACGTCGCTGAGGGAAAATCGTTTTCAGTTTCAACGACTATAATCAGCCATTCTATCAACCCTTCGTCGAAGGGGATCGAAGGCAGCTCTGACTGTGCAGCCAATCATTGGCACAATTCTCACCCTTCTAAAGGAATTCTAAGTCGCCTCGTGGACCCTTGGAGAAAACCTCAAAATAAATTCTATAATTGAATATGCGTATCCTTCGGCTTGGATTCAAAATGTACTGAGGCTACACGAAAAATATTAAAGAGGATGAAGTAACGTTTTTTTTAAATCTCATAATCAATGGGGATGGATAACAGCGATCGTTCGTAGAGAGAAACTCGATATCCTATAGAGCTATAGGGTATAAGGGTACGGGAGAAAGCACGCCAAGAACGAGGAAAGGTGGACCGGCATTGGCGCCGTCCAGAAATGTGGCCCGAATTTTAATAAATCTCCTTTGCCTTTGTGCGGCTAAGCTCTTCCTACATTCCCTTTGGGGGCAGGAGGGCGTAAAATTTTTATGAAAATACGGATTATTGGTCCATTTCTGCCGATATGAAAAGTAACGACAGCCCTAACGATTTCGACGAGAGAATTTTTAAGGTATTCTCCCGAATGGATCTCAGACAAAATTCAAGATGCTCATATGGAACATTGGCGTAGGTACATTCGATTTATCCTGTTCACGATCGATATTCCTTATAGTAATAACGTCTAAATTCAATCCTAATCGGCTGAAGTAACTTTTGAAATATTATCACCCCCTTGATCCGTCTTTATCTTTCTAATCTATAGTTCCTTCTCCGCTCCTCCTCCTTCATCCCAGCAAAATCTTTCTTCTTGGCACTGGTATAGTTTATGACATTATCACGTCAGTCAAAAATTTTCAGAAAATTAAACTTCAATAAAATGCACGACTAAATTCTCTCGCTTCCGATGTTTTTGATGATCTTTAACCTTGTCAGAGAAACTTTTGTTGCATGGGAGAAGAAAGTATACAGCATACCTATTTATTGTGAAAAGGATCATCCAGGCACTGATTATGATTTTAAATGACACAAAGATCGTTCATATACTAAGATATACTATATATACATATGTATTAAATTTATGTACCGTGCATAGAATTACACACATGCGGCAGTATTTACTTTCGCACCCTTCACAAATTCCAAGGAAGCTTCGTCGAAATCGCTTCCCTTCCCTTTCCCCGAATATGAATTATCCTACGAAGCAGGGGGCGTACCTATAGAAGGCAAATTTCGCAAAATCCTCAAGACCCTGACGGCTTTACGTTTGCCACTGCCACCATGGCCAAATGCTACGAGTACTCAGCGGCACCACTTTCACGGAATTTCAATACTCCAGGCTTTCCTGCCGGGACACTTACGCGAGGATTTTATCCCACGTCCACGTTTCAGGCTCGCTTCCCCCTGCTTCTCGCTTCTCTGCGTCGTCTGTGTACCTTTGCACTGGTAAACCGCACAGCCTCCGAAATCCCGCTTGTTAGTGCACTCTTACCGACACGTTTCTAGGATCAGAAGAAAGCTTCACCTACCCTTCTCAGACTTGCTTGCTTTCCACTTTACTCTCCACGACCCTTGGCAATTATCAAGACCAAAATGCACGTCACTTTCTATACGACACGATGATATTTTACTTGTGAAATAATATTGCTTTACTCCAAACACTGCTACTCAAAGTCCTATTTCAACGTGACAAACATATTACTTTGTTACGCGAACCCATTGCTGTTACTTCACAATGCTGTGTACTATTTGAATGAGAAAATACTTTCGCGATAACAAGTTTTTATATACCAGTGTAATAAAAGTAAGGTCCGCATTTAATGATTTTTCATCAATTTTATTTCCTACAAAATTTTTCTCAAAATTATCGTTAATGGCAATAACAAAAAGATTAATCCTATCTCCTGCAACTGTTTCCCATGATACCAACATATTTGCAGGAATTGCTCAAGATGAAAGTGCGAAACAGATCGGTTAAAATAAAGGAAAAGTACCACTGTAAGCTCATCGTACACGTCGAAAGTTTCACACGAGTACGTATATAGATAAGTGTTGCAGTTAATAGTTCATTAGTGAGTAAACTGCACGGTAGATCCAAACTCGATCTCTCAAGAGTTAACTACGGCAAAAGTGTCGGCGGAAGCGAAATTGCGTAGAGGTCAACTACGTAACAATTAGCTAAATCAACAACTCACTCCGATACTCGTTGCCAAGAGTTATGTCGTCCAGAGGGGTTTCTCTAGAACGTGAACGTTACTCAACAAGACTTTACAGAAATTACAGACCACCAGCTACTCGCCACTCGCCGCCGTTGCCACCAGGTTATGTTTCTGCGGTCCTTGTCGCACTCATGAAAACAACCTTAGAGGCAACGAGTAGGTACATATGTACGTGCGAACGGAGGGCTGCACTGGAAACTTGAAGGGTTGTTAAAGCCGAGTCTGTTGGACCCTTTGGATGCTGCGCCTCGTAAAGGTCGCCTCCTATATATGGCACTGACAGATCAAACCTGTGCTCGCAGTGGTGCCAATCTCGTAAAAGTAAGATACTGCCAGAACGGGAACTCCGAAAATTTCAGCATCGTTAAATTTATTTCCATGCTGGCCGATCGTCACTTCAATAGTCTCCCATCGTGCGAGCTTTTATCTGAGAGTTTCTTGTCCAATCCCAAAACTTCACTGACGTCGTTTTCAGCAATAGTGCTAATATTGAAGATCGTAATTATAAAAAAATTTATAAATTTCTATAATCCAATAAACAATGTAATCTTATTACAGAGAATAACAGTATCGCGCGATCGGATTATCGCTGTTATGCAAGAATATTCGTTCTGGTTTGCATATATGAAATTTCGATGTAAAACTTTAACATGATTTGTCAAACGATCGAGGTAGAGTCGTATTAAAAAAAAAGGAAACGAAAATAATATAGGATATATCGTGGATATACGTTTTTCGGTAGAATATTGTATTTTTATAAATTCTATTTTTTTTCTATTTTTTGTTTAACACGCTCTCTTTATTTGACATATGCATGCGTTAATTGTCCTGCAGGATTTTAAATAAAGTGATTGGTATGCATAGTAAACGTAACGAACGTACAATTGCAGATATGGAGGCTGAACCGGTTAAGCTGGGCAAAGGCTGAAATAATTAAAGGTTTAAAATTGCGAAACGAAGCTAAATTAAATCCTACATTAATCAAGTTTGTACTCGCCAGATTTTAATTTCGTCCGCCCTTCGGCGAGCCTTATTAAATGGTAATTGTGAAAAACGGACCATTTAAGTGTACCAAAAACTCTCGTAGACATCAGCACGAAATAGCATGTCATCATGCCCTAGACAATTGAGCAGTTTAACAAAGACGTTTAAATAGCACTGTGAACAATCTAGATTAGTTAGATGAGAATGTAAAAAATTTCTTATCAAATCTCAAAATCTACGAATAAATAATAAAGGAGGTTATACATGAAAAATGAAAGATCACCATACGAGGTTTAAACGCAACTTTCAAGAAATCCAAATTCATAAAACTGATATTCTTCCTCTGCACAGACGAAGATATCCTTATAGGATTCCGACTAAATTCAACCAAGCTTTTCTTTTCTCGCGCGTGAACTCAATGATAAAATAAATGTCTCAAACGATCGAACTTCTCGTAAACTCGTATCCCCGGTGGCTAGCTAACCAATTAAAAAGTAACGTTACAGTCAAAAGTTTTCTATCCGAGAGACGCCATTCTTCGCAGGGTTGTCAAGTAGGTGTCAGCTAGCTTGTGAGATAGCCATGAACAAACCATTTTCCCAGCATGCACGAGGAAGGAGAGAACAGATCCTAGATATAGGGGTACGTGCATAAGGGTGAAGGTAAAATTGAACGTAAGAAAAAAAAGGAAAAAGAAATTTAATTTCGACGAGAAAAAAAATGGTGCTTCTCCTAAGAGCAGCGAATTTTGAAAATAGTCGCGAGGACCAAGAATGAGTCTGCCGATCGAAGTGAATCAAGATAAAGGTAAGAGGTTCGTGGAACGCGGACGAGGAAACTGAAAATAGATGAAACGAACAGAGGCAATAAGAATGACTAAAGGGGTACGAGAGAGAGGCATATAAAATTTTCGTTTACCTAATATTCCAATTTCGCGTCGCCTTGAATATGTATGAGGATAGAAGTCTGAGGGTGTAAGCATCCCTACACCTGCAGCCTATCACGAGCTCGGATAGGCTCCGAAGCCAGTGAAGATGATAGATAAATGAGTTAACACCCGTTATACATATAGATGGTGCTGGTAAGGGTGAAATTTTAAGTTATATAAGCCGGGTAGTTTGTTTCGGCTAGAGCGGAACCAACCTAGCTTATTTTCCAATGCGTTAATGCTCGTATACACCAAGGGACGATTTATGTTTCCGCATGACAGGATATACACTCGTTGGCAACGTCGCGGTGCGCCGCGACGGCAATTCCCATGAAACCTACGTCCGTCTCTACGGAATACGAATATGCTAATCGAATACAGTGAAATTTCGGTAAAGCCATGCGTCTTTACGAGTGACGGATAAAGAATAAATACACGAAATAATCTAACTAATTAAATCGATCAGTCGCGAAAATTGATACTAATCGGTTTTAGAAAATTTGTTTTCATCCTCTCCCGAATATACTTTCGATGTAAATTCAGACAGGATTGCCATTTACAAAATCCTCAGCATAAAATAGGAATATAAATCTTGTTATATCTTTACGACACGTCAGGATGCATTGTCAGGGCAATGTCCCATCTCGCGTGCATTCCACCCGTTCGATCCACCGGTGTAAAATAGTATATCAGCCAAAGTCAGGGGTTAAGGATCACGTCGGCGTCGTGTCATAAAAGACCTTATAAACCGGATACCAATGTGAGGACTGACTTCCGGGATAAAATATATCTCAGAGCTAAAACTTATTACCGAGATTTCCGTTGGCCGTGCCAGTAACGTAATCCCTACTCCTGCTACGCTAAATTCGCATTACGACGTGAACTGCGAAAGGTCCAAATTCACATATAGTTACTGAAGAATGTGAACCACACCGGACCGTACCGCGGCGCATCGCGTTGCATCGCGTAAAAGCTGGGTCAAAGTTCTGTTCGCAAGTCGCAGCCGCGGCATCATGTTCGCATTCCCGTCGGATGCGATAGGAGAGAACAAAAAAGAATAGTGTCGGAGCAAAAAAAAAAAGAATTTTCCACGCGATGACAAACGGGCTGCGATTTTGCGACAGCGTGAATGCGAAAAATATTACACGGGTGTCATTTGTTCGCGAAATGACCGCTGCGGTTGTGAATTTTATAGTTTGCGAAACGACCACGGCGCTACGGTTACGAACAATGTTTGTAACGTCGTTTATTAATAAACGGTTCGATACGACCTGAAAAAAATATCGATGAAATTCGTTACTTAAGTTTAGTGTTGTATATAAATACACCAGGGTATCGCACAACGGGCAATACTAACATTTCTCCATATAAACCCTAAATTTGCAGTAAAAATTTTTTTTAATAATCCCCAGACAACCTAAAATTTCAAATTTACTCAATCACCTCCTTTTTTACCACGCGACTTTCAAACTTATATTTGCATCGTACGAACAAAATTTCGCGTTTTCATTTCGAAAAATATTTTCCATCATCCCGCACCACGTGTGCCGCAAAAGGGACATTCAGTTCGCAAAGACATAACCTCGCTTTACCACATGTCTGGGAGATGTCTCGCCATTTGACGTAGACTCGATTAAGGGCGAATAAGCATTTTCGTGGATACCCTAAAAGATCCCCTTTTTCCCCCTCGAGAAGGGAGTAAAGGAGAAGCACTTATGGCCTGCTAGTCAAATGGGATTCCTAAGGGATGTAAATGTCTACCTTGTGACACCACGATGCTATTTGTCTGCAGACATGAATAAGTAAAAATTGGGATCAGGTGTCTGTTGGATAAACTAATCGAATCGACTTTTACTTATACTTTCTAGTTAGATATAATAATCAAAGTAAACCATAATTTTTGTATCCTAAACGCATTCGATTAACAATCTTGCAAACAGTGTACGGTGCAGTCAAGTGCATTGAGTGCATCGAGTGCATTCGCTGGAATCGGTCGCGCAGCAGATGAGTGTCTGTTATATAGAAACTCTGTTATATACTGGATATCAATATATAAAGGGGATGGCTTTTACGTATGTACTTAGAGGCCCAGCCAAGCTCATGCATAATGGAAGAGGATTGCGTTCGTTAAAATTTTTAATATTTTCGGACCGGAAATAACCCTTGTGCACTCATGCGAAGCGACTTTCTTTCCCTTTTTTTTCTCGTTTTGTACATCTAATAAAATAGTCAATAGGAAAAAGATTTTCCCGTTGCTCTTTGCTTCAGATGCATACACGGTCGTAGACGTCCTACGTACCGTACGGGTTGCAATTTTCAATTAGTTTTCAGATCTTCATTTAAAAATACGTCCGACGACGTTGATAAGCTTGTAAATAATATTATTATTATATTATAATAATATTATTATTCCTGTGTAGATAACCCTGAAAGCAAAGTATCTAGAAACTCCATTCGCCTTCCAATTTGCTCCATTTGAAGAAAACCTTTCGACTGGGTAATCAAATCTTTATCTGTTCCAGTCTGTCGCGAAGGCCAACTTTTATTTCGAGGTAAGATAAAAGTTTCGAGGGTACGTATAGCTTTTGCGAAAAGCAAACAAATTTCCCCGCGAGATCATCAAACACGTATATAAAAAATTTCAAGAACTACAAAGCATAAATACTTTACCGTCCTGTAGCCGTCACCTGAATCAATTCAAGAAATCATCAAGCAAAGATCCAGGATGCCCAAAAATTACTATACCCCCAATACCCAGGAAAGGCAACCAATTCGGAATTGCATAAGTTACTCGAAAAATGTCAGAATGCACTGAAATTCAGTCGTTACGAAATTACATTTTTTTTCTCATTATAAAATACCTATTTCGCTAATTGGCTTTACGACACGAGAGCAGCATATTACGACAGCGTCACGAAGTTCCTTGGTTCGGTAATGAAAATATATATAACTGTAGAAGGGGTGTCGAATCGAATAGAGGTTCAAATTATACCGTCAACTAATTTCCGAGAGAAAGCTCTAATGATATTGCCCTTTAGACTATTCCCCCCCCCCCTCCCCCGCCCACCCAATTGAACCCCAAACCAGCGGCCCAACCTCGTTCAATACTGACCCTTAGGTACTAACTGGAGGGTGCAACATTTACGGTGCCAACAGCGGCGCCATAACCATTGCCAATCGTCTGTGCGCGATGGTTTACAGTCGGCGCCATCTTTCCGAATGGCCGGTAACTTAGTTGCTCGACCGTATACCAACGCGAGAACAGGACTTTGCGCTTCGTGCGCGCAACAACGTCAGAAGGAAAGCCCCTGATCATAAGTTGTCACGATCGCAACACCGTACTTCGGCCTTAAATTAATGATAGACACGCGATGAGTCTCTCCAGGACATTTGAAATTCTACTTGAATAAGAGGCACCCCTATTGGCTTACAGACAGATCCCTCGACTGACCTGCGATAGACTACATGACCCGTCTAATGGAAGGGACGTATTCGATTAATAAAGCCATCGAAACCGACCCGGCCAGGTCTCCGTTCCAAAGTAAAATTATTACTCGTCGATCTTCGCCAAACGTCAATCCCTCGTTCACGATACATACGTTAAAGCATATGAAGGACAGGTCGAAGGAGTGATCGATGGATCCATACGATCCGAGTCAAATATTTTTTAGGGTGAAGGAGCTGCGTCGTCACCGTCTCGACTCGGCAGTCCTCAGCGGTAGGCAACGACGTCGCTGATATTTTCATCGACCCTCCCAGAGACGTCGTTAAAGGCTGTGGTCAATCCCTTGGAAAAGGAGGAAGTAACGAGAGGGAAATAAAATATTCAACGCAGCTGGTTGCTTCGTTTATAATTAATTTTACGCAGCCCAGAAGTCGACGGAAGGCACCACCCAGCACCGTGGACTCGATTATAAAGCTTCTCTTATCGTTTTCGTCTGTTCTTGGAATCGGCTTAAAGAATGTTTTCAGTGATCCCGCCCTACGTGATTTCACTCGAGTTCTTCATACCTGATTGAGCACGTAGCTGCTCGCTGTGGATGTATTTTGTAAAAAGTGGACGAATACAGAGTGGATATTCAGACCCGAGGCAGAAGACGGAAGAGGATACGACGCTAGGCTAAAGTGATGGAAGGGGGGGAGGGGAGGGTGCGCGAGGAGGCAGGGAAATAGAGGATAAAGATTTTATACGCGGATCAACGAAGGAGCGAAGTGAAATTGGATTCCCGTCGAAAAGAAAGGAAGCGGCGTGGTAAGATTTACCGTTAATCCCGGCTGACGAAAATTTAATAAAAAAAAATGTCCTTGGTTTGAGTCTCTCGGCACGACGCAATCTTGAATCGATTTATCGGCAATACGCAAATTTATACGTGACAAAACCCTTAATTATTAGGAATAAATATGGAGGTACACACAGCCGAAAGAAAAGGAACGCCTGGCGAAGCCAGAACATGAAAGAAATGGAGAATTCAATAAAATATAACTTACGTAACATTGAAATATTAAATGTTCGACTCCTTCTGATTCGTCCTTGACCTTTCTCGACGCGCGATGACTGACGGAATCGCTCGGTGCGTTCGCAACCCTTTGCTCTGGCAGGAGTTTCCCAAGATTTCATTAACCTTTCAACGAACTCGTTTCCGTTCAAATTAAACAGCAAAATGATTTTCCGGTTCGTCTACCAGCCATAATTGAGCTCCCTTTCTCTCCTGTAAAAGATGCTCGCTCGAATACTCTAGGATTTCACTAATTAAACCGTATTTAATTAAAACGTATTTCGGTCATTCGGTTGACAGCCATTGCGATTCCATAGTTAATTCTTTGAAATAAAAATTTCACTTTCTCGACCAACAACGACGCACGGCGCAAAGACGCCGTATGCAATTTCGTTAAAAAATCGCGAATCACTGAGACACGTCAACTACGCCCCAACAAGATAAGAAACTATATTTCTCTAACTATACCAAAAAATCGTGTATTATCTCTTACTTTTCACACGTAGATATAATAAGGGATTTAGTATCAGTCTGACAGAACGTTAAAATTCAGATCAACTTCAATTATCTTAAGTATCAGGGTTTGTTCGTGGAGAAGACATACAAGGCTGAGCTTTTTTTATGTAATAATTCGCGTTATCGCGAATTAAAAAAAATCTATAGCAACTTAAAGAAAAAGAGATAACAAACCTATATAAAGCACCGTACCTAATCCCGTTGCGTAATGGAACTTTATAATGGCGCATAAATGAATAAGGAGCTCGGGAGCATAATTTATAATCGAATGACCAATCGACGTAGTACGACGACGCATTAACATCGAACGACCTAAATCTTCATAGTCAGTGATATTTAAATAAATCAGGAGTGCCAATTTCGAAATGGGATCACGGCTTTAATCCAAGGCTCTTTGAACGATTAAATTAGTACACGGTAATTGTGCCTTGAACCACGGGCCATAGTGTGTCCTGTACAGGTGCAGTCCATTATATACGTAGCGAAAAGGTGTAATTGAGATTGATGAGAGATTCTGCTTGTAGAAAGTAGCTTGTCTGGTGTAACTTAATGAATTCATCACCGGCAAGAGCGAACGTTAATATTATCCTAAGCCCAACATAAAAATCGCATCATCCCAAAATATCATCTAGCGAATATACGCATCCATCATTTTTTTATTTATGCGTCGAAAAATTCTCACGCGTTTATTTTTCGTCGCGTTAACGTTACTCGTGTCTCAGCTTTTATATCGACGTATAACAATCTGCCCTCGTCTACAGTCAAGGTCGTAAGAATTTAATCTCATTTTAGACGAAATTCCCAATAATATTTCTTACGATCAAGAAGTTGTCGAATATCTAAGCCTCGAAGTTTGGATTAATGGATCGGGTTTCATGTAATTAATAATGAGCACGCATTGTATAATTGCGTAATATAGCGAGCGTTAAGTTTTTATTGAATAAGAAATAATAGCAGACGGGATTTTGATGAAAATTCAAAAAAGTTTAATAACTTATTGATATCGTTGAAACGCGTCGCGCGCTCTCATGAAAATCTCAATTAACGCCGGTAACTGTGCAACAAGTCTGGTCGGAACGTCCGGAGGTAAACAGTGGCTCCTATATGGAGGGTATACATAGAAGGATTAGACTTTTATTCGCTACTGATAAAAAAGGGGCATTTTCCGTATATCAAGGGCGTCAACAGCTTCTACGGCCACATGCTGTGCGCCACGCTGCGTCAAATTACGATTCTTTCAAGCATTCGATACGAAACCGATAAATCGTTGCATTTAACCGAAAGCAAACGGTGAGGCGATTTTTTTATTTATTTGAAACACGAAGCCGTTTTATCTTTTCTCATTCTCTTTTGCGAAATTGCAGATCAGATTGCAACACCTAATCGAATGGTGTAAGAGTCATAGGATCCTATGATAACGTTACAAGGTCGAGAGTATAAACAGCTGATAACCATGATTTTATTTAACGGTTCGTAATGCATTGTAATTGATTATTATACGAAAGACGGATATTTTGTTTTCGAAAAAAAAAATCATTACTTTACTTATACGAAGAAAAAAAAGAACAATGACGTACGTCGCGAACTGGTATAGCAAATATGAGGGAAAGAAAGTTTTAATGAATTTACTTTGATAAAGAAGTATTGCATGCGTCGCCAAACTCGAAGATCCATCCTTCCCCTGCGAGCTTCGCCCCTCTGAAACGACTTCTCGCATTCGTGAATTTCTCACATTTCACCCTTCTCGTGAACCGCCCCTTAACCTTTTTTCCAGCCCCTATTCGATTAAACTTGAGAATCTATAGTGAAAGGTTTCACAGCGTATGGAATTGTACGTGCAACCCCTTTCTAGTTTTTTCAAAAAAAAAAATTAACCTTTTCTAATTTCACTGTCTCGTGTCGTCTTGGAATTAAATGCGGATAAATATGCGTCGATACCTTAAACATATCATTGTCGAGTTTACTCGCACCGAGTATAAGCGGTTAGCCGAATAGTTCGAAGAACGAAATTGCTACCTACTTCCAGGTAATATCTTTATTTTCCGTTGGCTGCAGTAGTCGCCAGCAACAACTCCCAATTGGGAAACCGTATACTTCCGCGACCCGAGATTCGGAGTTTCTTTGGAATCGAATTAAGTCCGGTTGGGAAGCACGTGGAATTTCAGCTATTGCCGGCGCGTTAGTACAGCTCTTATTACACTGCGGATATAGAGGAGGCATATTCTTAGTGGCTAATGCAACTTCATAAGCTCGACATATAAGGCTTCGTTTTCACTCCTTATAATTTAAATATACCGCCAAAATTTACAGTCCCATACCGTTATAAGTAAAATCTTGTGCTTTTCGAACTCTTAACTTTTCACCTTTCACCCGTGGCATCCCCTCGCAACAAACACCCTCGTTCGCACCTAATGCTATTTATATACTTCGGCTACTTGGCCCGAGTGGATTTCGAACTTTTTTAAAAGTAATCAAGTCGAATCCTCAGAACGACATGTAACACGGGAAATGTGGCTATACATGCATACAAAAAAATGGTAATTTCCAGAGAAACTCGTGACTCGAAAGAACTAATTCAACAAAATTCCCAACTGCATGTGCGAGCCGATCAAAATTTTCATATAGACATCACAGAGAAACTTCACGGCGGACGAGATATCAGCGATTAAAATATCTTCTCTTTCATCTCGGTTCAGCGATGCCTTCGAGCTTGCAAGTTTGGGACATTTTCTTTTTGGCAAAAAATAAAATTCTGTCGAGGGCTCGCGTTAGAAATCCGTCCGATTTCCTCTATTCCATCGGTTTCCTGATACATATTTATATCTACCCACGCAAAGCATCATCCACATATGCATATATATATAGATACCCGGCAGAAATGGATATCCGCACAAAGAAATATATCCCTTTGGTCGATATAAAATTGCCGCAAGTCAAATTCCTTTGTTTTTCAACGTCGAGCTCGCAGATTCAACTTGTAACAGTGCTATAATTTTACGTTCCAGGCCAAACACAAAAGAGAGCCGGAGAGAGAAAGAAAATATATATTCTACAATTTCAAGCATGAGTCTTCCTAAACAGAATTCAAATCATACAAAAATCCAGCAACGTAAATCACCTTGTATAGGTAAACCCACACGAGTACTTAAAGAACCGAGACTAAAATCAAGATTAGAAACTAAAACCTAAATCTAAGACCCAGACGATAAAATATTTAAGTTTTCTCTTTCTCAAATGTCTCCCAAACTCAGGCGATGGAACCCTTTGGAGGTACGGGCCTGGTATTAGTACCGTCGGTAATATCGCATCCTACTAATTCCATATCCATAGTTACAACCGTTAGGCGTAGGCAGTGATTGAGTGGTTCGGTAAATGCCAGTAAATGTCAGGACCTCACATGAGGCACGTTGTTTGTCGCCCAGGTATACTTCCAATTAATAGGTTAGGCAGATTTGAAATCCCCGGGAACGCGCGCGTGCGGTATGAAGCCAGGATAGAATTTTCAACGGTATTAAGCCCGAGAACGTAGCAGGCAGGAATCAGACGCAGATGCAGAAAACGTCCAAGTAAAACTAGTGAGAAAACAGGAGAAAAGGCGCAGCAATTAAAAGTGAGTCAGTCGACTCGTCCGAAGAAAGAAAGAGAAAGAGGAGGATAAAATCATTGTCCAAATACATATAAAAGTGCTGCAGGCGCTATCAGCCCTAAAAGAAATTCACGAACGTTCTACATACGTCAAGATGAAAGGATCCCGGCAATAACGCTTACGCCATAGTTTTATTACGCAAGAGTTTACACAAATGCGGTATATCGCAGAGACACGGCGCGTCTGGCTGGCAGTCTTTTGGAATCCTTAAGTGCGCCGAGAGTGTCGACTCGAGACGAAACCAGAAGCGTTTCCGCATCGGCAAGCAGGCAGCCGCGCCGAAGTAGGAAACTGCCAGGACCGTCTATTAAGAGGCCTGAATAATTTATCATTCCGCGTGTTAGGTGTGATTCGATTTAATCGAAGTCACCGATATTTTCCTATTGAAAAGACTAGATTGAAAGTTTTAAAACTTTTTACTTATTTTTATTAATTCTCGAAAATAATCAGCTTACGTCGCTAATAAATAGCGATTTGTACGTCTCATTTAAAAAGCACGACTACGGAGTGCGAACGAAGAGAGTAACAATCCAGGTTCGCGTGGGACCGTAAAAACCATGAAATTTCTTGCCCAAAGAAAGCCGCACCGATAGAGACCCTCGAGCTGAGAGAACGACCAGTGTCTTTCTCTTTCCGCCTACGAGTCGCCTACACCGGAAGTCACGGCTACGTCTCTCTCGAACTGGTCCATCCGACAAGAGCGCTCCGTTTCTGTTGGCCACGGCAAATGAAAAGCTCCCTCTGCTGCCAATCCCGTAAGGTATTGCCATTGCACGAGTTCCTCTTTTTCTTTTTAAGAAGCAATTCCGCTTAACCCTCTCGCTGCCAAATTTATTGTCGAGCATCGACGGAACTTGCTGGCTGTTCATTTTCCATCTCTCGCCTGATGTATCCCCACAACCCTTCATCCCTTAATATCGCCAGCACTTAAGCTCCGCAGGCAATGCAAACCACGTCTCAAACAACCCTTGGAGAGTTATGGAAAAATTATATAGTAAAAGAGTAGTCGGTCGTGCGAAAGAAAGATGTAAGAAAATATTGAGACTCGCGGAACTGGTAGATACCTCTAGTAATGCACAGACAAACCCTTTTACGTATCTGTCTACTTAATAAACTGTTGTCCGACGGATGAAGGGGATACGCATGTAATAAAATTGAGGAGCAGAGATAAGAGAGAGAGAAAGCGAGAGAGAGGGGAGAGAGAAAATGGAAAGAGAGAAAAAAGTGGAGCGCAAGGAAGGTTACAGCAGAGAGAAAGGGTCTTGGGAGCTGAGCGCATCTCCCGGCTTCTTTATTTCCCCAGCGCCTTATATTCAGGCATCCCTAGCCAAGACCGAGAAGCAGCCGGAACCATACACCTCCCACTACATAAATATTAGAGCAGCGAGGGATGAAGGGGTGCCCACACAAGGAGGCTTCATATCTTCAATTCCCTTTCATACCTGTCCGACCCGGTAGAGTTTCTTCATGCGCCCCATATCTTTTGAATAGTGGTTTTTTACTGTGTTATACACACCCACCAGAAGATGCTACCGCGACAAAAATCATCCGAGAAGAATCCAGATTTTTTTCCACCCAATCTCTAAAAAGGACGACTAGTTTTCTTTTCTTCTTCAACAATTTTCGTCGCCGTTGCCATCGGTGCATAAAAAAAAAAGCTACAACCTGCCGCATCCGGCAAAGAATTATATTGCTAACCAATCGTCGATCCTATCGAAATTTAATGTACCGTAATTTCGTTATTGAATAAATTTGATATACAAACATTATGTCATTTATGCAACAACAAACGACTTCGGTGATAGAAGCTTCGTCATCGTAGTTTTACTATAGCCATTGAAACCTCGAAGCTATAATCAATTAATGTATCGTTTGATGTGCCCATTACAATATTCTACTGGTCCAACTTCATAGTCTATTTCCGCAGCCAAAATAACACAATAATTATCCAAATTTTATTGTTCGGTATTAATAGACTCTATTATTGTATTCGACTGTGAGCATAACAATAAATGCGCCGTAATGTTAATCGATTCAAATGAAATTTGCCT
The DNA here is from genome assembly GCA_030142595.1 of Trachelus iudaicus. Classification (NCBI taxonomy): domain Eukaryota; kingdom Metazoa; phylum Arthropoda; class Insecta; order Hymenoptera; family Cephidae; genus Trachelus; species Trachelus iudaicus. Next base: position 1,713,117 of record JARQTH010000582.1, read on the forward strand.
GCACCCAAGTATCGAGACTGTGGTATAAAATTGAATATTATCTGAAAGGGGAGGGGGTGGAGGGGGAGGGGCATTTACTGAGGTCAGGTAGTAACGAAAATCTAACGACCTTTACGGCCACCATTTTGTCCCGAGCGCAAAACAATTATACACTGTGCATATTTCGCTAATCAAAATAGCAGCTGATATCAACATCTAATTGCATGCTGTATCAATTAGCCATTCGTAATTACGATAATGCTTAACTGATAGCCATTTCATGATAGCATTACTGTTACTATATAAAAATACAATGTACATATATAGTTACATATATATCTGTAATTAATTTTGTAAATTATTATAAATTGCCTCCAATTAGCGTCTAAATATTGTGTTATGCTGTATAACAAGCTGATTACGTAAGCTGGCATTTAATTATATATCATCTTGGCGCGTTAAATCAAATAAAGCACACATGTGGAGGGAGCTTCTGTAAATGACGCGGAGTATTATCAGCGTAGAGACTTTGCAGTATAATTAATTAAAAGCTATTAAGCTTCCTAAACGAAAGCATCGACTTTTCATTCAGGAAATTTCACCATTCCACGTATACCGTTACTAAGGATCTTAGTGAAAATGGCTTTTGCGTGATTGCAATTAAAGAGAAGAAAAAAAAATATATACGTAGAAGCAACCAGTTAACAGTCGACGAATCAAATTACGAAAGCACAAACATCAAAGCGAATTCATCTGAAATGAAAACTGGATCAGAGACAAGTATACCTACGCGGGTTTCCACGAGTACGCGATCAGACTAACGTATTTCGTGAATAATAGGCGACGAGATGTTATATCTCTATGAAGCGACGTATAGACGTAAATGTAAGAGGTAGAGAAAAGTAAATTCGAAATTCACTGAATTCGTCCCTCATGATTTCTTTATCGTCTTAATGGACCACGTTGATTGTAGTCTGCAGATCTGCAGCCACGATATGGATTATTCCATCATCTGACGTCGACGTAGCGTGTCGTCGACGTAACGTGAAATTACTAATTAAAATCCGGTACACCGTCTCGTAGTAATTTCACCCCGGAACTCTGAGGCTCATTGAAGGATTCCAAATGGAACTTTAAACGAACCCTAACAACGATAGCATCCGTAAAAAAAAAACTTGCTATCACTCTAAGTGCGAACAGAATGTGAATCGATAGGTAGGATTATCTCCTGATTGAAATCCAGCTGGGATTGTTGAAATTCAATTGAATTTCCATTGAATGGATCAGACATATCATATCCATTGATATATAGCTTTTGGGAAGTGTCATTGTTATAATATTTTACCTGTAACGGAAGGACTGTAGTCGGTGACTAAATGATGCGTTCTGGATGGGAGAGTGCATACGATATCACGTGACTGGTGCAACGTTACTTTTGAATCTGTCTATACTTTCGTGAAACAGGGAACACGTTATAGGAAGGTGCTCGGGCGAAATCTCGCGCCGGGTATGACGTCTGTCGCTAATGCTCGACGGTTGGTTTTCATTTTCTTGGGGGGGCGGGGAGATAGAAATACGATATTTTGCAAACAGCGACAGGCGAAGGGGTTTTCTCGGATTTCGATGTTATCCTGTTCGAAGATAAAAGAGCGAGAACGGTAATTGAGAAAAAAATTTAATGAAAAATTCCCAGATGTTATTTAAGACAGGTAAAATTCAATGAACGCGAGGGGATGGAAAAATTTGTGAAAAAAATTTTGTAATTACAAACTCGCTAAAATCACACGATACCGAGTGAAGCGCAGTGGCGATCAAGTACGTGGATCTTACGATTGCTAAAAACTTTTATCGTTACTCCTAGTGAAATTCATTTAATTTTCGCTCCCTCGCGGGACTAAGTAAGTGAATAAAAAGAAAAGTAAATATTCAGTAAAGTGCAGCCACAATCGCTCGGGAAATACCAACGCAAGGACGATTCTCGATTCGATACGAAATTGCATTTACCTCGCGTAAAATAATTGCCCGTGCCATTTTCTCGGTCGAGTAACTCGATTTCATCCAAGATAATGGAACGGTTAGAAAAGAGATGCAACGTTGGATCGCCTGCGTCACCATCTCCAGGTTGATGCGCGCATCTTGATCGAATTGCAACAGAGCCAGCTACGCGCTCATGCTATAATTGGATATTCCAATTAATCGGCTCGATCGAATCAACAATGAAAGCCCATATTTGGTAAACACTCGATGCGATCGATTCCTGTCATTCTCGAAAGTGCTTGCGCCATCAGGCTGATGAACACTCCTTGTACTCGTGGAAATCTTCGATGACTACTTGAGCCACTGGAAAATTATTAACAAGAGTAGAAAAGGGTGACACTCGATCTGTCCAATTTCACGTGTAAGATACAACATTTCTTTGGTTATCATTTTATCCGCAAACCATCGCCGACCTCGTTAACAAGATTCTTACCGAAAGGAATAAAAATAAAAAAAAAATACAACCGGAAAGTCGATGGCAGCCATTTTGAACGCGTCGCTCAAAGCACGAACGATTTGGGTCTTCCCGGAAGCAGTCATGGTAATCCGGTGCGATTGGATAAAAGGTAGAGAACAGTAGCGTAACAACCGCGGAAAGGTAAACGCAGAGGAGGAGCAAAGAAGGGAAAGCGCCGGTGGTAAAAAGGGGAGGGGGAGGGGGGATTGTGGCAGAAAATGGGGTAGGACCGGGTATATGGGGGAGGGCGGGGGGGGGGCGGTAAAAAATGTTCAAGCGGTGGGAGGTAGAAAATGGGGTGGTTGGTAGAACGAGAGCAAACTGTAAAATTGCTAGAAAGACGGAAACTGCATTCTACGGTAAAACCGAAACGTTACTCCCGCAGCCAAGGGATGTCTGCAAGAAGCGAACTGCATTTTCACAGTGAAACTGCTCAAACAAGAGCTTCCTCTTAGGAAGTAGAAGTGTATTATGGTACCCAGAGTCCAGGGACTATTCCTGGCGATGAGAGTTGCTGAATACGTCTGCCGCTCGTAATCCTTCGAATTGAAAGGCCTCAAGGAAAAAGCAAGGGATAAACAACGCATCCCTTGCGGGTTTCGAGGGCGAGTTTTACGGGCGACGCTAAAGGCTAAAGGCCTCTGAGAAACAGTAGCTACGGGGGGGAGGGCTTTGGCGATCCGTAGTTGGGAAAATAAGAAACGCGGATAATTGTCTTGTTTCTAGGACGAAAAGGGGAAAAAGGGAGAGACAAACTTCACGTTTTTCCAGAAGACAGCTACTTTCGCGTATTTCCAAAGGATAACGATAATATCACATTACATGGTATAGGATATGCTAGTTCTTCCAATCCGCTGAGCATGCCTTATGACCCAATGTACATGTGTGCTGATTGTATGCGTACATAGGGTACTACATGAGGACCCGTTTGTACGGCCCTGACCAACCTACTATATTTTAGCTATTCAGCCAGGACGAATTTCCATCTCGGGCTATTCGCAACGTAAAACGGTCACACGGTTCGGACTATGTATTTCGGTAGCGGTCGAACTTTCCGATTACCCGAGTCTGATAAGAGCAATCTTTCTAACGAACAAAGTTGGACCCTGTAATAACGAAGCGAACGTTGAAACTGCTGGTACCACTCTTTGCCAATCTCTATACTCGCTCGAGTTCCTTTTTCACGCGAGTAATAAAAGGTTTCGCACGACTCGCCTACACGGAACAGATACGCCTACTAACCGCAGAGCTATCAAGAATTTTTTGCGAATTTTCAATATTGATATTCGTATATGTAATTAACACTTCCATTTTGCGAAAAGTCACATACGAATTGATCTCGAGGATCGATCTAATTTTTTGCAAAAAAAAATGATTGTCCATGATTGAATTCGCGTGTGACAAATACGTGTGAGACTATAGCCCGTAATTTGTAAAAGACTTAATTTTCTTATACCAAACGATAATTCTTAGATATCGGGGACAATTACGAGATACCGAAAATACGTCCTTTGCATTCTCGTTTCACGTAATTTCATCCTGTAATAAAGTGCGGAGACGTCGCAGTGCGTAATTCTGTCGCTAAAGGAGACGCAGAGCCACGTATACACACGATAAATCATAGAAACGGTCGTAAGCTGCTTCCTGGGAAAAATTGTATCTTCAACCCTACGCGAAACCCAAACGATTTCGGTATCCGAGTATCGGGTGAAGTTTTTTTTTTGCACGAGGCAAATATATTTTCCAATTTCCGAATTGACATCCGCTTGAAAAACTCAAATCTTCTCGTAAAAATGATACCGCCTTGCCCTATATCTATATATGCATGAGGAATAATGGTATGAAAATTTAAACTTCTACTAATTCACATATATATGTATATAGTCCGTTTCGTATGAATTTCCAACATTCACATCGAACCATAACTTGCGCTCCAGTCGCACGTTCCACAACGTACGTTCCCTTCAGGGTGCGATCGTAACTTTTGATTAATATGCGCGCGAGTTGTACTAGCGCGCCGTGTTACGTCAGTCCGTAGCTACTTCGTCGCGACGTTACTCCGTCAGTTGGTCGATGAAAAACGAGAAGTCTCGAGTGTACGTAGATGCGAACGAAAGCCATAGAAAATTGTTGGCTCTTGCGCAATTCGTCATTTAAGAGTATTTACCGAGCAGAAAGACGAACGGCCGCGGTGCGGACTCGTGATTTTGACTGATCCGAAGTGGTTGGCTTAAAAAAAAGCGAAAGAACGAAGAGTCGAGCATTATTACGTAAGAAAAAAAAAAGAATTAAGAACGAGGCGAGTCGTTGAAAATTTTTGAAAATTTTTTTAGTATACTGTAATACCACCTAATACAAATTCTTGTGTTATTGCAGCATTCTCCTCAGCCGAAAAGTCTGAAATCTTCTTTTTTTCCTCCCCCTGCAAATTTTATAATGAAATTCTTTGATGCACTGTGAAGAAAATAATTTTTTCATTGTCCTTTGCTTTTCCTTTTGCTATCTGAAAGTTTCAACTTTCAGCAGCTCCCTTTGAGCGATTAACGAGCTACCGTTGTAATTTCATAATTTAATCGGGGTGCGTTAATTAAATCCTATGTAGCTTAGTCAGCCGAGTTATGAAACATATCAGAAAGTACTAATAATACATGTGCTTCGCTTCAGAACGAAAGGGTAAAGAGTTTACACGAAGGTACAAATAATCTATGGACTTTCAAATGCTCCACTGTGCTTGCTCAGCGTGGCTTCACTAATGCTCGTACACATGGAATCTTATAACCTCTAAAGGCGTGTGGCACTTTGTGTGCATTTGTTCGTAATGAACTGCAATGGCTGAAGTGGTGGACGATTGAAAAAGAGGTCATTTAATGAACATTCAATGGACACTGCAAGTGCCAGCTAGCTGAACGCTAATTTGTGTTTTCATCATTTTAGGTAAATTCATATACCACCGAGACATTCGTAACCAGAGTTAAAATTACGTGAACCTACTTGTACGGAAAACAAAGTGGAATCACTTGGCAGCAGCGACCGACCGAATTCGGGAGATCCACTGGAAGTCTAGAATTACCCTTGCAGCCTATATCACTTCCCGCAGCAAGCCGAAGCCAGGGCAGATTAGACGTAAGGAATAACCCTCGGCTCCGAAGACGAACCCCGTTAACCGTCGATCAGCATGCAAAGTGTTCACGACAGAAGGTGATTAGAAGCGGCCAGGTGACTCTAAGTGCACCCATATGCCAAGGAGTAACACAAGCGAACGCAGATTGACGTGACCGCTCTTGTAGAGAGCGCAGTAAGGGATGCCGACGCCAACCCGTGACTCCCGACCGTTCAAACCGTCTTAGCATATTTCCTAAGGGGTTGACAGTGATACCAGAGTGATATCACGAAGACAGTATAGCCCGGCGGAAAAAAAATGAAAAATAAATAACACAAAGAGAGAAAGAATGAGCAAGTAGTAGATAACCAAGTGAAAACATAGCTCGGACGAAAGATAAAAAGAATATGTAACAGCGATGATTGAATCATAAGAAAAATAAAGAGTGAGATAAACACGTTGAATGGCATGCTGTGAGGGGGAAGGAAGGAAGAACCGAAGAACGCAGCGACCGATAGGTCCATATAGGAGATAGCATACGGATAGTCTCATTAGCTATAATACTATCAATACTCCATCCGAGCGATCACTCGCAGATTGCGTACTAAATAATTTTTAATTGAGTAAAAAATTTTTTGTTTCCTCAAATACAAGGTACTGAAAATGAAACTGCCGATAGAATTGATTAATCAAACCTTTGAGGAATTTATAATATATCTATACGTGGGAGGATGTATTCACCCTGTACAAAACATCGTACAGCAATTCGCCATGGAGACATACAATATAAAAAGTCACCTTATCCAAGGATTTGGATCTATTTATGCGAGGCATTTGCCTTGGGTAAATTTTAACGAGTACGCGATAACGAGCGACACCCGTAATGTCAACGTCTGATATCACCGTTACGAATTGAGAATGATCATGATCCATTATGATCCGATTACTGTCTACTTTCGTAATTGGATCACATACATCGATCTTGCGACAGCCTGAACGCAATTAATAAATGATGTAGCGGCAGCAAATAATTTACACTGAACGGCTCACCTTGCGACAGGATTTAAAAAAACCTTAATAAATTTCACGTTGAATGTAGAACGAAACGGATCTGCTCACCTGAAACAGAAGAAATGAATGCGACACGTTATTATCATAAATGCATAATAATTGTATATAGGAAAATAGACACGTGACAGAATTATCATTCATCGGGTCTAGTTTAAACTACGCGAACAATTCCCATCGATGTCGTTTCATGGAGATAATTGAATTTCCGGGCCACCTGAGTGCCCACCGAATTTCAGTATACATTTCATGTTTGACAAGGAAATGAACGCGTCTCCAAACAACCACGCCGAAAGAACGCGTAGCGAAACAGCAAGCAGCACAAACAACACTGGAGTGCAGGTGAACGTAAACATCGTCTAATTAATTGAACGTCATGATAGCCATGGCCCCCCCGATCAAATAAAACCAGTCGAGTCATCAAACATTAATCGGCACACTGATCAGTACACGAGGTTGATTGTCGATAATTCGTAATTTGTTTACGTCACTCGATTTAACGGACGTCAATCAAGTCTTTGCCACGTTACCAGAAAATTTCAGCGAATGTTTAAACAAATTTTCTCAGCCTATTAATTACCACGTACACGTAATGCATAAAAATCATTAAATTCTCTATAAAGCAGGTGAAAAGCTTCACGGCGTATTACGTGAGAATGTCAAAACACGAAGGTGCATTAACGGCTCTGATGCTTTTACCATAAATTTTTTTTTCTCTATTTTTCTTTCCAGACGACAATACTGCAGCGTTAATCTGGTCGCGACGAAAATGAATGCGCGACGCAACGTGGAATTCCACTTCGCTCCCGTCGGTCTCGTTGAATGCGATTCGGTATACAAGAAAGAAAAAAAAAAGCATAGATAACGCAAAATAGTGGAGGAGTCAGCGGATGAAAATTCACGAACGAGAAACTAAAATCCCAAATTACCTACAAGGCGCTCACATCCTAACACGCCTCTAGAATTTCTATTGAAAAGGAAAGCTTTTCCGTGATTAGCAGACAATAGTATTGTTTTGGTCTCGGTAGTAGGGATCCGCTTAACCCTGGATCCCTAGTGTTTATAAGGTTAGTGGAATTAGGACCGGTCTGGTAAAGAAAGAGAAATGGCATCCAAGCACGTCCACTGTCTGCTACGTTGTACCAATAGAGGTAGTTAACTACCCACTAAACGTGAAAGTTCACTGGCTAAGAAAGCACGATAAGCCGCACTACCCTGATGATACTACAGGCGACATAATGGTCACCCAGATTAATTTCCCAGTAAAGCTACCGGTCCTCTTCAAAGATCTCTGGTATCAGGCGCAAGGCACGAAAAAAAAAAAATAGAAAAATCTGAAGCACACACAGGAAAGCAACCTGACGGCTTTCACCGTCCAATAGAAATTGTATGACTGGACAAAAGACGCTCGAGGCAAAACTTCTCGATATAAGCTACTGAAATAGAAAAGCTCCGCGTCCAGAACAGAAGCGAGGGTTCGACCTTTAACAGAAGTCGTTTTCTTTTCTTAGGGTTTTATCCAAGACTCGCAAGCATAGTATAGCGCATCGAAACGGAAATCCTATCCAGCCTTTAAGCCCTTCCACGCGCTGGCTCTCGCGAGCTTCTCATACACAATACCCTGTTATTTTTACCACAAAATAATGTACTGGCTGTGTATAGTATAAGCTGTCGATTGCGAGCTCCTCTCGACGCAGAATTGCGCTCGGTAGGAACATTTTACGAGCCGTAAAAGCGTTCTATGGTGAGAACTGTAGGTTTTTCCATGGTAAGTGCTTAACGGCAACTAGGATGAATCGTAAAGCACCACGTGTCGGTCATAAGTACGCTTCTATGCCATGAGTATCAAATATCTACCACATAGCAACGCGCGGGTGAATACGCACGTAACGATCGTTTTGAACGCGCTGAAACTATTAATGGCTAAATATCGTTAAACCGCAACGACTGTAACTTCGGTACCGGGCGACGCTGTACGAGGAAAAAAATGCGTTCGCGGATTTCTCCTGCAATGATATAAAATATTCATGCACAATTTTGCAAATTTTAGAGAACAACGCGTGGCGCCAGACACTGCGACGAAAAGCACGCCCTTTATTTATAACCGCTTTTCAACTGTTAATACATAGCCGACGCCAATGCCCGTGTTGTTCCATGGTAAGTACTCATTGAATCCGACTACGCTAACTCCGCATCCCCCTTCGTTTCTGTATACGCGTTCAGCATAAACGACCCGGCATCGTGTTTGTTTTATACCTGCTGGTAATTTATGTTGTTGCGAAACGCGTTCATCCGCCACAATTTTCCTGCAACCTTTGCGGCCGAAACAATTTTTGCGTATTGTTACCCACGACTGTACTTCGTGTATGTATCTATTTTTACATTTTCGCTGCCGCGTTCGCGTTCCCACGACTATGTCGCGCGATACCGTAACTCGACTGATTGTCGGATAAAATTACCGCAGTGTCTATACTCTTTATACGAATGGGTTTGGTTACTGCGGTACGGGTACGTCCGTTGGGAATGAATTGTGACTAACGATTTCGATACCTTCGAGAATTCCCAACTATTCTTTTTAGGTGGTTCACTCGTTTCAAGCCCTGAAAGAAATGCGGGAATATCGGAAATTTCTTACAACCTGTATACATATACCTTTTACGCGATTCGATCAGATCACGTACGCCAAGCAGTAACGTAAAACGGATGCTGCGCAAGGTATAATTTTTCAAAGAGGAGAAATACGAGAATGTGTTACGTGAGTGAGGATAATTTTATGAATTTTTTAATGTCTTTGAATTTGAAAAAAAATAATAATCAGTCTGCCATCGTATGTAATAGCGATTCTTGTAGAAATACTGTTCGTATCAATCTGAAACATAATATTCTTTTGATCGTTGCTATTGTTATTTAATTTTTTATCGAGTGATCAAAATTTCTTAATCATTTGACTTTTCACGTATCTCGAGGAAATGTCTCGTGTCCCAATACAAAGCAACCGAGTCTGCTTAATCAACGACAAGATATAAATACGAAAATATTTTCGAAAATGCAATGCCACGAAGCTGGCTAAATCCAAGCTAAATAAAAGTACGAATAAAGCGCGTACAGTAGCAGCAAGCAACGAGCTTTCGTAGAAAACATTTCTTATCTCACGTTAAAGACACGCGAAAGCAACGTCCCAATTGTTTCTACGTAGATGAGCAAAGCAGAGATTTCCGGAATATTAGGAAAAAAAAAAATTCATAGCAAAGCAATAAAAAAAATGGTAAAATACACTCTATACCGAAATTTAATTTCGCAGCCTTCCCCGAGAACGTATAGGAATGACATAGAAGTTAAAAAAAAATACGTGTATCGAAAAAAAAGAAATAAAAAAATAAACTAATAGCGCATAAACCGATGGCTCAAGTATCATAATTTTCACATTGAACTATTTCCCATAATCCAAAATCATATTTATATAAGGCACAAGCATTGGCATTCTCGTATCTCGAGTAAAAACGGTTTATCGTTACTATTACGTTTAGCGAATGGTTAGTTGTGGCGGCCAACTTCTCCTATGTGGTTTAGCCGCCACTATAGATGCTTAAGCTAAGCGTCAGGGATTGCCGCAAAGAAAAAAACGAGTGCGCCACCAGCTGTCCAGCTCTCAGAGCTTCGATTAAACCAGCAGGCAGAATCTGGCGTACCACGAGAATACTTGCAAATGTCCCCAAGTACCGATTACAAATTCGATCGAACATTTCCTCTTGTGCCACGATGGTTACCTTATCAGTGACGACGGAAGGATCTATTATCAAGCACGAGCATTCATTGCAGTGAAAATCAACATTTTTCCAAAGCATCCTTCTCTGCTGATAATATTTAGAAGTAATGTCCCGATGATGGACAATATTTATATTATAAAACGCATATCCCGAATTAATATAATTAAAAAGTGTCTAAAGGTTCTGCATGGTCAACATAGTTACGCGAAATCCGTGGAAAGTTTGGAAAAGCACAATTATTCTCGCGGTTCCATTATCTCTAATGCAAATATGTTTCGTCGTGAGTTTATCCAGCAGCGAAATAGAACGTTGCATGAATATTCATCCCAGGTATGGTAGTAAATACAAATACGAGTTACTGCAGAGTACCAAGACTAAAATATATATATATATAATGCATACATATATACGTAGCTACTGGGATTTTCGATCGAATCGATCCGACGAGACATATAAATAAGCAGATTTGGAATTTAGTCAATCCTCATTCCGATATCGAGTACTATCTGTCTGTACATTTTTACGTATTCTGTTGCTATTTTTCTCTGATGTATCGAGAAAAAAAAAATGGTACAGCCGGTGATGTTTAAACAATTTCATAGTTTCAGGAAAAATAGCCAGTATGGTAGAAATACGCGTACATACTTCAACTGTTTACATTCTGTAAAAAATATATTGAAAAAAAAAAGATTTTCATATTTACTTTGTCTGTATAAAAAAAATGATACGAAGAGAAATATAAAAATACGGTCGTTATTGGTAATCTTATTCTTCCAAGGCTGTTTATGTACATCTTGATAAGCAAGTAGGTAGATCATAGGTGTTACGTCTGTAAAACTTCTGTAATTGTAAGATACTACGTGTAAAATCTGAAAAGGTATACGGAAAAGGTAACGTACACTCATTGTACGCTATACAATAATCCTCTTTCGTCTCTCCGCTAAAGTAACTTTTAAATTGCGTTGAAAGCACTCCATTATAGAATCGATCTTCGGCGAATTTCAGAATTTCATCGTGATAAGGGAACAGGATGAATATAACGATGGATAAGAAAAATTAATAAAAATAGGCCATATATGACAGGACTGTTATCGATTACGTCATGCTATTTATATTTTCAAAAACACAGCCAATGAACAAGGCGCTATATACGAATATAGAAAATGGGAAAGCAATTCGTAAACATTTTTTTAATTATGTAAAAAAAAGAAAAAGATCGAACGGAAGCTGCATTTACCGCGATGGGAAACTCAAATGATGAACTTTTGATGAAAGTTATTAAGGTTCCTGTCGAGACAGAGGGTTAAGGGTAAAAGGAAAGGTACGAATCGAGCGAAAGACGGGGAAGAGGCTGTGGGGGAGGAGGATAAGACGTAGCAACAGAAAAGAAACGCAGAGAAGAAAGATAGCGGGAAGGGGATAGGTCAGGAGGGCAGAGAGCATCAGGGTGGAAGGCGAAGTGCTTTCGTTCGTATCTAATATCCTTAGTCATAAAGTTTTTATAAAACAAGGAAAACAAGAGTTATTGCCCAGCGGCGAAATGTGGCGATGAAATATGATCGGTAAGCTGTGACCGAAAATTTTACGTTAATATAAATAAAACCCTTTTTTTTCTCACGCCCACACGTCCAATCTAACATGGCGTAGACATGGTGTCGAACCGAAGAATAAAGATCGAAAGTGATTTCGTAAGGGAACTTGAATTAATTTTCAATTTTTAATATGAAACTGGAAGATGCTGTGAATATCACAACGAATCTCGAACAGCTAGCCTGGTTTGATAGTGTAAACTCGACTTCTGATAAACGGTACAAACAAATGAAAACTTTTGGAAACTTCGATAACCCTTCCCCCCCCCCCCACCCCCCACCACCACTTCGATGTCTCTTTACGTATCTACTAGAGCTTATATAATATATAGATACTAGACTTCTATGTGTGTATCTGTATATATCACTTGCTGCTTAATCGTCGAGAACTATCAGAGAGCCAGAAGAGCTTGCGCCTCCAGCATCGAGAAAGCTTTACGGGGTCAGGGAAAAGCCTTGGAGCTTCGGGCGATCGAGCTGCTCGTAAAGTAAACTACCAGCCAAATTCGTTATGGACGATACTTACATCGAGCCTTTTACGAGCAATCGCGTTAAACGAACGGACATTGGTAGCTTTTTCAAATTGATCCGAAAATTTTTCATCAACGTCCTCGAACGCATTGTCATTTAACTTGAAAGCAGTCGATTACGTAATTTTTTTTTTATTACAAAATGTTCTCTTACCTGCGTAAAAATTTCTCGTTTTTTATTATAACTTTGATCCTGACCATACAAACACGACGCAACATTATCAGGCGATAGATCGATAAATCATTTTATAACGTTTTCATATTAAATTTACCCCAAGCATATTACTATCTGCTTATCGCAAAAGCACGCGGTTGATTACTTTGACTGGTGAAAGACTTTTATCATATTTCTTTCTGTGCGTTTACACGAGAAATGTTTTTAATCAATCCTCTTCAAACTGCTTCTTAATAAACTATTATTCATTCATTACTGCACAGCCGTGAGTAAAGTTCATATGTAAAATTCAATTTTCAGTGCTTAAAGTGTACTTTTTTTTCGTACTCTGTATAATGTAAATAGTACAATTTGCGCACTGAAAATCGAATTTTACACATGAACTTTACTCGCGGCTGTGCAAGAAATAGCGTATACAACTCGTGCGTGACTGTTTTTCTCTATATGCACTACTTGCGTAATATACCGTTTTGTACGATCGAGTTTCGCGTGTTACAAAGGATCCGGTTAAATCGCAGGTACGTCACGTGATTACAGATAAGGTCCTTTGTACCGAAAAGATATTATTTGAAAACTTAAGTAATACAGAGTGTAGATAAAAGTTTTTTATACAGCGTGAATGGACGGACAAAGCAAGACGACTTATTGTTAGAGTATTTACGTATATGTATACCTATATGAGCTTGTCTACAATTCCAGATTTCAACATAGATCTCTTTAACGTAGTTAGTTGATATTTACCTAGCTGGCAAGGAGCTCATTAAACTTAGTGAAGTTCTAAGTACACTTTAATTAATTATTTCATCACATAGCCCTGCGATTATCATCCACTTACGTCAGCAACTTCGTTTCTGGGAAAATTACTTTGAATACTTTTTTCGTGTTAATTTCAACTTGAAACTTTAGACAAATCAATAGAAACAACGTATAGGTATACATACCTTTATTAAAGGTAACCATAAAAAGAAAATCTCTCAGCTGATTTTCTCCTTTACGATAGACCCATATTGTTAGTACGTTTGTCCGCTATACACGATCAACGAGATCCATTTTGAATTAAGTTATTATGCACAAACTGTATATAAAAGCTACGCGACCTAACAATGTACTCTAAAATAATTTCAACCTTCATTACAATTTTTCATTTCTATCCTCATAATGATTACGCCATACGTAACATGTACCATGGGTCAGTCCATTGAATATAAAATTAATAATTTATAACCGCAACGTAATTTTACGCGCAATATGTAAAATGTAAAAAAACTTGTAAATACCCTTTTTTTGAAAAATTGAATCTAAATAAATTGTCATAACGTATCCATACAAAGTTCCTCAAACGCTGGGACATTATCGATTTGGAAATAATATCGTGTAAAAGAAATACAATGAAGTTGCGTAAGCGTATCGTCTCAATAGATATAGTATACATTTCGCCCATGTATGTAACATAATGCGTAGGACAGATTTAAGTAAGAAAATTTGAAAAGGGGGAAAACGGTAAAGGAGACGTCTGATTGTGAGACTGTTCGGCAAACAAACGATCCCCAGGCCATAAGGGGGACCTGAGCTCTCACAGCCGAAGGCAAACAATCGTGTAATATTGACAACAGAAAAAAAGGGAAAAATTACATATATCCAACGCGTGGCTGCGATACCACGAGAAAAAAAATAAAGCTCAAAAGTATTTAGGGAAACGAAATAACGTATCAGAAGGGAAAGAAAAATCTCAAGAAAATTTATTATCGTCAAGATATACGGAGCCATTGGGGCTGACTCGCAGTTAACCAGTGAATCTTTTAACCAACATCCATCCTCTACGTGGCTTCGCAGTATTTAGCTCGAACGTTCCGGGTTCAGACGGGATGCCAGGGACAAAAAAAATGGAATGAGCTTCGCCTCGTTGCACCAAGTGCACTTTATGCTTTTAATTTCAAGCCGCCCAGGGTTTTCGCGGACAAACGAAATTGTTCCGCGACTATTTGACGGTCGCCACCGAAGGAACTTCATCCAGACAGTCGTTTCACTTCCGGCAGGAAAGCCCCGTCCTCTGCGCGGTGTCCCCCGTGGGATTTCCATGAAAAACGGAGATGGCCGTTTGGAGGCAGAAGCAAACCGAAAAACTTACTCGTCGTACGATACCCACAAGTTTCCAGTTTGCACGATGGGGAGAGCCCGGATCTACCGAGTGTTGGAAAAATATTCAATGAATCATGAATCAATATTCAATGAATATCAAATAATATTGTGTACTATTGTATATACTATTAAACTGTATACGTACATTAGGTAGAAGCGATATGGTTATCAGCTCTTCAAAGAGAATTTGAATGCAATCGCCTTTATGAGGATACTTATCGTTATCGTTCTTGGCACAGAGCTGTCCATGTCAGTTATGCAATTAAGCTAATGATAACCAGGAAAATTAATTAGCAGCGCCACCATAGCCAAATCCGACAATCACGATGCCGGGCGGAAATACGTAGGTTCCCCCGTGGGAGCGAAACTCCCTATGTGAATTCAAACATGAAAGTCCCTAGGAAAATCCCATAAAAACTTATCAAACGTAAAGCAAGTGAAGACGGACGCGGATAGGCGCAAAGTTTGACACTCGAAGCCGAAAGAATTTTTCGAATGGAATGGACCCGTCCATCTTGCGTGCCTTCGCCCGGCCGAATAATAGACTCGATCCGGTCGACCCGTACGCGATAAATAGTTTGTGGTTGGGAAAGGGAAAAAAAACCTTGTGACTGCGAGATTAGGGCGAGGTAATGCGTATCTGATGGATCATCAATCACACTCCCATCAGTCGCAAAGCTCGCAAGATTTGACGCAAGAGCTAGAGCACCTCCTTCCATGACTCCTCTGCGTATAGAAACATGTTCCCGAAGCAACCTCATTGTTTCGAGCCCCCGAGAGATATACCTGAATACAAGAGAACCATACGTACGGAGCGCAGTGGTCCAGTTATAAATCAACGAAGATCCGTCTTTTACATAAATTTCAAGCTTTGTATCCACGTACCTTGAAAATTTAACGTGGAACGAAGAACAAGCAACTTTAAAGTCCGTGACGTAATCAGAGCAAAAACCAACGTATCCTGGGTGAATAATTTTCACTGACCCATATAGGATACGCTTTTTGCTGGGTGACGACCCATATGTGTCTCGAGTAAGTAGCAGCTACAATGGCCTTGTTGAACACGTTCCTTACGGGGTATAACAGAACGGACTCGATGTATATACCGGAAGTGACGAGGAAACGATTGTAATTCAGTATGATTTAAGCAGGAAACCGATATACCTACATCAAACGTGACGTATCGATGTGCTTCGACCCATCATCCACAAACAATCCCCAGAGTGTTGTCCCTTTCGGCCGACTGGTGTTAGCTATTCGCAAATCCAATTACTTCCGTACGAAATGCGCGCGCGCAGTTTTGACGCACGTCAAAACAAACATCAAATCATCCTATGATTTCTTTGATTTCTATTATATTCTTATCGGAAGATAATACGCCGAAGTCGTATAAAAAAATTTTTAGCAGCTGCAACAAGCATCGTCATCAGCCTCTATACCACCGGTAATACAGGTTTGTGTCCCAAGATACTTGAGGTATTTCCAATTTCCGTCCGCACTTTGAAAATTCAGTATCGGGACCCAGAGGATCAGGGTACTAAGTTGGTGGGTCTTGTATCGTATTACGTACTAACGCCCTAGGCGTTCCACGTACGAAGGTTAGAATGCTAAGATAGAACGTCAATCTTTAATAAAGTTACCTGACGAGCATTTCCCAAGCTGTTCCTGAGTTTCGTTATAGAGGGTATACAGTCGTGGAATATCTTGTCGGATGAGTAACTGCTTCAAGGGTCTCTATACACACTTTGACTCCTGATTTGAACTCGCCTATTTAGTCGGGACGAGCCTTGGGGATTAGACGAGCTGTATAGTTACGCAACAGCCCTAAAGCCTCCCTCGAGGAGACGTCACGTCTTGGTAGTAACGAAGTCTTCAGCGAGAAATTATTCCTCGTAAAAACAAGCGTCACGTTCGATCTTCCTGCTCTTCTTGACTCAGAAGATTTCGCCTCATATCTTTCGCCAAGCTGCGGCAAGACCCGTTTTACCTTAGCAATACTATTCTTCTCTTTAAGCGTAAGCAGAGTCTAGTTGAGGCTATCTTAACTGTGGCAATTTATTCCTAGGCAAGTGTAAGATGAAATCAATAGCGTAAAGGAATACCACTTGTTCATGAAAGGTTATGGTCTCTAATGTACTTATTTTTTTTATTGACAATGAAAATTAAACTTTTATATACAGGGTACTCCGAAATTAACGAACCTACGGTATAGAGGTACATCACTTTCCATACTTTAGAAATGCTGCAGTTATTAAAAATAATCTAAATTTTTAATAATAATTTCGAAATACCCTTTATTTTTACTTCCTTTATATTTCCATTAGTTACGACTGAGATGTACCACTTTTACCCGCCCCTGTCCTCGGTACCTTTACACAGTTTTACCCAAGGACTATACTCACGGTTAATTTTATTCTTTCTTTAATATTTTTTTTCTACGAAACTAAGACTCTATTCTCCTTCTATCTTTTCCTTCTTCTTTTTACCTGGTTCTTCCTCTTTTTCCCTCTCGCTCTTTCCCATGGCCACGACCCACGAAAATACGACTCAACACTGACTCTGCCATTATTGGTACGCACTCTCCTACGACATGGTACAGTGCAGAGTAACGTTAGCCAACCTCAAAAAATGATTCAGCAACTCTCGATAGAACAAGGGAACGAATTTTTCCCACGAATCTAGTAAAATTGTTGCCTCTATATCTGAGCGTTTAAAAGTCAATGAAATAAAACGATTTATTGTGAAAACGCTTCCCCGTGCTTCCTATCGGCGGGACAGTTTCCTCTTCCTCCTCATTTTTTATCATTCCACCCTCGTCGATCCCTTCGCACGAGCGTCCTCTTGTATCTCTATAAATTGTCAGGAAACCAACTAATGGAACAATGAACAACCTGTAGATACTTGGCTGACGTCACGCTGACTTTAAAAACCTTTGAACACTTCCATACCTTGTTTGCTCTTGTACCTTTTCCTAGAACCCTTCTTTTCTTTTATTGACAATAAATATTCCAAATGTCCAACCCAAGTCAAATTCACACCTGATACACTTCGCACTGTAAGACCCAATATGGCCGGTACCTCGACGCTATCGTTCAAGTGGGTTTTTCACTTTGAAATAATCAAACGCAAGGAAGCTCTTATTTAAAAAAAAAAAATGTAATTCCACAAGACGCAACATTTTTGAAGTTTCCTATATTCGTTAATGGTAGCACTGCTGTCGTGGATTCGATAATAAAATAATATTCATTATAGTCGACAACATGTAAGACGACAATGGGGATGAAAAACTTTTTTTTTTATCACGACAGATAAAAATATATGACTCTGTTAATTATGCAAGATTTACGAGTCACCCGAGTGAGAATAAAGAAAGGAGGAACATAAGATGTCGGAAGCAACTTTTCAATTTGGGCAGTGGGCGTTGCCTTTTGTCTTTATTTTTTCTTTCTCTCGATAGGAATCCCGCGTAAAAAGGGCTTTATATCACTAGGATTAATGTCTCGGGCGGCCGAGCATTAAGAGATAATGCAACGTCATAATCGCTTGTTATTTTATCCCTTAAAATGTTACAAGACGATTTTCGTTTGCTCGCGATAGTCGACTAGTCATCGATAAGAAATACCTTGTTCTGGCTTATCTCGCGTGATTATTCCTGTGTAAAATTCCAATAGGTAAGAGAATATTTCCTGTCGCGTTTATCCTTCGTTCATTTCGCATCGATGCAACCTGTTCGAAAGTCTTGCGAATTCCAGTTTGGCACCCCTCAATGCTTACATGGTAAATGAAATCGATGTCAGTTTCCGTACTACCCTTAAAATGGAGAACCTTGTTCGCAATATGAACTTTTCACGGTTCAGCGAATTTCGTTTAACCTAAAATTGATCTAGGGAAAATGACTTAGGAAATCACCAGGAGCGATAATAAACTCAGATAGATATTAATCGACGTATGAAGTATACTAATTAGATCGAAGTATACTAATTATATTTATAATCATAGCTTTAGGTGATTTTACAAATTTTCATTATTTTCTCAATACCCATAAATGCCTGCATCTTTGTATCACGTTCACCCCTGTCAATCTTCCGAAAATCTCATATCGCATCAGGCTTGATTTTTGGGATCAATTCCAATCTCGGTGAATGATACTGAATTAGGGGTTCTGAGAGATTGTTGAATATTGGGGATAAAAAAATATCGAGGCAATTTCATACTCAACCTATACGCTTCTCGAATTGTATCTTTACAGAATATTCCACCGTATCCTTCCGAATAGGCATATGTGTGTAGATGATACGTGGTAGTTGACGTGGATGAAATTGGCCAAGGTTGAATCAAGGGTTGCGCAGACGGAGGCACATCTTCGACCTTTCATCAGTGACCCGACCCTTCATGCTCTCAGATGGGGATTCGGCAGCCAGATAAATTTCGCACCGTGAAAGAGCCTGGATGTTTTGTCCCCTTGGGGTGGGATATGATGGACGGGGTTAAATTTCACAAAAATTTAAGTTCTTTCGGTCCCGAGCAATGGAGAATAAAAAACCATATGCCACGTCTAAGGATCCATCAACGCCTTGCACATCATTAAAAATCTTTCATTAACAATAAACATTTATCGATCTGAGTTCAGTATATCAGGTAATCTCCATTTTTTTTTACGTCAACGAAACTTTTCAAAGGATATAAGAAGGCATGGAGGCAAGTGAAAAGAGCAAGAAATTCACATCCAGAATGGAGTCCGTAGGTGACTGAGATCCTGGAAGAACTAGTCCTGCGGGACTAGGAAATAAATCCTGGTCCCTTATCGAAACTTTTTTTTTTCACCGCGATAACTGGTTCGCGGCTTTACACGGGACAGTTTGTATTTGCGCAAAAAAAGGGCTACGACGGCGTATCGATAAAAAACACGAAAGGGGCGGCAGGAGAGAGAGAGAGAGAGAGAGAGAGAGAGCAGCGGATCCCGAGTAAGTCACTTTCGTGAAAGAGTGTGGCGGCAGGAAACGGTAGAAAACGCGTTCGGAAGCGTAAAATCAAGAGAACCAAGATGGAATGGAGCATAAAGGAAGGAACAAGGCGGGGCATATCTTGGAAGTAGTGCTACGCGATACACAAACGACAGTGTGTATACACTATATACGTATGTCGAAAGAAAGATGGAGGCGAATAAAGTGGTTCGAAGGAGAGACGGAACTCGAGACTCTTGGATGTTGAAAGTCACCGTTAACCACTGCTAGACAAGAGGATCCGATTTCGTAGCCGTACCAACAAGGCTAAGTAAAAAGTCATCCAGTCAATCCAAGACGTCCCCTGCGCATCGACAAACTCAAATAAAGCCGAACTTCCTTCCATTTGCCCTCTTCGAAAATATATTAAGAAGCGATACGGGTGGTACCTCCCTTTCTCTGTATCCCGGAGCCCATGTGCGTCGCTGAGCTATCAAGACATATCGCATGGAAAGAAAACCCTAGAAGCTTTATATTGTTACCATTTCTTTGAGATGTGCGAAATGGAATTGCGTACTTTGCTCCCGACCGTATACCAACCTAACCTATAACAATAGCCCATACACGTAACCACGAAAAATAAGACACGCAAGAACCATCCCGGCCATTCGATTCCATTCGACTCTTTGACTTCCTCATGGAGGATGTCTTTGTTGTACAGTTAGCGTTCTTACTTTCTTTTTATTATATTTCTCTCTGCGCTCGGGCAAAAAGAAAAGTACGATAGACAAACTTGTTTTCCCGAACCACTTTTTTACTGACTTTTAGTTATTCACGCTTATTGTTAGTCAGGACGGAAGAGTGTTGAAATTCACCCTATGTATACCTACCATCTCTCACGCAAGAGTAAAGTCGTTAAGGCTAGTACACATTATTGTTACTGTCGTTGGTGCGAAACACCAGTAACACGGAAGTGCTAAGGAGCAAATTCTTAGGCAAGACTCCAGCAACGTGCGAGAGCTTTACAGGGTGGTTCTATTGGTCTTTTTAAAAATGTTCTGTAGTTGCAGCAACCCTCATCTGGGCACGAGCCTTGTGCTGCCTGTTAAGCAGCAGAAGGTGGATCCAACCAAAGTAAGCATAACGTAGTTATTTCGACCAAGGGCCCAGCTTATTGAGACATTACACGTGGAGAGCTTTAAGAACATCAAATCTTCTTTTCACCTTCTTTTGTGATTTCTTTTTTTTTTTGTTATTCCCACTAATTCGCTGTGTCTTATTTATACGAGCTAGCCTGATTACAGTACAAGTAGCGTCGTGAGCTTCGACTTGATATTATTTACGAATTATTCTTAAGGTAAAATTCATACTGAGGCCATGGCACGGGCTGGTACTACAAAAATTCTGTTTAAGAAATTGCATATTTGATCACGTGCATCTTCCTGCAGGGAGTTGTTCTGTTCGGAAATACAGTACACAATTTCAAGAATGAGTATAATGTTTCACGTTAATATTTAGAGATTAAGACAGTACATGGGGTGCCGGCAAATGCCAAACTTGTATACCTTTTTTTATATACGAAATGTGACTAGCTCATTAAAGAGTGTATGGAGATCGTTAGCGAATTCCAATGGGGATTTAAAATTCCCAAATTTGCAAGAAAATATGGACGAGGAGGAACGATCTGGATCGAAAAAATAGTGAAACTGAAAAAAAAAGGTATGATTCAATAGCGTCCGGCACTCTTTGCTCTCGAATTTGATTTGATCCTTGTAACCATCGACGAATGAGCAGACCGAATATCGGGCAAATAAAACTAGGTTTGTAATCAGTCCATCAATATTTGCCATATCGATTGCTCCCATTAATTTGGTCGAATATCATGGTGTAATTTGATTGCAGGACGATCGTAAAATTTCTCTAGAAACGCTTATGACTTTCTCTCATCGATCAAAGATAACGTCTATCCAGCTATCAGCATCAAGTAGAGTCCTTGACGACGATCCTTCGACGGCGATGCTTAATCGTGTATTATGAGCTTTTAAGGATCATAGAGATCCCAATTCTGTTCGTATTTTTCTCCTAAAAAACGTGGAATCAATATTATGGACAAAGTGCACACTCTGGCGGTGGAAATTCGAACCCGCAAGGACATTCCAAGGCGCATCATACGTTTTGTCCGACATCATACGGGGAAGACTAGACGCAATGGCCTATTCCATTTCCGTGTTTCATCAGTTGAGTTAACGTAAACCGAGTATGTAGCGAAACGTGCCTGTGTAAAGGACGAGCAGAATCAAAGGTGTATACGTGTGAATGCGAGACCTCAATTCAGAAACAGGTAGCACTTACCTACTCGACGCTAACACCGAACCGGAAGCCTCGTGGGAACATTTAAATGCGCTTAACCACAAGCTACTCAATCCGGAAGTAATACCAATCGTAACCGAAAACAGTCCTAGAAGAAGCGTCTTTCTAGATAAATTAACCTGCATGCAGAATCAAGGCTCGAGAGAGAATCAGGCCAGGAACGGCATTACCTAGGTAACTGATAAGATGCCATAAAATTAGTTCTCGGTTCTGAAATCGTATTCGCGTGTATTCCAGCGGCAATCGGGAATCCCAAAATCCAGCTGCACGAAGACGTGAGAATCGGGCGCCCACTTTCTAGTTTTAAAACTTTCATGACTTTCAGACGAATTTGAATAAATTATTCGTAGCACTCGAGTGCGCCAGAGGCGTCCCTGCTTTTGGTCTATCGAGAACACTTCTCAAGGGTCCTCCTCTTTGTGCTTCTTCGAGTCTTCGGTCATCCTTCGCCTTCATCTTCTTACCAATCCCCTTTCAGGTTTTACTTTTTTATTTCAACGTAGCCGCTATTCTTAAAATAACCAAAAACACTTCTAGCGGCTCGGACCCGCCTTACCGTGCAAGTACAAGTTCGAGATCTACTCAAGAATCTCCTCTTGGAGGTGAGTATCTCTAGTTTCCTGAAGGAGGGTCCTCGAACGTCTCCATCGTCCAGGTCAGCGTGTGTGCTCTCGAGAATGTAAGCGTCGCGACGCTTCTTGGATAAGGTAAACGTAAGGGCGATTCGTGTAAGGGTATAGCTATATCCCTTCTTGGCATACCATATACGTATATATATGTATACACATACACACTATCTTGGCATTAGCACTGGCGACGGCGACGACGACGGCGTCGGCGTCGGCGAGCCTACGTTCGGCTCGATTGCTCCGACGGTTGTGCTCGTGGCAGGTCAATTTCATGGCGGCACTCACCAGTCGTGAATCAAAGCCCGCTGGGGACACTTAAACGCCTGCATGGCGATGCGCCGTAGCCGGTCTAGGTGCACTACGTTCACTCCGCGTTTGTATACAGCGTGAAGCCTGGCAATCCATTGAATAATTACCCAATTCAATACGTAATCACGCTACTTCCCGTTCGCGCACACCCCACGTGGCCCCAATAGGGCCCTCCTTAATCCCGTTTAAGCAATCCATAAGTATATGCCGTCGCGAAATACCTATGCTTGCTTGGGACCTTACGCACCTGGAATCACGAAACGCGACTCGTGATTTTTGAATTTTTGCCAAGTACAAAAATATGCCAATTACAGGTAAAAATGAATCTGGATATACTACGAATCTTCGTCGTGTTTCAGTTCGCATCTGAATTCTTTAAAATTCTGTTCCTATTGATTGGCACTTTAATGGAAAAGAGCGAACGGTATTAAACAAAAGAAAATGAACATCGCTTTGAATTTCACTCTATCGATTTAATCTCGGAAATATTGAGACTTTCCATCTGTTATCACGAAGCTAACGAATATTTTATTCCCAAGTAAATTCATCTTCATCTATAGATACAAGAAACCTTATTTACGGACGGCAAAATATTCTGGCTTAGCGACAACCACGATGTCATAAGACTGTATTAATTATATCAGTGATTGATTAGATTTTTCTTAAAAGAAAAACTCGTATTTACCTCGTCATTCAAAAAGAACATTAACGAATAAAAATTAATAGCCTGTCTGGAGAAAATCAAATAATTTACAATTTTTTACAAAAAAGTAACTATAACATTAAGGATGCGCGCTGAAGGTACATCAAAGGCAAAAATCGTACCAAAAATTTATCAAATAAAATTCGACGATTTCATCCGTCAATATTTTACTACTGTCCATCGTAACGCATGGGTTAGTTACCACCTTTTTTTTCAAGCCAGCTCGTTTACGATACCACAGCTCTTTGACGCGTCCAAAAAGAACGAAAAGAAGCGTCGTGGCGTCCCTTGGCGATCGTTACGTCATTCGAGAAAGCGGGCGTCAATGAAGTACGCAATCTTTGTTTTTCGAACCAGGCTTTATTCGAGATCCGGCCATAAAATTGAGAAACTGTCGTTGGGGCTCCTTTCTAACGGGAAACTCATTAATTTCTTGCTCGAAGACTGAGATTTCCGAAGTCAATCCGAAGCCTCGCTGGAAGGTCTACGAAGAGAAGGAGAGCACTATCTCATCCCCATTCCCCCTCGCTGACCCCTTCCTCCCTACGCCCTTTCACTCTTGGTCCCACTTCATCCCAAGTTGACCTATGACCTCTCCTCGCTCTCCCACCATCTTGTGCCATTTAATTGGCGAATTAATCTCGAGGTCGATGGGGATTTCAGTGACTGTACCTACATTCGCGTTCGTCAAACGAGCAATAGAGGCTAGCAGTATATATTGTATACCCACTGTGGACGGTCCAATGTACCTTATTTTCTGGGCTAACGAGTAATAACCGTATCTGCCTGGCGAATTACTCAGAAATTGGTAATATCGGTAGGTTATTCGTCACAGGAAATTAAATCTAATGTATTGAGATGGATGCTGAGTTGCGACACGTAATTTCCGATTTGATTTAATATATAACGTCCGATGGGTCATGTCAGTCTTTATAAGAATATTTATAATTGCGAACGTAATGGATTTAAATAATGTGAAATTAATTATATTTTACGATAATAATTCTCGTCTTTATTTATACGTATCATCAGTAACTTCCGACCCATTTCCTAGCCATAAAGCTGTACGCGCGTAACATATAATACATATATATATTTATGCGCTGAATAATCCACAGCGAGAGGAAAACGCAGCAGTTTTTACTGGAGGCAGAATTTAAATTCATTTGTAAAATCATTGCGGCAGCTGATTACGTAATGTGCGTAGTACGAGATTGAAGTGTCTATAATTACATCACACAGGAAACAATGTATTCGAATGGTATTTTCGAAATTTGAAAATTCTCATGACATCGATTCCAAAAATATTTGACATTCGCCAACTTGTAATGTAATAATCAGCGAAGTTCCAGGCATAAGCCAATGTCTTTTCAAGAAATTCCGAGATAGGAATTTTGTCCCCTTTCAAAGATCTTCCTTGTCCCTATAAGCAGAATCGTGGGTTGATCTTTTTTTTTTAGCATAGCGAATCATGCCTGAAGGGGTGTCAACCCCTGCGCGAAAGCGTTTTGAAACGAGACTTATTAAAGTCACGACAAGCCAGGAAAGACATAGAGGCTGCAAACTTATTTGTTTTCTTTATCGCACAAGTCCCGCGTCCACGATAAGAGAGAACCAATGGACCATAATAGAAAACAGAGCCCGAGATATCGCGAGGCCATCTTCTCCGTCGGCCCATCCACCGCTGGGACTTGACTTTAGAGAAAATGTTCTCGATCCCCGGAGATTTTTCTCGGCTTTCGCATCCAATAAAACTGCTACGATGTCACGGAGGACAATGCCCGTCGATATATAATCTAAGGACTACCCCTCTTACTTGAGAATATATACCCGGGAGCGATGTCTCCGACGTTCTTTTCCAAAGTTCCTACTAGCATCTACTTTATTCTGTTTTTTGCGAAAAAATTTCGTACTTGCTCAAAATCCGATCTTAAGTATGGCGAAATTACTTTTTTTATTTTAATATCCAGACCCCTCCACTCTCATTGCCAATTACTAAGGTATCGTATTTCACGAGTACCAACGTCGGGAGATTTAAAAATCCGGTTGGGAACGGAGCTCAATTTGATTCATGAATTAAATGAAATTCAGCCTCGACGAAGATTAAACAATCCACTCCAGGTGGAAAAGTTATATGTGGAAAATATATGGATCGCATATGTATCATGCGTAAAATTTATGAATCTTAATAATTTTTTTTTGTATTTGTACAGTGATAGGCTATTCATAATAAAACGTATTTCATGTAAAAATTATATTAATCATAAACACTGTATACGGGTCATATATGAATTACATATGGCTTTAATATGTCCAAAATCGAGTACGGTAGATGATCCATATATTTTCCATATGCAGCTATTCCACCTGGAACGGTAAACAAGCCTCTTGCATATTATTGTCACCCCTTTTTGCGATAACGAAAAAATTCTCCCATTAAAGAAATTAAGTCACCCAGACACGTTGCCGTTGAACTCTCATAGAATTAAAAGTTTTCGCTTCAAACCCTGTAACCTGACACGTTCTAGCTCACCGTTGAATTAGCCCTAGATAACGCAATGGGCGGAGTTAGTACGAATTGATACTTTCTTGTCCCATCCGCACGTTATCTACGCAACAGTTAGTGGTAACCGCCATAACTCCCGATTAATTAAATTAATCGATGCGCAAGGGGAATGCTAAATACTCGTGACCTTAATAACATGACGTTTCAGTATAGCGTGCGGGATATGCCCAACCCGCATACTGCACGGAATAACCGTAAATGTATTACATATCCAAAGTCATTGCTATGTACGACTGTTGAAGGTGCTTTCACACGTACAGATCATCTTAAAAATAAACACCAAAAAAAAAAACGACTTTGATAAAATCAAAAAGTCCTACAAATACAAAAGCAGATGGATGACCTTTTAGATAGAGCAATTTTTTATCAAAGCAAATTCACACTCAATCGACACACCCGAAACATCGACATCATTGGATTATACAATTGCCTTGGTTCGTCCTACGCTATCTTAGTTACGGTGTGGAGGTGACTTTAGGATTGACCTGAGACCGCATTAAACCCGCAAACAGTTGCACGCTAGAACGTTATTGGACGCACGTTCCGTAATATCCATTTGTCGGTGCGATGTTCCTTGTAAATTATGTGCGGTGAGGAATGTCGACAACCGACGTCCAGTAAATTTCATAACTCAATGACGAAGCGGCTTTCGTTATCAGCCTATTCCACAAAATCATTCCATCCGATTAAACTTCCGTTCGATTTTTAATGTCATATAAATCCGACACTTTGACACTCAGTCATTCGTGTATACCTACGTAGGTATACAATTGTTACAGATAATATTTGAAAGCGATTGTACAACCTTGTACGTTCAATTGTATTGGCGATACAACAGAATATCCCGCTTGCACATTCTTTGGGTACATTCGACCCAGCCCAACCTTACCTAATGACACTTATCTTCGACAATTGGGTCAATTTCGTTCTGCACGTACGATTGGAGGTATGAACGATTCTCGTGTGCTTAATACTTTCAGTAATGACCGCTTTGATTAGCATCTTAAGAGCATCCAAATTGGGTCAACGTGAAACGTGAAATGTCTCGGGACGATTCGGGTTATCGAATTTCCAAAGTATTTACGGCTTTACGGGCCGAGGACGAGAGACGTGAGTGAGAGATTATTATTATTATTAAAATTCGAGACAATACCTTATTACGCACTAGCAGCGAATTATACCGATTTGCTACGTCGTCCAACGAATCTTTCATTTTGCGGAGGTGAAAAAAAGGAGAGTTCAATTAAGAAGTTGCGACGGATACGCAATCTTTGAAAAAGTCTCTGCCGTAAAACGAAAGAGGTCTCAAGGTTCGACAGAAGGACGATACTAAACATAGTCAATTCGTGTTTTCGAATTTTGATGCCTCTACTGTACAGTAGAACATAGGCGTATGCTTCAAAGACCAACACCGCCTAGAAAGTCCAAGGAATTGCATGCAGTCAAGGCAGCCGCGTCTAAACGAAATTAAAGTACTTATAGACTTAATTGTTCGAAAATCAACCAACGGCTTGTAGATACTTTTGCGGATGCCGAAGTACTGGTTACGTAATTTTGACTGGGAGCGATAAGGAAAAAAACGGAAGGTAGGAATGTCGCATAAAGATACCGCAAATATCGCGAACCACGAAGACAATGGCAGTAACGATCGGACTAGCTTCTAAAATTGGATAGCGCAGATAGACGGCGTCGCGACGTCAAGAGAAATCGGGAGTTATCTCGGCGTAAAACTTGCTCCGTGTGTAAAGGAGCGTCTGGAGTGAAAGGTTCGAGCAGCTAAATTTCCTCTCGGCAATAAATCTCTAGGTTAATCGGAATCGGGGAAATTTCATAATAAAAATTACCATACGCCATTGTTCTTTCCCGAGGAAAGATCAATGGTAAACGCCGACGCTTTATTTAGCATTCAAAAATATTTATATAGTCACTCCGAGCCTAGTGCTATACAGCGTTTTATTCTGTCTCCCAGGGAATTTTATTTTATCTCCTGCTAAAGTTTCAAGCACGTACCAAGCGCCGTGCGATAATCAGGAAATTTCTATAGATTGTCCCTGTAAAATAATCCAACCCAACCCGACCGCAGTTTTCTTGAAAACTTTCATATATGCAGATAGGTCATCGACGAGAACGAAGTGCGGGGAGACGTTCAAGTTTTCGCTCCGTTGCCAATTTAATACTTTGTTATTTGACCGAGATGAGGTCGTAGTTCACCGGGCAAATAGGGAGGCGGATATGGACAATCGTCTTTTGCTCCGTGTTAAATGAGGAGCCCAAGGACTAGCGTCGAGTGCCGGGATGAAAGAATGAATCTAGCACTTTAATAGGGGACGGTAACGAAATGAAAATTTATGAGTAAAGAATAAGAATGAGTATTTCATTTTATTCCGCGAGAAGGAAGCGGGAGCTACGGAGAGGAGTTGGTGGGGGGGGGGGGGGGGGCAAGGAACTCCGTGACGAACGCGAAGATGAAGAGGAGACCCAGAGAAACTTGGATGACGCGAGAGGAGAAATGAAAGAAGGGTCAGGGGAAGGGAAAGGCAGAGTTCGACTTTTTATTTCATGCAGTCATCTGGAATAAAATAATGAGGAGTTGAAAATAAAAGCGCACGACTTAAATAATGCAACCAGCTCCGTTGCACCAGCTGTGCCCGTACCTGATAATAGCGTCAACTTTATTATTTCACGGATCTTCGCGAAGGTACTGCACGTTAACGCGCGTGGAAAATAAGCATCCTTAGGAAAGGACGAGGCGTCGGGACGCTCCGAAGACGACCGTTCCCCTTAAGTAAAATATTTAGCAAACGACGTACCTATTCTGGTTTTTGCTGCCGATGCACATCTGTTACTGACTTTTCTCAAACTTTTACCCAGTTGCAAGCTCCTGGTTAAAGATAAGAATACAAAATGTGCTCGCGAACGAATCTTTAAAGTTATCCGAGGATTATGCAACGCACGACAGCAGAGAAATAATAACAACAATTTTCAAAACAAAATATAAATCTGATTATACAAAACCCTCCGTGCGGTATTTTATTGAAATAAAAAAAAATATATTATTCCGAATTTGATTTTAGCCCGCATCAGGGTACATAAAAATTATTAGTGTCATTTAGACTTTTTCACGTTGTATACGAGATTGAACGCAAAGTGATTTTAAACAATTTTAAATATCCGCGGGTCATTCCTCTTAAGGAATGCCGTTGTCATCATCCAATGAAAATGGAATTTCAATTACGGTTTGCATTTTTTCAGAGTCGTGGTTAACGAGGGCTAGTATTTTTTTTTAATACAGTACCCTATATAAGCCATATAAAAATTGTAGCTCGCGCTATGTATATAAGAACACGAGGAAAATTCACGGGTAGGAATTACGCAATCATTAATTCATCACGCGTTTGTAACGATATGTACGATGATATTCGCATAACTGTGCATAAATTAACGAGACTAATTTGATGAAATAATGGGGATGTTAACTTATGTACAATTAACGTCGTAGATGGCGTTATACCTTAATAACGCGAGAAACGGTGTCCCAAGCGAGTCGCAAGGGTGAAGCAGGATTAAATTTCACTTAGATACGCGATCATTCGTTGGCGCCCTACTCGAATTGTTAACGGATTTGAATAACTCTGCATAATGCGCTATGGGATATTACTATAATTATACCAAAGCTACCTCGGAGATACGGAGTAAGGCGAATGCTCGTCTGTTACTCCACAACGAGTTACAGGTAATGCCAGTTGGCAGCTGACGGAAGTGTAATCCAATCGACTGATACGCGAAGTGAAAAGTTATATTTGAAAAAGAAGAAAATATAGATATACAAGTTTTTCATCAGATTGACAAACTGTCTACGTCAGAATCGTTAGGCAACGTATAGCACCAACTTTCGGCTAATTATTTAAATTTTAAACTCAATCGCATACCCTCGCGACAAACTTTAAGCTTTATACATAGTCGTCAATTTTGCTTTTGGAACATTTCGAAAGTCCATTGAAATATTTCATGAATGACGCGTATCGGCGGAATATCATAGTCGGGGAGTCGCAACGATCACGCTCAACTGGTATCAATCGATTAGTTTGTTGGTGAACGTAATCGAAGTATATTCGACGGGTGATAATGAAAAATTAAAATAATTTTTGCCAGAACGAGAAGCACGTTTTATGTGTATCGATATCACGATACAGCGTGGATGTTCGTGATTCTCGTGAAATTTGACCACTCGCTGTATAATAACCGTCAAACTTCCGGTGAACTTTCGGCCAATTCTCTGCCTGGTATAAGAGATAGCAGAGAGGCGGATAATGTTTAGGGGCTAAAGGACAACGCCCGAAGGACACCCTGGTGACAGTTTCAAAGACAAAGAGATTTAACCAAGAGACGTTCAACGCTCCAAGCGTCACGCAGTTTGCAGAAGATATTTCATACGGTTGGCATTGGTTAATTTGAGTAGGGACGTTGCGAGAATACGAAGACAATATGAATTTCAGAATGGAATGAAAATAGAGAGTCGAGATATTTCAAGCCGCAGCTTCCGTTTTGCTGGACCAGAAAAAAAATGAAAAAAAAAAAAGGAGGGAAAAATGTGGGACGACATTCAACTCCACCGCTGCACAGTTCCTGCAGTCGTATACATTATACGTGTATAGGTAATGCGCACCGCTCGTATTCGGCCATTA
This sequence comes from Trachelus iudaicus, assembly GCA_030142595.1. Lineage (NCBI taxonomy): Eukaryota > Metazoa > Arthropoda > Insecta > Hymenoptera > Cephidae > Trachelus > Trachelus iudaicus. The sequence continues at coordinate 1,744,163 of JARQTH010000582.1, forward strand.
CAAATTAGATTTCTCGAGAAAATGGAACATTTTTGCGATAAAAATTCCGATAGACGCAAAACCGTTGAATTGCATAACTTTTATCCGACCGGTTAAAAAGGCCAACACGTGGAGGCGTATGACAAAAAAAAACGCTGTCGAGCGTACAGCTGAGATACATAGAAATTTTTCATAAGGAAAACAACCAATTGGCGAGGTTCGCCGTAAATTCTTTATGACTTTAGAAATTTGCCAAATTTTGGAGACACCCGCAGTGCTTGATCTTCCACCGGTGAACGTCGAGCCAAGCAAGCAGCCGGGTACGCGAAAAACATCGATCGGCAATTAATGCAATAATTACGGTAATGGCCAAGTTCGCGTGCTGCAATTATTGTAACGCTCCGAAGGTAGTTAATTAAAGGAAATTCAATTAAGCCCAGTTTCGAGCCACGACGGGTGCTCGTGAGTTACCTGCTACATGGTCACACACGTGCCTATGCAGAATTCAGTGCCATTTACATGGGCGTCGGGAATTCGTTAAGGGTTGATAGCCCGCACGATTTTAACAGTTAAAAATATATTCACACGCCGATTTATTTTTTGTCATATTACATAATACAAAGCTTATATATATATTATATATATAATAAGTCATATATAACCTCATCTCCGATCTCATTGATGCCGAGCGAGAACAACCTTTAGAGGATATGCAAGTATAATTGAGATAAAAGTCAATATCGCTGATAAGTCGCAGATTTAGATCGGACGTTATGTGAAATTCAAAAAAAAAAGGAAATAAACTACCGGGTGACGAAACAAATCTTTCATTGGGAAGGACTAATTAGCCGGGGGGGAGGGGGGGTGGTGGTTATACCGGAAACGGAAAGTAAAATTTTAAAGATAGTTTGTCACCGGATACGGAATCTGTGAAATGTATAAGCGAAAGTTTATTAATATCGTGGCTGACGTAAAATAAGCAGGAGGGTTCTTTCAATTCGAGAATGACGTTCACAGAGGTGACTTCACAAGGGAACTGAATTAAACGTGGGAACGGAATACTAATTCTTGCAATACTCGTAAATTTCGTTTAACGTTAAACGACAAGATTTTTTCTAAAAAGCACATAGTATATTAAAGCAAGATCGACGTTGAATCAAGTACACGTGATATCACACCAGCACCTCATACTCGTTATCGTTAATGAAAAATTCTTGAACCTTGATAATAAAAAAATAAATATTAGGATACGACAAGAAATAAAATTTTTTTTATTCATTCCCAACGTACACAAGTAAAATTACTAATGAGGTCACATAATTACTAAGATGAAAGAGCACGTCGTGAGGGACATAATATAATCATAAAAATAACAAGACATAAAAGTAAGTTGAAAATGGAGCGAAAGGGGTTGTTTTTTTTTATCGCGTAAAGGGATGGATGGAAATAAAGGAAATAGGCACGTGGGGGAGGACGGAGGGGGCAGATTAAAGAGAAAAGAGCCGAAGAGATAGAGAATATTTATCATAGCGAGAGAGTGAAAGTGATAGCGACAACGGAGTGTGTCATAAGCAGAGGATGGGTAAGAGAGAAATGGAGCGAGAAAAGAGAGAAAGAGAGAGAGAGAGAACAAAATAAAAAGCAGACAGAATTCAAAAGAGAAAGAAAGGCAAATTAATATGGTAAAGTCAAACAACTGTAGGGTGTTAACAACCCCCTCGTACAGTACGCACTACGTGCGGTGGTATAGGGTAAACAGGGGTTAGCAAAAGCCTACTCTTTCTCGGTGTCATGAAAAAAAAAAAGTTTTTACCGCAACATGGCCGCGCGTCCCACCCTTTACTACCGAAGGGATGTATATATTCAATTACGACTTGGTTATTTTTCAGGGAAGGGCGAAGTTCGTTTCCACGTCTAATTAATCAAAAGTTAATCGGTCCTCCTTTCAACGCTCTTGGAAAATATTGAATTACGACTCCGACTAGTTCAATTGCTTTTGGGAATTCGTAACTCTTCGTTTCCATCCGGTACAGTGTCATCCGCGCGGATATGTTCCGGCTCAATGTAAAAACTCCAAGCAACAAGCCAAATTATCGAAAGTCCATTATCCATATCCCATTCAGATAACTATCGCATAATTACTCAAGAGCCAAGTAACAACCCTTGCGCGAAACTTTGCGAACAGTCGACTGTCACGATTGTAATATCTCATTGAAATTCTCGATATTTATCAAATCCCATATAAAAGCGACATGAATACGTAAAAAAAAAATAATAATTAATACACATCGTCTCAACTATAACGATGAATTTTTCAACGTCAAATTTTCCAAAAGACGCAACTCGCTTTGCCAATTGGATGAGGCATAGTGAAAGACTTCGCGTATTAATAATGGCTTAGGCACTCTAGAAAACGAAGGGAGAACGAAGAGTATGTAGCGCGAGGTGGTGTTATACGGGTGAAATTTTTCGTCGCCCTCTATGCCAATAAAATGCAAATGTCCCCGGCGGCGCGAGACTCCTTCTTCCCTGTCATTCGTGGAAAAATCTTGATAAAGCGACTCACCTCTCCTCACGCCCCGTACATCACTGCCTTCCACTTCCGGCCAAGAGAGACTCCCCCCGCTTTCTCTTATTCTATTTCTTCAATCTTCGCTCACTATCTGCCACGCTCTGCTTTCTCTCCTTGCCTTCTGTCTTCGCTGTCCAGCAACTTCCTCGCTAGTGTCTCGCGTGTAGGACCAAGAAGAATGCGTTGAAGATACAAAGTGTATTTATGCCTGCAGTAGGTTTTTCAGTTTTTCTTCCACTTCGTCGACTCCCGTGTGTCTTTCTTTTTTGTTCCTGAACGAACTTCTCCCCTTGGGACACAATAAATATAGCATAAGCTGCAGTTATCTGCGCTTACGTAAAAATTTTTTTGTATGCAGTCTTACGTTGTGAAATGTTTTTTTTTCACCCTTTTATTTTTCGTTTTCTTTCAGTCTCTTCTCTCTTGGATTACTAATGGCTGTCGTGGACAGCTTCGCTACTGGATGGACAGTATTGGTATTATCGCATATTGTGGATCAACGGCAACACCGTTGATGAACAAGTCACAGCGAAGGACAATGGAAACACTCCAGGGGATGATTCACTGACGTTCTATTACGCACGAGCTCGCTTCATTCAGCCGTAGTGTCGATTTACAACTGGCGTCGCCTTGCTGCAACTAGGGAATTTTTTATATTTTAACGAAGCCATTGACATTATTTTAGAGGAGCGAACGAACGAGACGCGGCTCATTCTATAGAGATGCTGACGCGTACTGAGATGCGAATGTTGAATTGGTGGGGATTCGAAAATATCGGGTTTGAAATAACAAAAGTAAAAAAACGAAGCGCACGGTAAACACTGGCAATTGTGGTTTCGGGATAGAAAAAAATATGAAATTATGATATGGGGAAACTCTGGCGCGACCTCGTGTCCTACACAATCATCGTCCAGCACAAAAGAACTCGGATTGGTATTTGGGTTTCAATTTAGGCGTAATAATTGCATCGGATTAATATTCATTGAAACGCAAAACGATTCTACGAAGCGACCAGTGCGAAGCGAATATCGCGCAAATGGAAATGCCTAGATGAATTTACCGTCTATGTGCTCGACGATGTCCAGAACTGTAAGTATGACTTGAGTCCGGTTTATTGATAACGCTTATATTTATGCAAAATGAATAATTTACAGCAATCCGAAATTTCGCAAAGTACCAATCCTCATCTGCGTATGCATATAGATACCTATAGGCGATAACGAATGCTCACATGACCCACTTTAAGGTTGAACGATTAAGCAGGGTCATTATCTTTATAGTATCAAAGGTCACCTATAATTGAAACTTAGCTCACGAAACAGTTTACGAAGGTATTTCTTTTAGAAAGAAAAAGAAAAAGAACTCGAAATCGATAAGGTTCGATACACGCAGATACCGATAAGAACACCCATAGCTTCGCAAAACTCTTGCCACACTCGTTAAGATCGCAATAACAAACCCAATAACGCGTTCCGCAAACGAGCATAAAAACCAAATCTCTCCGAAGCGTTGAGAGCAAAGATAAAACAAAAATAAAAAAAAACAGAGAACCAGTAATCCCGTGTAACTCCAAGCGAAAAAAAAAAGAAGAAGAAGCTACGCCACATAAAAATCAAACGTACGACTCGAAATCACGCATCGCGCATTCTATCTCTAAAATGCCAATAAAAAGCACTTCTCACGCGAAGGACAAGCGTCCCAGGTTGTCGGGACGCTGGCAAGGAATAACACAGACGACAAGGATCACGATCTTACAAGAATGCACTGACAGGTACATATGAGTTATTACTGCCGGTCCATACAGCATCCCGACTCGCGCCGTTGATCACCCGCGTAACTCCTTGACATCTCGCCGGAATTAGTCCAGACTACGTAGCCGCCCCCCTCGCAATTGCCTGTCACTTGCCCAAGTAAATCCGCGGGAAACGATGAGCCCGGGTGCTCCTTAACGCGCGCGCGAGTATCCTCAGTGACAGCGATGAAAGAGGCTAAAGAGCTTCGGCGCCTGCGGAGCGGCAACCGTACGTTCTTTGTGTACGACGGGAGCAGGCAAACTGGAGCAACGAGAGACGTCGCGACGCTTACGGAGGCTGCGGCCGTAGCAACCGTCCGACGCAGAAATGCCTAGCGCCACGATCCTCCCTCGGCTCTCTCTTGCTCCTGCCTGCTCCTGCTTCCTGTTTCTCCTATCCCTCCTGCCACCCCCCCCCCACACTCCATCGAGGCTCCCTACACCCCGCTTCTTCTCTTCGCCCTCGTGGTACCCATAGCCGCGTTTATACCGACCCTCCCATCCACCCCCCACTACTATCGATCCTACAGAGAAGGCACCGTGTTCCATTCGCTTTGGTCTACTTCAATCCAACCGAGAGTTCTCGCTTCGTGTTATGCTCGTCGATCTTGACTGTTACTCTTGTTCCCGAGGTGTCCTATATAGATTCTTCTCCGATATGCAATCTTCGCAGTAAGTCACTGCATCTCGCTGCAGCCAGATGATGCTCTTCCTGTAGACGCTCCCTCCCGATAGGGCGTAGTACTCGATCGGGATCGATCGATTGGATCACCTGTGTCACGAGAGAGAATTGCCGTGACGGTGGTATGTCTTCAGGACGGTAAATATAATTTCTGTACTTACCAAATGAATTCCCAGGATTTTTATTTCTTTTTTAATTTTTTTTTTTTTTTTTTCATTGCTTCTTGACTTCCGTTTTTCTCGTCAATGTCGCTTTGCGCCGTACGAAGTACGAGCAGAAGATCGTCGAGTCATAATTCACGTCGTTCGGGTCTCGACGCTCGTGAGAATTCCGAAGGAGGGCAGGAAGACGTCACGGAGTTTCGTGCATTTATTTTCTTGCCGCGTTTCTCAAAATTACTCACTGGCCGACTCTCGAGTTTGTCTTCGGGATTACTTCGACTTTCGTTACATTCGTTTCTTGGCCGGGCCCATTGTCATTACTTCGAGGGAGAGTAGTACATCCCCCGAATGATTCTTAGCGCTTTCTTGGCTACGATCACTCATCTTTAGTCGTAATGCGAATGTCCTACGAGTACTTGGATTTAAAGCAATGCATAACTTATCTATCGAATATCCGTTGCTTGATGATCGAATTTGTTATTACCTCCAAAAGTCATTTCCACGGTGATCGATTACCCGTGAGCCAATTTTTCGGTTATATCCCAGTACGAAATAACTGGGTTTCACCAATCACGCTAATTGATACTCAAAATCGCTAGCCTCGTGAAACTGCAACATAAATTGTATGGCTTACAAAGATTACGGATAACACAGTCATTTGTGCAATTCAAATACTTCCTATGGGATTAATGGCTCATCGACGGCGTTTAATTGTTTACGCGACGTAATTACCTCTTGTGAAATTAAATTTTGTAATAATTATACAAAAAGGACTTATTATTTCTTATTTAAATCATAAATTTATCCGTTCTTCGAGATACCGTCAAGCTCATCGAATATGTAATATTTTATCATAACGAAATAAAACTTTGCGATACGTTGGCATCCAAAAATGGCTGTATCAAGAAAATGATATACACGTAAGATTTCTTCTGCCATATTAAACAGCACGAAGGGAACCATGAGCATGTTCACGTCAAGAACGTAACCTTGGCTGATCTTCCTCTTTATCTTTTCATGGGGTATAAGCTAACCAACCGTGTCAACCATTGTCCCGGAAAAGTAGGATCCTCTAATCATGGGGTTTCCATTCTTTGAATATTCCCTGAAAATCTTTCTCGTAAGTTACCCAAATAATAGTTTCGCAATTTCAGCTTTTTTTTTTAGCAAACAAACAAGATTTACACGATATTCAGATAGATATGAGATTTTTGAAATTACATAATTAAGTACGATCGACAGAGAATAAGCAGAGGGATAATTAATTTTGAATTTATTAATAATAGTGAATCTGTATTTTTTTTACAATTTTACAAAAAATTCCATTTTCCATTTACTCTCTTTCAAATTCGACCCTCGACTTCAGCAAACGACATGAAGCTTCGCTAATTCTAATACAACGTTAACGTGGAAATTTATATTTGCGCAGAAATGTTCGATCTGGCTTTCCCGGAGGTAAAATTTAAATGACGTCCAATGTCGATTCGCATGGCGAATGGAGCGTGGACATAACGGGTAACAAACATCATTCATTTGCGACCGGGGAAATCCTGCGTTCCCATCGCGAGTCGCGTTCAAACAAATCATCATTTTTTTTTTCAGATTCCTCGCATCGCCCTTTTCCAAATTTATTGCGAGGGTCCGATATGCGACGTCTAGCCTCGCATTACGGAACGGGGAACTTAAGACAAGTCGATCGTATTCAATGAGTCTACCAATACATCCCGTAGACAGAAATCCATATATATTATTAAACTAAAAGCATTGTGCACAGTGCACGCACTGTACGAATAGAATAGTAATGCATATGTAAGATACGCGACTCGCATTGAACTTTTCAATATTCATAGGAAAGTTCCCGGAAGCTTTCAAGTGATGCTGCAGGCACCCACCGGGAGACACTGAACCGTCGCAAGAGTATCGTTACCTCCCCTCAAAATCTTACACTTCCGGAGAATTTTGAAAAATCACAAAATCAGGTAACCGATAAATCGTGCCCGTCAAACAAGGAAGTTCAACGCGTTCAGCGACAACTTGCAAAATTTCTAAAGCTCGGTCCAGTGAAAGTGACATAGACGAAAGTTACCATGGACCATCAGGAAGGGTGGGGAGTGTTACGGATAATATTTGGTCTGACGTGTCTCGAGATAAGAGTACAAGAAAAAAATATGTTTGAAAAAAAGAAGTTTCTTCTTACAGCTATATAGTCGCGAACGTTCATCCAGCATTGCGGGTGAATTTAGGTGAAAGAAGGGTGAACTCCGACGTCTTGTTTTTTAGCAAGTTGTTACGGCTAGTCAGCTTCACGGAAAATTGGACGTTCTCGTGAGGAATTTTCAACGTTATCCCCCTCTTCCAGTCGTCCCTCCCACCCTCCCCTCGTCCATCAGTATCCATCCTTTCCTTCCCTCGGCCTTCCATTGGTTCATACGCGTCTCGTGCCTAGTCGCGAGCTCGAAAAAGTTATCGCGCTTCATAAATCTTCCTCCCGGGGCAGACCGAGGGTAGGGGGCGGACCGAATGATGTTAAAGCGACGCCGACCGACTATCTCGCCAAATTCGCGAATCTCCAAAGCTAGCCTAACGGAAGCCGTCCGATGCAAATAACTTCCGGAACATAATAAAATTCCAGTTCCCACACTTCCCACGGGTTTCGCGATATCCAAAACTTAATCGCATCTGCCCGTGAGAGGATAATTTTTTCGATTCTCCGGCAACGCGCGATACAAATGGCAACGATCGGAGCTCGCGAATAAAAGATTTCGGGCTGAGACGCAGAGATCGTTAAATGCGAATTCTCGAGTGGCAGCGTCTGACGTCACGTTACCGCAAAAATTTCGCGACTTGTCGAGCTTGTCTTTGGTACACGGCGATTAAATTTGCAAGACGAAAGAATTTCGCACGCCCTGTGAAATTGGTATACGAAAAATAATGTAACTTAAAAAATGTATAACGTACTGTATTCATATCGTACAGCAATTCGTAACCTCGATAACCAATCCCTCAGGAAACAACTATCAGACTCACTAATACCGTACGATATAAAAAATTTACCAAATCGATTGTCCTGATTTATTCACAGGAACGGGGAGAGAGCAAGCGAGGAGGGTTATACGATAGTAATAAAATTCCCCAGTATGTCCGTGAACGGATACAGGCTCCTTCAATGGTACCATTTCGCAAAGCTCATACGAGATAGATATGATGATTCTATTCAAGACGGTAGATACGCATTGGCATTCGTAGTGCCAATCGTAGATAAGAAAAAATTGACGTTGAAAATCTGTCAATAAAATTGTCTTCGTAGCAATCGATTGGATGCTCGACAAAAAAAAGATTACCGATATTTATCAGAAAATATTTGGCACTCCTCGCATAAATAGTCTACGCGATTATTTATCCCTTGGCAAAATTTGCTTCTCGTTACAAGAATCTCGCTGTCGATCGGTGCCATCAATCTTTTTTGCTGCACCGACATTAACGGCCGCTATCCCGACTAGTTGGTGTAAATATGTGAGAGGTCGGAGGGGTGGCCGAGGGGTTGTGAATGAAAACAAAATGGAGGCTCAAAGCTGCCACGTCAACGGGTAAGAGCGTAGTGTATTTGTCGCGAGAATTTATCAAGTTTAAGTAATTAGGAACCGGGGTCCTAACAATGGACGTACGGCCCTGCCCGGCTAGCGCGCCAATTACAAAAGAACTGACGAAGACGAAGCGATGCAATTAACGGGAAAAACTTTTCTGATATGCTATAGAGGGAAATAATTGTTAATTACGTAAGAGCCGAGGGATTGTTAAAACAGTGCGGTGGTTCACCAAGATTTTAAATCCTCGTAGCTCTCGCGACATTGGACAGATCTTTCGCGTAATTTAATTGAAGTGTAATAATAGATCGAGCTTGAGCTTTGTGCTTTATACAGGGTCGTGTTTATGAACCGATGCTATTGAAAATGTTGGTGAACTTTTGTCGCTGTTATATTCAAAAGGTCGATTGGACGCTAAATTGATCATTCTATCTTAACCACGTAGAAACAATGGCACCACTCAACCAAACTGGTAAGACGCTTGAAAAAAAAAAGAAAAAAAAAAATTCAAGCTTAGTTCTGACGAAGAAAAAGTGAATGAATTTTCTGTAACTAATTTTATGAAGAAAGTAGGTAATCTTTTAGTACCATGGAAACGGGGATTTATGAGGTGCGTGGTGATAAGAGGAAATACTTTAACGTGTAGCGTAAAAGATGGGAGAAGGGGAGATAGAAAATTTCAAAGATACATAGTAAAGTAAAGGATAGCAAAGAAGAAAGGTCGACAAAGAAGCTAATTAAAAAAAGATAGAAGACAGCCCAAAAAAAATATATACATAAAGGCACGTTTCGTGAAAACGGGATATAGCAGATCGACTTTAAGGAGACATACGAAAAGGAATATTATGAAAAACTGAGAAAGACAGACACAGGGTATTAACGCGTTTTTCTCGGTATGAGAGACGCAGAAGATCATGGAATAATAAAACCATACGTATCCGGAATAACCAGAACCTCATTAGCCATGGTGTTATCTGATCGCGAATTTGAAAATGAAAAAAAAGAAAATGACAATAGAAAAAAAAAGAGAAAATCCCCCAAAAAAATCCTCGAGCGTTGGGTATCATTAAATCAGTTTACCCCGACCTTCTTCACGTACCCTACGGGCTCCCCATAACATCCCGTTACCCACTTACCGACCTATGATCTTCCCTTCCTTCCTTCCTTCCTGGTTCCTCGAGTGCCCGATGTTGGCTGGTTACTTGCTTCCCTTTATTCCTTTCTTTCGGCCGCTCCTGCCTTGCTTTATTTCCTTTCGAACCTCTCGGATCTCTTTGCCCCCTCTTGATCAATTAGTGAGCAGGAAGTAAACTTCCTTTCGTAATAGGACCGACTAATCGGACATAACCCCACTATGCGGCGCCGAGGAGAAACTTCTTCTGAAAGCTCATGAAAATTTTCGCACCGACGTATCTTCATCCTTGAAAAACTTCGTTATTTCCCACAACAGTGTGTACACGTAACTTGCCCTCCTACGTTTTGGTTAGAAAATGGGTCACGGGTTAGGAACAAGGAAAGCCTTTCCGTTGGAACGAACGAATAACGATGAATATGAAGAAAAAAATTGTAATAATAAAAATACGACCGATTCTTTACGATGCTTTTGAAAATACATTTACCAACTGTTCAGTCAGTGACTGACTGACTCCCATGAAGATTTCTTATGAAGTATAAAGATTTTCGCGCACGTGCTCATCCGCACTTGACCGAACTTAACGTACCCTCTGGATTATACGCAAACTGTAAGAGCTGCTCGGAGCCTACGTGACATTGCAGTCTAATGAAAACAGTCATGAATAACTGTTGCGACATAACAAATATACACAGACTGTGTACACCGTGTCTCCAAAGTAGTCTGGCCTCTTTAGGAATCCCCTTGCAACGCAGAGACGCGTTCCCGATGGTATTTTGCGACAGAGAAAATTTCACGACTTCGCTATGGCGCATCTACAGAATTTTCTATATAGTTTTAGAATTTTTTTTTTTCTAATTTAATTCTTTACCTCGACCACCAGGTAATTTCGCGCTGGGTAATTTCTCAAGAGATTTACTGTCACTCTGGTACGTATGCATGTATATACATGGTTCGTTTTCCGCTAGCGAGATCAAAAGACAATTTGCTCCCTCGCCACGTCAATTCGCATAAAGAATTTCATACTTTTCAATGAGAATGCATCGTAAACGCTGTTCCAGTGGCTACGCGTACTATAATGGCTGGACCGGCATCAATGCTACCACCGACCACGTTCATCTGGCAGGAATCAATTAATTTATCCTGAAACGACGATCTGAATTCCTCATTGTCGTCTCTACCGAACAATCGATTGACGGTGATTTGATTTACTTTTCGCGAGAACCGCACTTTGCGAAGTCACACTCGACTCTCAAAGACCGTCAAATCCTACGGTAACGTCACTGAGACAACTTGAACAGGAGTATCGACCAAATTGAGTTACATAAATAAAGTTACACGCTGGCCATAAAGCTCGTAGGATCCTCCTGAATTTCAAGTGAAAATCCCTTTGTAATGATTTTCACCGAAATTGCACGCCCTGACAATCCCTGGAGCATCTACGGTCCTTATAACGATATAATGTCTTCGAATACGGGAAATAGGGGGTGAAGAAAATATTAAAAAAAAAAAAAGATGAAAACGAAGAGACGAAAAGCCCTATCCAAATAAAGAAAAATATGCGATAGTCAAACATTTTCGCGGTACAGTTAACCGAAGAAGCAGAGGAATATCAAGGATTTCGAAAATCTCAGAAGCAGTTAAGCGACAGAGGGCCGTGTGAATAAAAAAAAAAAAAAAAGTTTTGCGCTGCACTTCCGGCGGGAAAGGATAAAGGGGCAGGTCGTACGGACGAAGTGGAAGCGAAATCATGGAAAAACGAAAACATCTCGAGAACTCGTACAAGGGAAATAAAGTAAAGGCAGGAAATATCGACGATGGCCCGGAAGCTTGGAGGACCCAGCAACGAGTACCTTATACACGTATCGTGTCGAAGGGATTGGACTAACAAACAAGAAGATCCTCGCGAGTAAGACAGCCGAAGGAAGTACTACTACCGGAGTTTACTCGCGTCATCGTGTCAAATGAAATAAACGAATCGGTTGCTACTCGAATAAAGATGAAAGAGCGTGGCTCTTCGTACAATGAAATAAGAGACAGGACGGTAAAAGAAATCCGGGGAATGGCTGGCTGTTGACTGTTCCACCCCGTTAGCTGAACGTGGCAAGGATTTATTAGGTTCAATATCGAAAATGTCATTTCTTTCATAATAGCATTAGTGTGCGAAAACTCGGCAAGGGACTGGCTTGCATCGCGATACTACTAGTGCTACACAGTGTAACCAATTGTGCTTAGTATTTGACAATATTTTTATTCTTTTATTTTCAGTCTCTCTGCTTCAAGAACTCTATACTCTGTGCCTCTTCATATTCGCACTTTACAAATAGCTACGTCAAATCTCATTGGGTTTACCATGTCTCGTAACAGCGCCTGGGACGTTCTCTTGCGTTTTTTTATTACCTTACGATGTCGCGCGTCCGTTTCCTTTTTTTCTTTACTTGGATATTTACTGAAGCAGATGGATACTCTGCCTTTGGCATATCGCTTCGCGAATACTCGATGCTGTAACTGATATATCGGTGAGTTGATAGCAGTGATCGATATCTTCGCGAGATTCGTGAGAAATTGCTTTTCAATTTGGTGATATTGGTTTCCCATTTGATACACAGCATCCGCGATATGCTATCGATAAAATTTCTATTGCCGATAATGGCGTCTGTCTTTTAAATATTAAATAATCATTTACGTATTTGAAATTATAGTCTTCTATTTAATATAATAGAGAGTGAATTTTTATAGAGATCTATAGGGATTATCGATTAAATACGATTAATCGATATATTCATAAGACGTGCAATATTATGCATTTATTATTTTACATTAACATGGAATTTCGAGAGAATGCGCTGTTGCGCTGCCGTTCATAAAAAGAGTAAATGCAAACAAGCAAAGATGATCCCTTAGAATTTGAATTCATATAGAACACATGTAATGAGCAAAAATTATGAAACTGTGGCAACGCCTGTTACTCTCGCGGGATATTATCCGCAAAGCCAACTGGACCAAAACCGCGGCTTCAGCTTTGCGTCCGCCTACAGAAGAATTTTCTTTAAAATGCGATTACACTGGTTCGCCAAAGTATTGCTCTTGTACAGAGATTTGGAAATCCGTATGTATAATTGGAGAAGTCGCAAAAATTTTTTGGAAACGGCAAAATAGTCGATGTGATTTACTTGAGATAAGGATTTTGGAAAGCCATAAATCTGTTTTATATGTATAAGATTCCAATAATTTTCTAAATAATATTTAACATTATTTTCCCCTTAACGCGAAAATCGATAAAGCGCCGTACGTTGGTCTTTGATAAGATTTTCGAAAAGAGGGAGAACAAAAAACGACGCGTTCCTCAGAATTTATTAATATGGAGAGATTCCCTTGGTACGTTACGACTTGTTTTTATAAAGGACTACTAGGCACATACGCAGAAACGCAATATATTGTATTTACGCAATAATAACGAAGCTGCGTGCAAGAAAGTATTTTCGACCTTGTACCCATTTCCACTTTTACGACAGTAGTTACCAACACGTGCGCCAATTTACGGGAACGGAGAGATAGGTTCCGTGGGGAAAAATAATAAATTTGTCTGGGATGGCAAACGCAGGCATCCCTTAAAGGGTGCTGGCGCGAGATCGCACCTTGAAAAATTCATGGGCTCTTGGCTAACTCTTTATTCTCTTCAAGCAAGTGTCGATATCTCCTATAAAGAAACGATTTTGCTTGCCATCGCCTTTAGATCACCGTTATAAGCTGTAAAATGAACGATTAAATATTATTCCTATATTGTAATTCATATATATCTATACTAAATATAATAGCAAAAAAGAGAAAGATCATGATTTTTAAATTAAAAAATATATATTCGTGAAAATAGTCAAATTTCTGTTTTTACCGATCAATTATTCCAATAAACTATATTACGCACCACGAGGCACGATCGTCAATAATTAATTGATTGTCGAGCAATTACAATCATTAATATAAGTGTGAACCAATAAAGTTATCATAAACGAATTTAATTAATATATGTATGATAATTATATTAAGTAACACGAAACTAATGTGCGTTTTAGATTTCCTCCTGGACCTTATAATATATGCATAACGAATTATGAAAATCAATACTAATTATGGCTTCGGATATATTTAATATGATAATATTGTGCTTCAGTGACACTGCAGCGATACCAGAGGAGAACCGTTTAATCAAAAACTCGTATAAACACTTTCCTAAGAAAATTCCCAATTAGTATAAGTTATGAGTGAATAGAGTGTCGAGTATCGCACTAGAAGCTCGGATTAATTTCATGTAAAATCATCAGCTTCGCGAAGATTAATGCATTGTGACAGATCGGATAAGAAATTTTCTGGCTAAAGTTTTATGAAAACTCCAAAGAGGATTAACGGTAATGCCATTAGTCCCGTGCCCCAGGAATCTCACCTACCATCTTCCCTCGGTATCTCCTTCTTCCGGAACAACAAAAAGGTGACTTAAAATTTGCGTAAACATTCATGTAAAACAAATCTCATTAAAAACCTAAGTCGATTACAATCAAAGAAAAAAAAAAAGACAATAATCCTTCAATTTAAATAACCGCAAGTAATAATAACCCACCCATTAAAAGAAACAAGTGTCGTCATAGTCGCCTTGATAAATATGAGGAATACAAGATTTTTCGAGAATCCTCGTAAATTCAATGTAAGTTCCGTATAAATCTAATAAGAAAAATCTCGATTACCATAGCTGGATCATTTTTATTCTTGGATAACGTCTAAGAGGTAAAAAAAATTACAGAATCGTCCTGATACGAACGACCGTACCGAGTAACGTTACGAACGTTGCGGTGAAATCGTGCCGGAGAACTCAAATCTATTTTTAAGCGGCGAAAGAATTAGCGCAGCCAAGAAGAGATAACATTTGCGTGAAATTAAGATAATTCCGCACGAGCGAGGGTCCTGTAGGTGGTGGGTTTAGTAATTCCTGGGAAATTTCTCGAACTTTCCTTTTACTCGCCAGTAGAACCGAGAAGCGCAACTCCTGCTCCGCGAGAGTTCCGTAATTCCACTATGTCCGAGTTATCGATCATTTAATTGAAATATATTCACTTCAATTCTACCTCCAGCACCTTGTAACATGAGGGATCGAATTTTAAATGAGATCAACGATTAAAATAAAAATCAGTACAGCAGAGTTTCTCAAAGCTTACTTAACGGGGATACGTGTAAGCTAAGCAAAATATCAATCACGTACTTTCAAAATCCATGATCTTTCTCCCTCTCTCGTACCCCTTACAAATGATAATCCTCGGGTGAATCTACCCCTGGTCTGCCGTAAACTACGAGAAACCGTGAGGGACAACCATAACTGCACAATGCTTATGACAATACAATAACACTAAAAATAAAATTATAAAACATCTTTTTGTCTCAAGAGAAATCTGCAATTGCAGCCACTTCAATTACGAGGATTAATTGCAAGCGAAACATAAAAAGGGAAGTAGAAGTCGATTCCACGGGAATAACAGTCAACTAGATGCTCTGAATTATTCGTTAAAGGGAATACCGTTAAGACGTCATCACCAACTTTAAACAGTCATTAATTGGACTCACCCCATCGGATCTGCTTTGCCGAATCTACGTAGTCTTCTCGTGTCGTTTAATATTGCTGAGGTAACAGTCCTTGGGGTAAATAACAAGGTAATAAAAAGATAACCAGAACGAAGGGATCGTCGCACTCAATGATGTTTTTGCCCACGTAATAGTTTCACAGTAAGGCCAAATGGCGTTTATCCTTGTCAAGCACATATTGTAACGTCGCCGTAGTGGATTTTCACAGCACGAATGAAAAAAAAAAGGATCAAGAGAACCACTGAAACAAACGGTAAATAAAAAGAGAGATAAATGGAGCAGAGAAAACACGAAGACTGTAGCAGCTGTCGTTACGATCTCTCGTACGATAAATCGATGTTATACGTCGCGAGTGACTCGTAGTACAAAAGTCTGCCGTGCGGAGCGCTACTGTACGAATTTTCTCCAGAACTGGCTTGGTGACCGAGTTGCTGCAACAGAAACCTAGAAGGACTAGGTAATTCCTAGGGAATATACATATTTGGCAACCAGCCCATTCTTTTGTGCAAAACTACTATCTTTCCTAACTTGTACTCCCGGGTGTTATGCGGCACAGAGAACAAACAGCAAGGATGCTTAAAGATTGCAGGAATGTAGCGGCTTTATTTGGCGAAGCGCTTCTATATATACGAAATGCTATCTTTTGGTATGCTGCGCTACGAAATTCCTATTCTCCAAGTGCGTAGAAAAGTTTTACCTGTGATACATGAATTTGTATACATAATGTTATCGGCAAGAATTGACGCGAGTTACTGAAAATTCGGGGGGCATTCAAACTTCATTCATTCAGATCGTTAGAACAATAGATTGTCTCTGATATCAACCCTAATGATTTTTCATAATTGTTGCTCCAAGATAATTCTGCCATGAGAATTAATGTAGAAGCAAACGAACCATCCTGAATAACCATTTATGGTATCTATTTATAGTAAATACTCACGAAGAATATGTAACAATGCAACATCAAGATCTCCATCCCCATTGTATGCCTAAAAAAAAATACGTGTGGGAGTTGGAAGTTTTCGCAAAAGAAAAAGAGAAAAAAAGAAAGAGAAACCCTGGAAGAAGTTCACTCCTTATCGGGAAAGGGAAACTCTGAGGTTTCCACGGTGGCGGCTACGGAAGAGTTTCCAAGGGAGGAAAACGTTTCGGCCGTACGGCGCGTACTGCGGAAACTACTGAAAATTGGAAATTTTGTTCCGATGGTTGAAAATAGTAGGGAAAACCTTCATTTCCGGGAAAAGTTTTTGGAAATCGACGAGACTTCAGCAGTCTCGAGGACTTGGCTGATCGTTAAAGTTTGTTGCTGTTTTTCAACCTCAAAACAAGGCACGCAACATGGATGCAAGCAGCAACAGTTTTTAATATAAAAAAAAAAAAAGAAAAATCCCAACCTACCCTTACGCCACGGATTGCTTTACCTTGTTATCCGAGATATACGTCGAGAAAGCTCCGAAAATTATGCGAAGCATCTCAACTTATTACAAGCTTCATTTTTGTAGGCCTCTCTCGACGAGCACAGTGGGAAGAGAGAACAAGAGATCGAGGAGGAAAGGGAAAACTCGTAACTCTAGGTATCTTAAAATTCCTGATATTACTCGTGAAAACTGAAACGAGCTTTAGACAGGATTATTGAATTTACTCGTTCGAGTAAATAACAGCGATTTAAAGAGAAAAAGACACATTTAAAGTATAGGGCGAGTTACAAAGTCATTAAATAGAATTTTTAAAATTACCTAAACGTATGTAACATTACACATCTTATTTCCGAGTAAGCAACACTAGAGTGGTTAAACCGTAATTAGACAACGCGAAATTAATGACCACGAAGATCTTTCCGAGAGATTCAACGGGCGTGTTAAGAGAGACGAAAGCGTGAATACATAAATGTTGTTGAACAGTTGAAGACACAAGAGCCAGTTAATCAAACTAGCTCTCTGATTAACTCATACATCTCAGAGCTGGTAAAGTACAATTAAAATCGCCGAGAAATCTCGTGACTCTTCCGCGAGATATTAATCGCCGTCATCCTGGGAACGAGGCTGTTTCAACGATTTACAATTTAATGGTCCGTCTGCGCATTACGGATTTATCCTTTTGGGAGCCTAAATGCCCCAGCAAGGGACGGGGACGCCATTCGAAATGATAAAAGTGACATTCGCTATTAGACACGCCTCATGCATTCCCGAATCCCATTTCTGGTAAAGAATAATGCACTTTTCAGCATCGGAGAGCAAAAAGAAAAAGAAAAAAGAAAAAAAGGAAAATTGAAATCGTTTAATAGGTCACGGACGCTCTGAAATACGCCATAGGAATAAACTCCATTATCGCTCTTTCCCATGCACTTTCTGACAGTGTACGTTTGAAGGTATTAACGGACGAGGAAGCCCCAAAGAGAAGGAACGAGAGGAGAAAGGGACTGGACGAGGTGGCAGCCAATGCGACTATAAAAAGTAGACAAATTTAATTAACATAGAAGCTTTTTCGTACGCCCTGCCGAAGATCCCCCATTTATTATTCTTCGTTCGCTTCGTTCTGGCTTTTTATCCCCCCAGTCCGTACCACCTCATCATTCCACTTCACTCCATCTCATTCCAGCTCACACCATTTTAGAAGACGTCGTCGCGGCGTCTCACTGCGTTGTTCGGGCCTTTCGCGAAAAACCATCTAAAAATAAGTCAGACTGCTTACTAATGCATCTGGACCTATGCACGTCCTTCTCGATGCCACCCTTTCGCCGCGACGGTTTTCGTCTTCCAGAAGCGACGTAATACCAGTAAAATTGAGAACGAGCCTTTACGCGATTTACGAGGAGTTCACACCGCGCCGTAACTCAGGTCGAGCGTGTGCCTCGAATTGAAAATCCGTAGCGAGGTAAAACATTAGAATAGCTATATATCCAATAAGATTTTCCAAGCTTTCGCTGCTTAGCGCAGAGCTTACGTCGAACATGGCCTTTTATTGCGTGGATAGAAACGGAAGTCGTAAAAATCCAGCAAGGAACTTTCATATTCCTGCGTCGATATCTCATCCTGTAGGAGCGAGGTAAACACTCGGTTTTTTATGTGCCGAAATATGCTTATACGGTATATCGATTTTGGTTTATCATTATAAAAAGTTATATACCGCAAAATCAATCTCTAATTTTTAATATAGTATTCGTTAAAAATCAAGGAAATAATAAATTCCTCGTTTACCTGCGTAGTCGAGAAAGTCATTAGTCATCTAAAAAGACATTATTCTCTGCTCTCCAATTCGATTCCAAAAGAATACCCATCGTTTGGTAATAAATGACTGTGTGGAATTTCGCGTACTATGCAGATATACGTCCATGAATTTTTCAAGGGGTAGCAAATCGCATCAACAAAAATCAACTGACATTGTCACGATAATTGGGTGGTTCTTTAAGGCACGTACATTGCCCGTCGTTCATGCCTTTTTCACAGTTTCAATATTAATTTCCGTATCTCTATGTGCACTGACTCCTTTCGATGATCGACGTATACGTAACACGCTCTGAAATAGTCAGTTCGCATAGATGGGAACGAAATATTAAGACTGTCTGAAAGATATGAATGACTTGCAGGGTACGTTGTGAAATATTTAATAATTTTTTTTTTTTTCGTAATACACGCCTCGCATTTCTTGACGACACGTCTTCGGCTACCGCAAAACGTAATTGAGCAAATAAAAAAAAATTCAGGAATCTTGGAATGGCAATCCGATTGGCACGGTAGATAGTAGACGGGCATTTCTCGCAAAATATTTAAATGATTTCACAGAGAGCGGCAAGGGAGGCTGCGCATCTCATCTCCGAACTTTTCCAAAGTAATTCCGACTTCTTTGACGAAACTTTCAGCGGGCTTGAATTCACAGCCGAGGCAAGAAGTTTCGTTCTGTTATGTCTCCCACATTTTGTCGCTCGGTGCGCATCCTGAAAATTCGATGAACGAACCGAAATTTCTTTCGTTACGCAATTACTATGCCGCAGCACAGAAACGCCACTGTTGCCAGACAGAAAATCGTGTGTTATGGTTATTTCGAGCCTGAATACGAACAGCCAACGCTCGCGATGTATTTAAGCTATACCCTGTGACAAATTTAGATCAGTACGTCGCGAAGCATCGAATCAGCGTTCTCCACGCGGTAGACTGAATGCATTCAGAATAAATCCTACTGTGTAATAATTGTCGTGCGTGGATAACAAAAATTTCAAAGTGCTAATCAGTGACTGCGAAATACTGTTTTTCAAGTATCATCGTGCCAGTGAAATTACAATGGGAAACTCGCTACTATAGTTGCAGGTAATTAAACAGAAAAATACAAAGTGGTTAGTGACAATTAATGTATAGTTCATGTGAGTTAATTTTACTTACAACCTCATACGTTTCATAGGGGAATTATAAAAATTATACGTTTTGATAATATGTGTGAATTAATATAAAAAAAAATAGGAGCGTTTCCAAGAAAATAAATTAATATATTTGGGACATTGATCACACTGAAAGATAATTTTCTTTACTTTCGTTTTTCCAGTATCCTATTTACTTATTCGACACGTTAAATAGTTACTATGTAATGTGCCGGGATAGGAAAAAAAAATAAATAAAACGACGCATACCTGATCTCACGCGTAACTAAAGATGAATCATTGACCCGAAAATCGTAAGTCATGTGAAAAATTGCAAAGTCGTGAATTCGCCGTATCTGCCATTCCTAATTCCCATATCCAACCTATTAATTTAATGAACTATTAATTATCCGAAAAAAAATTGTCGATTATTTCTGTGCAATTTATTCTTCTGGTAAGCCAGGCATTTTCCCACGGTATTCCCTAGATCTCTTCATAATGGTTCCCTCCTGCATTAATTTCACTGTAGCACCATTGTCCACGACAGTGGCCAGGCAATCAATCCTCAGTCCTCAATCGAGAGCAGTCTGATTGAAGAATGAAATAAAAAAAAAAAAAGAAAGAAAGTAGGGATCGACATTCAGAATACGTGAAATGCGAAATTATAAATCTGTTCGAAGAATTCCCCCAGTATATTTCCCCAGTGCAAAGAAATGAAAAAAACAGTGTAACAATCAGTCAAATTGTTGGAGTGGCTGGCGAGCGTTCGTTAAAATGATGAAAATTGCCAAATGAAAGTTCACCGAAATTATTTGAGGTTTCCCGAGGGATGTACGACATTCGTACGATACGAGCCGCGCGCCGATTGCGGTATAGGAGTGAACTAAAATGAATGAGAAATCGTGGATACGAATTTATATTTCATCTAAAATTCTGTTTGGTGTTTTCGAATGTTCAACGAGCTCACGGCATACGTAGAAATATGTACAGTAGCGAGAAAATCATATTCACCGTAACATTGCTATACTCTCCAATAATTGCCGTTTAAAATTATACTCGCAATTCAATTCAAAGAGGCAACAGCTACTATAGGGGAAGTGAGAATTTTGGCACAGAGCAAAGCGACTGGAGTGACACGTATACTTGAACGCCATGATGCAAATATTCCAATACGTCATTCAAAGATACGCAGCGCTGTGACATCCAGTCACTGTTTCTGTTTCCCCATGCGTATTTATACCATACGAGTATACATACGTAGAGATAAGGAAAGTACGTTTAAGATTTTTCATTAAAATTACTGATAGGTTAAATATATACATGTAAGTCTTCCACTGGTCATAATGAAAATTCAGAAAATAATTGTTAACGGGATACAATATTTTTTAAAATGATTTTTTAATTTTTGTAAAATTATCTAACGCGAATTCTTGAAAAAGAAATCGATTAATATGCGTGATACAAGCGAACGATATCCGGATTATGGAAACTTGGCGAATTTCCATTGGACTGTAAAAGCACTGTAATTATGTTTGCGCGATACCGTATTTCAGTACTTTCCAACATAAGTGGCTGACATTAACATAAAATGTTGTACGTTTTCTGATATTAGAGGGAAAACTAGATATTTGCAATATCGTCACTTTACATCCACGTGTTCCGTTATACTTATCACTATAGCAGGATAGGTACTCAGATGTAGCAGTCGGTGCATTTTTTCCATTTCTCTTTTTTCTTCAGACGCTTCCTATTCCGTCAATAATGAAACGACAAAACAACACTGAGCTACTTCACGTGTAGACCATTCTACGCGATAGGAATAGTTTATTCGAAGATTGGAGTATATACCGTGTGCAGAATAACTCCCTCGAAACCCATAACGTACTGCAATGGCTTTTAGATCGCTTCGAAACGATATCAAGATTAATCCACTTCGTGAAAGCCCTTAGCTTAAAGACAAATTCTAAAGAAGAATAAATTCAAGAAATAGTGATCAAATTTTTTTTCAAATTCAATTTTTTTATATTTCAGTCTCCTGATGTATCCCAGTTACACCAAGTGCTCCCGTTGAAAAATGCCATTCGCTTTGACGTACTTCCGAAATTTTGGAAAAAAAAAAACACAAAAACCAAAAAATCCAAGCAAGTAGAAAAGTGAATAGCAATTGACGTGGAGCATTACTGATTGTAAACTAAATTAGAATAATCCGCTACGCGGAACCGAGAATAAAATTTTCAATTGAACTTTTAACTAAATAAATCTACAAGAATGTCGCCCCGTATGCGTACGTATACGTACGTCATTGCGACACTGCGCAAGCTCTATTTCCACAGCCCTAGTAGTCGTAATGAAGTTTGACACAGATTTTCAACGAGCCAGTCAAGAGGCGTTTCTGTATCCGATAAAAATCGTGACGGCCGTCGCCTATCAGGCTTCCGTCATCTTGACCTTCTTTTCAAACACTCTCATAGGTACGTTTCGTATATTGAACGGATATGGACAATAGTCGAAGCATGGGATTCGACGTTAGTTAAAACAAGGACAGCAGCATAACCACCTATATGAAACCAATAACGAGGGAGCTTAGAATTTATGTCTTTCATTATACGTTGAACAGCCATATAGAGAATGGTCCATTCGATTCTCTCAAATACGAATTCTATCGATCCCGGTACGACTTTTATTTCGTTATCATTGTTACAAATCGATACTGTTATTTTTCACAACAACGACTTTCGTTCTTTCAATTATCAGGAAGAAAATACCAAAAAATTCGAGCATCCCCGATGCTCCGTGTAGGAACACGACGGAACTTCATTAATTTAATTACTTTGAATAACACGAAAGATTACGTCGTCCCAATGAAATTCTCGTAACGATGAAACTTTGATTTATTCCTTCATCATTTTAAGATTGCTCGTCTTTACTATTATCTCGGTTCTCGGGCGACACTTTTAATCCAGAGTGGTGATATAAATGCGACGAGCCTTAAAGTTTCACCGTTCGACGATAAAGCAAGTAAACGACAGCGGATAGGAAACTCTCGTAGACGACGTGGTTAAGTGTTTCTAGCATAACAGGATGAGTTTTCTTATCGGGGGTAAATGCCGAGTCTACGATGCAACACGTAGAAACGGTTTTAATGAGAAAACAGGAGAATGGCGATGAATTAATTAGCTGAGAAAGAGAGTCGTTTTACGGCTTTGTTTATCAATGAATCCATTATTATTATCGGTGCCTTAAGTAGACCAGGTATGCATTATTGTATAATACGATAAGGATTCCGAGTACTTCAACACAATCCAATACACGGTATAGTCATTAATTATAATAAATTGATACTTTTATTACCTCATTGTACAATAACCAGAATCAACGTCCACGATCATATATCGTCGTTCGACTTGATTTTCAAAAATTCCGCTCTCCGGAAACATCCTTTTCACCGGTAAATATTGAAATCCCGACTGATTTTTGCCTACTGTCAGTACAAAATTCAATCACGGTAATAACTATCGAATTTCACGTCACGTAATACCATAAATCACACTGGTTCAGAGCATTCAAAGTTTTTAATTATCAGAATCAATGTTAATTAATCACTATCAATGAAGTCAATGAAGGATGAATTTTTGTATATACAAGAAAACTGCATTTAATAATCAGACAATGTATAATCAATTATATAAATTCACAGGGTAAAATTTCTCGAGATAATTATATTCTAGGTTGAGAGAAAGAAAGAAAGAGAGAGGAGTAGAGAAGGGAATAAGAGAACACTTCGAATCCAGAATACGATTTACGGGTTCGCACATAGAATTTCTCTCGGAGCAAGCAACGTGTTTCAGTGATAACGAAAAGCTGGTAAATTTTATGTAAACCAAAGTGGAATATCGGGGACGCTATCTGAAAAGTTCCCGTTGGCAGGCGCGGCGGGAGTCACGTGTGAGAAAGCTCAATGAAGAATCTTCAGGCTCGACGCGAGTTTCAGGCGAATGGTGACGAGGAGCACGAGTAGATAGTGACTGACGGGGCTAAGCGTAGGGGTAGATGGGAAACGATGCACACGTGTACGTGAGAACGTGACTGCATCAGTCAGGGTGGGGCTGGAAAGAAGGGTTAGGTAATACCAGGCGGGAACGAGTACAGGGTTGCAGTGGGTGTAAAAAGGGGGGTAGCGAGAGTGAGAGAGAGAGGGGGGTCCGGTCGCGCATCGTTGTCGTCATTTATGCGGAACTGCTTATCTCGTGCCGAATGGGGCTTCGGCTGTAATTACTAGAAAATTGATTAGATTGATCTGCATGACCTCGTGACCTCTTGGGGGAAGAAAAAGGTTGAGGTCACGCATGATACCAGCCGCTGAAGAGTCTTTCTTAAGCCTGTATGGATGTCAAATATGTTGTCTGATCACTCACCTGCATAAGGGATGCTGGTACCATCCCCTAGTATGGTATCAGAGCCTGGAATGAGTAAACGACACCCCCACGTTTGACGATCCCACTCAAAGGAAAGAGCATTGTCGGATCTCATGCTGGGATTAAAAGGTCGGTTATAAATATCCGTTCAGGAAAGGCGAGAATCTCTCAATTTTTTTTTTTTTTTGGCTATCGATACAGCTGAGCGAGACGAGGCACTTTAAATGTCTGCCTAAATGAAACATCGATTGGAATTTATTCGTTAACGGAGGAACAGCTTCTATTTAGGATACGTTACGGATCAAAGCCAATCGTTACACGAGCTTTGCTTAGGCATTAAACCGAAATTAAGAAAATTAGCATCAAACTGATTGGCGAGCTTTGCAAAAGATATAAAAATAAAAGATTGAAAGTAATTGAAAATACATCATTTTCTGTCTCGCATCAAGATATCCAATGACTTTGTACAGTGAGTTATTTGTCGATTTTTTTACCTCACATGACAATTTTTTTTCTTGTTTCTCGCGTTAAACATAATCCAATATTTATCGACGAAATCACTCAAGTTAACGGCTGTTCGATTGCCGTTCTCTATCAAACTTTCGGACAGTCCATAAACATTTGTTTATCAATCATTCACGGAGCTTTTAACGTTCCTTAAAGCTTTCAGCCGCTATGAAATTGGACTATGATAAAATTTACCATTTGGCTAGTGCACGTTACTCGCACCTTCAGCAAGGACTCGTACGCTGCAATATCGTAACTTTACCTACGACTACTTGTTTCGCGAGCAGCACTTTCCTCGTGTGGCTCTTAACGATTATGCGCTATGACGTAAATTACTTTATCTAACGATACCCGTGTCCATTGATGTCCTATAATTACCTTGTAGCCCCAATTAATCGGGTGATTTGCCTCGCGCCATCATCTATAATCCAATTATTTTGCGGTCCACAAATCGCAGAAATCCACTATTGGGAATTGATTTGATTCAAGATCAATTTTACACGCATTGCACCATACGAGAAACGACATTGTTATCATTTGAATCAACAAGTTACATTACGTAACCATTGTATCTCGTGATGGAGGTCGTTTTAAGAAATTAAAAAAATTCTAAAAAATTGACGGAAGTAACAAATTTTAGTATTGACACCGCAAGATACGGTGCAGGTACTACAGGGATATATTTAGAAAAAAAAAGTAAAATTTATTCTTGGTAAAATTTACGAAGATGCATTAAAAGCACGCTCGCTTCCACTTTTCACGTTAATATCCTTTGTCGGCCACTTGATATCGCCATTAAATTATATACCAGGGCAATAACCGTGGAATTTAATCGGAAAAATGCGAAATTCCCGTTCGCGGATCTAATCGGTATACCACGTCGGAACACGTGTAAGAAAAATAAAGCACGTGGTCGATCCACTTTAACTGACGTGCTATCCGTCAAAAAGTAAACAGCAGAATATAGAAGATAAAAAAAATCTCAAATTTATGCACGTCAATGAAAACTTACATTTTGAAAAAAAAAAGAAGCAATATACCCTCTTTTACATAAAATTTTATCGAAGTACACACATCAATTTTGATGGCACCACTGGCTCGTAGTTTTTCACTCGTACGTAGACATTTATTCGAGACATTGCTATCTACCGTAAATAGCATTAAACCAAGCCTACGAAACCCGTTAGCCTCTGCATTCTTATGCAATCCCTCGTTATTTAATTAGAATAGCTCACCGACACGCAAAGTAAAATCCAGTTTTTAGCCATTGCCTCAAAGTTATAGCAAATTTCCAGCGATATAGGACGCCGTCATTATGCCGCTAATTAGTACGTGGATTAATTGGGACACGTGCTCGAAACACATCGCGATTGTGCGCACTTCCATTTCCAACCGTTAAAACGACCATCCCCCCCCCTCCCCCCTCCCTCGTTAATGGAGAACGGGAGGAGCGGCGTCGGGTACAGGGATGTAATTGGAAAGCGCCGGAAGCTGCCGTTAAACGAACACACTCCGGATAAACAAATTAACCAATCTTTCGAGAGCGTCAAGAGGCAAGTTGATTAGATATCGATCGTCCCGCGGCAGTAGATAACCGGTGACACCCCTGTATAAAGGATACCCATATACAGGAGCCACCAGATATACATAGTAACGAGTAACCTAAGTTAACATTGAAAAATATTTCATAGAAATAAATCGAAATAACATTATATTTTATTATTATTTCAGAGAATATCGTCGTAAGAAGAAAGAAAAAAGCCATGGCTCCCCTCCGCGTGATTTTCTTTATCGTCCTGGCGTGCTGGCTACCCCGCAACCAAGGAGTCCCATTGCTGAAGATCGGTACGTGAAAACGTTGCGAACGCAGCTTAATGGAGTACGCATTTATCTCAGCGAGAATAATACCATCGGTCCAGCAAAGAGGCGTGCATAGATCAAACGAAGTAGACGCAGGGACGCCGTTTCCGTCACGAAAATCGCACATTTCGTGAGGGAGTCTCCCTCTAACCTCCTCTCATTCCATTTCCACGAGGGATTCTTAGCGTTTCTTCCTACGTTCCGCCATTCCCATCTGCAAATCGTATACATGTAAACCCTGAGGGCTATATGGCACAGACAGAAAACAGATATCCAAGCCAACCCCCCAAAAAAATACCCGCTGCACGCTTCCATAGAGGCTTCGAGGACATTATCGCTACTCAGGATTCTCCAGGAGAGACAACCTGATGGACGTTGATATTATAAGAATCGAGGTGTTCCATTTACTCGAGTGAACTTTCTTTATGCGTCTGCATATCTTCGTTCTTGTACGCTTGGTCGCGTGCTACCACGACGTCTGGGATGAGGACGAACTACGGAGTCTTTATTGACGTATTATACAAGGCGCTCGGTCGCGGTTTCCCTTGTAACCCTCCTTACCGTGAGAGACTACCAGCCCAGAAGAGAATTGTGTAGACATTTGTCATTCCTTTCTCTGGGTAAACAGCTCTTATGAAAATAACCCAAATATTTAAGGTGAACGAATGGGTTTCATAAAAATCATTCCGACTCTCTATAAGGTAGCTCAGCCATAAGATACACGTAAGTGGACTTGCTAAACGCCTCTGCGAATCTTCGCGAATATACGCACGGCATTCTTTCACGCTGTTTCTGAGAAATTTTCATCGTCGCGCACGCGTCATTTTGTTTTATCGGTAGAATCGCGTAAACGCGTATTGTCGTGATATCGCGCGCGTGATCCCTTGAAATTTCGTCGTGGCCGGAAGTGACTCGAAGCATTGCGAAAGTCGATTTTACTTTATGCGTTTTCACGCAAGGGCGAGAAAGTACCCTTCTACTTCTTCTTTTTTTTCTCTCTAGAGAACGTCGAGAAATACCGAAGCCCATTCTGAAAAGGTTAAGGCGTCCGAGGATAAGGCTTGCGTAACGGCGGCGAAGTCATGGTCGGCGAGCAAATCGCACCAAAGACACGAGGGGACCTTTGAGTCTATATTCACGGAGTCCATTAACGTTCGGCACGTTGCCTATGAGGAAGAAAAAGAAGAATGATTTAGCCGAAGAACGGGCGCGTGAATGTGGAAGCACCCACGTCTTTTATTCTGCGCATAGCTCCCTTACGTGTCAATGGACTTAGCATGTTTTGTATAGAAAATGTCCGCTACGTGGGCAGGACAGTCGATCTCTATGCATTGTACGTCAACGACGTTGTTCCGTAGCATTCGGTACGGGAAGAATATCGAAATACATGGAGAACTTCCGTAGTCGCTTGGAGCACTTCCTGGCAATGACACTAGCGCCGCGTGCGGGATTCCTTGGAGACTGGAAAAAATCTTACAGGAAATTCATGCCAATCCTGGAGTTATCGTGGTCTTTAAGCTCGGGTCATATATGCAATCCACGTCTCAGGTCACGCTTATAATTTTACAGGTAATAAACGAGAGCGAAAGATCTGAGAGAAAAGGAGAGATTTACATGTGAAAAAGAAATGATCAGAGGGATAAGGCAAATATTTAATATTCACAGTCTAAACGTTTCGAGGGGATAGAAATTTTTAACAAAATTTTCGTAACAGCTTGTTCGTGACCTGTTAACTTTACAGTACGCCTTGCCAGGTTACCCTGACCTACAACTTCGAATATGACCTACGCCCGAGCGCCAACGATAGAAATACCCAGGGCTTGTGCACTTGTCGCCATTTACGAACGGCACGGAGTTGCAACCCGAAACCACGTAATTTGTTTCGCTACACTTCTGGAAAATCGCGTGCTTGAGTTTCACGAGAATTAACCTCAGTTCGGTGATCAGTGGATTGGAGCAATTTAAAAAAGTTTCTCGACGATATTCGCCAAGCGATCATACTTTTTTTCTCTTCAACTTCTTCATATACTCGAGCAGAGTAAAATCACCTAATAATCTAGCTTAAAACCTCGTTCAACATACGCAATCTAAAAATAAGCATTTTGCCATTCAGAATTGTTATATTAGTCAGTCCTTGCGATAAAAGCATATTACAAAGTCGTATGGGTACAAGCTCATGACCCTATCTGTATGAAACTGAATAATTTCAAAAGCACTTCACAGGTATAGATGAAAGATCAAAATCCTTGGAAGCCCGACGAAAATTGTCATTGACAATTCATAATAAAAGTCGATGCCACTCCGACACTCGGTAATATTTTTCAAAGAATTCCAATGAACCAAATTTACCCATTGACTCACAAAATCCCATACAACCTCAGAAAGTACGCGGCGGAAACCGGAATTGGTTGAACCAGCAAAAAAATTGGCTTTGAGGAAGATTTCGCTATTTGTCCCAGAGCAGTGAAAAACATAAAATAAAATTCAAAACCGATTTCTGGACGTATATTATCTGATGCATACTTAATGCGTTATCAAATAGCTAAGACATTGATTGCATGGTCAAAGATAGCTTTGCGATAATGTACGCTCGTTACGTCAACGTCTTTGTTCTCATAATGAATAACTATACGATTGGCTCAATCACGGTGTATTCATCGCTCGGCAGCACCCTGCTTGGACACTGGACAAAATCGTACAACAATAACAACAGAGCACAAGATTAAATTACATTACGCCATATTACCCTTAGAAAATATCGAGCAGCGTTTCGCTAGCTGTTACAATTTCAGACACAACGAATTTAATAATAGCACTACCAAACTGAACTTTGCTTCGGAGCAGATAATAATTATAAGTTTAATTAAACTAGCCTCAGCGCACAGAAATTCACCCCTGCCGTTTTGCGATATTCTCAAGATAACTGCACGTACAGTGGAGTTGCCTCTCGTGCAGTACTGGATAATAAAGAAACTCATTACACACCAATAGGAATACAATTGCTCATCGATGCCGTAAAGGAAACAAAAGGCAAACATATATGTATACAGTCTATTGCTGGTTACGTAATGTCAATTTACATTTCTGTATCATATACGGTATAATACTACGTTTCTCGAATATTCCAATCGAAATGACTATTTCACAAGGAGATATGGAATTGTCGATACTTTTCGGAAATCGACCTTCCTCCTACCATATTTGGCGCAAGCATAACGTTTTGGTTCTGCAACACCGGATATGCACTGCTGCACGAATCATCTCCCGCTATTTCTCCGTATACCCACAGTTTCTATGGGGAATCTGCAAACAGTTTGATTCCTCGTGTTTTTCATCATTTCCGGCTGTATTTTTCAACTTCCTCGACAACCCCGAATGACCTTTATGCCACACATGTATTTTCGATGACAGGCGCTTCTCAGTGGATTTTCATCTAATCCTTGGAAATAATAGTCGGGTCCAATAGGTTACGTCATGACGTGATGTTGAATATAGTATACGAGGAGGCTGCTCTGGTCGCGACGGACGCCCACGCGTATGTGTTAATAGGAATTCCGAATGAATGGCGGGCGCGTCCGTTGACTAGACTGTGCGAGAAAAGTGGGATCGCTACACGTGGTCCGAATGCCAACTTTTAGGAGCATGGTGCCGTCTTTGGAAGAGCTGAGAGGACCTGTATTACGATCGGTGAAGAATCGTGCACCATCGGCAGAGTCAATTAGAAACAAACAAGTAAGGGAAGGAATGGTTTTTATTAATTGGGAAATGAATGGCTCCTATAGTTAATAACGACGGTTGCATTGGTTGATATAAAAAATGGATTTCGATACTTGTCAAAATTGATCGTAACATTTTTATCTGTCAATACTCAAACAGTGAATTATCGTATATATTGTATGTAGATCACGCATCGCATCTAATTAATGAGGGTTGATTAACCCTTTAAAAAAATTGGTATCAATGCTTCTAATAAATTTTCAATTAGTGGTATGTATGTCTATATATTGTGACAAATTTTTTCAACTCGACACTGATAACGTAAACCCGAGAGCCAACCTGCGTCACTTTCGGCCGTCCATTCTTCGTCCATGTATCCGTATGCCAGGCGGATGCCAGCCAATTCTTTTTTCATTGGGAACTGACGAGCCGGAATGACCTGAGAGTTGAGGTGCTGATCTTTGGGGTCGCGTAAAATCAGCAAACGTAACTGGATGCACGAACGGGAGCGAATGGTTACGGAAATGCACGGCCGCTCAGGCTCTTTGGTTGAGATAGGCAAGATCGAAATAAGCGTCAGGTAAATAGTACCGGAAACAGGGAGAAATTGATCGAGAACTTAATAGGATGAATCAGAGCTGTAAAATCGAAATCCCTCCACCAATTAATAAATTCGGAGTACTCACCGGAGCTGGTTCAGTTGATCCATGAAGCCCGAGAACTGCATTCAGGGGATAGTCAGGTGAGCACTG
>JARQTH010000582.1:1775394-1902256 GCA_030142595.1 Trachelus iudaicus
TTATAGCCGATAACTCTTATTCTTTCCCTCGAATCGTCCCTTTAAACTAAATCGAGAGCGTTCCTTAGCGAATCGGTCCGTCACACCTGGAGATCCTCCACAGCGGCTTCTCCAGGGCATCGGCCGACAGATGAGCAGCACATCCTCAATTCGGGTCAGGGTGTTCCTCCCCTGCCCTTAACAGTACCAAAACTATATCTCGGCCCGCTCGTCAGTCTTTTCCAGCGGGGCGCCTGTATCTCACGAGCAACCCGGTACGTCGAGACTATCCCTCCACGGCAGATTGAAGCACCTCGACCTCAACTAAACAATAAAAAATCTTTCCGAAATAAAAAATCTTTCCGAGAGCATTGGCGTAACTGTACGAATAATCCTAAGAGCGAAGCTTCTGAGCAGGGTGGCGATTCGAAGGGAACCAGAAAGCGAGAACGTTATCTGAATCGATAGCTGGAGTCGACTTCTGATCATGAGTCACAATATATATATATATATATATATATATATATATACCGCTACAGATGTAGTTCAACTTTTTATTAATTTTAATTACATCCCAAACAGGAATTCTCTTCAAATAATTAAAATTTCGATCTCATAGCCAGTGCATTCGATTTTGAGCGAGATTCAAATCAATAATTCGTAGTTACTGTGCCAAATGAAATTAAAAAAAAAAACGCGAAGATGAAAACGTTTTCCAATTTATCACGCATTGAACTTAACCCACTCGATTCGATAAATAAAATTTTCTCCATTTTAAAAAATAATCTGCCAATGCTCAATGGTCGACGGTGGAATTGATTCTTCAACGTAAAATACACTACATTACACAGATACGCCGAAACGTGACCTAGTACTAGTTGGTTAGGATCAAAAAGAATTAACCCTGTTGAAATTACGCTGAATGCCTCTAAACCGTTCCATCAAGAGATGAGATATATATACAAAGTCATGAAATACAATGGATTACTACTGTAGTATAACCGAAACGCTTGCTTCCCACACTTTACAATATAACCAACGTATAGCAAATAGAGGGAGAGTGAAATTGCTTTGTCGATATTAATAGTCAAAATATACCCTCACGTGCAAGGAAGACGTTTAATGTTTTCCTAGCGCAGAGATTGTACGCATTAATTCGAAATTATGATAAAATTTTAATGGCTCCTTAAACCTCATATCTGTCGAGCTAAGCCGCCAACAGGGTGCGCAAAGACGGGACGACACACTGTAGATGCAATCTTATGCGCCAACTGCAATATCGTAGCAGCAGGTATACTTGTGTATACAAAGAGTGTCAATGACTTCAGCAGTACCATATCTCATAGAGCAAGACAGCAAAGTATCTTTAAGGCTAAAATAAGAACGATGCACCGTAGTATACTATAATTTCACCCTCTCCTCCCAAACCTACATTAACCCCGCTATTAACAGTCTTATGTAAATTTTGTTTGCGAGCAGTCGCGCTCGACAATGCCGCGAAAGTGAGTAGGTAATGTTTCCAGAGTCCCTACCCCGCCTTGAATAATATTACTTGAGTAGCACTAAAGTACAGAGCCCCCCCTTTTTAACCTCTCGAAATATCTTTGCACCCGCGTACTTTTCTCCCTTTTTATTTATAATATAAGCAAATTCTCCGGTAGACTCTAACAGCCCTTAAGCTATCCACGGCGTGAGTTAATCCAAGGGATGAAATAAGTTATCCCATCCATCGATTTGAGAAGAGAAACGCTCTCTGGGTCTAGCGTAGACGATGCAGTGGTACCATTAAGAATCCTTCACAGCAATGGTCATCCGATAGAGAAATCAATCGGAAACGATAGATTGCTGAACGCTCGATTACACATCGGGGATCCATGAGTCGAAGAGTAAGAGAGATGCAATGCGTCCTGGAACATATCGCATCACCGTCGGCACTGTTGGCACACTGAAACCAAGATATTATTGTTGTACAAGAATAACGCGAGCTTTGTTCGCATAATTATTGTTTAGCTTGGATACGAAGTCTGCAAGGCCACGGGTTCATTACGTGGCTAGATAAGCGACTCTGGCTCGGTTTCTCTCCCCCATCACTTTATCCAGTCTCGGTCGACGTCAACTCTGTATCTACTTGCCGACGTTCTCTGTTTTCTTCTTTCTTCCTTCCTTCCTTCCTTCCTTCCTCTTTCCTCCTCGTTCTCCCTTCTTCCTTGTGAACGATGGTGTATTACCAAGTTTTCAACTCAGCAAACGGATAGCGCTGCTTAGCTAAGCGAGTGACGGAGGGCGAGGTTGAACGTGAAATCAAGGTAGTCCCACATAACTATAAGAAGATTGTGATTTCGTGTAGAGCCTAAAACGTTATTGAACATTTTTCTACGATCTCTTAAATCGAGAGTATAAAGCAGTATAGTAAAGTATAGATCAGTGTTAAGTAGCGATAAGAAAAAATTGATAAGATGCATTTTTTTTTCGACACTTGATCGAAAGTGGACAATATCCAAGGTAACGGTGGAAAGATATTTCACATCGC
The DNA here is from genome assembly GCA_030142595.1 of Trachelus iudaicus. Classification (NCBI taxonomy): domain Eukaryota; kingdom Metazoa; phylum Arthropoda; class Insecta; order Hymenoptera; family Cephidae; genus Trachelus; species Trachelus iudaicus. The sequence goes on from JARQTH010000582.1 coordinate 1,777,904, forward strand.
GGTTTGGGAGAACTACAATTCACGCTCTAAGATCAAAGGAAAGTTCGTTGCCGGCGAGTCTGACCGAACTTGAAGTAAACCGCGAGCCCGAAGATGCATAGCCGTATAAACGGAACTGCACTGAGCATGCGCAGAACTCTACGAGTCACGGTAACAATTTAACTGCAGTTGCGGCAACAAATCAGCCACTTCAACTCGAATTATATGGAGAATTACTGTAGGGGCTACTGCCTACGGGAGCTCGTGTACGATAAATTTCGAGAATACCGGATGGCATCGATCACAAAGAGAATTTCGAACTGTGCCTAATGAGTCGCTGGGTCAACGAGGAAAGAATCCGAGTAATACGATATTTCATAAAGGAACCCCTGCTTCTACGATTAACCAAAGAAAATCATTAGATGAGAGTTTTATTCTCTTTGTCGACGAGGCCTTCCTCAGGTGGCTTACTAAGGACATTTGCTGCGTCTAATTAGAAACAATGCTGCTCATCCAGAGTGTAGTTAGCCTAAGAGCATTTTGGTAAATTGCCAAATGTATACCTACATGACATTCTCAGGGAGATGGGCCTTGAGAGTAGAACCGAAAGCTATGTAATGTTGATACACATTATTTTCTTTCTAGCCAAGGAGCTATTCTAGCGAATATGACGTCAGGATAACAAACAGTATCGTTAATTCACAGAAAACAAGAAATATTGAGCTGATGGCACTGTCAACTTATTGACAGAAAAAATCTATGGAGATGCGGAAAAAGTATTATTTATTACTTTGATATATATTTAAAGATCGTTTACTCATTGGAAATTGAGATAGGCCAGGTCGAATGATCTGAAGCAATGTTCACTAACGTTATATCAACGAATGGGATATATTGATTGCAACAGACCAGAAAGACCAAGTCCTATTCGTTCCTATGCGTTATAATATCCAGGTGGAAGTCCCAAGGGTCCTTACGGATCCATAAGATCGTATTCCAAAGTTACTGAAGAGTTTACGGATGGAAACTTCTTTTGTTCCAAACACATGAGAAGTTCTTTCAGACGCATAGGTTCCTGTTGATAGAACAAGTAAATCACGTTAGCTTGAATTTTCGCGATACTGGTATATAAAGTCTTACATACCTGGTGGCATAATACTTCATTGAAGTAAACATTGTTGATCAAGTAACCCATGAGACACCAGTCACAGTGATCGCATCAATGATAGATTCAGCTGAACTATCTTGTGGTGTCAGACAAACGATGCCAGTAGTCAGAGTCAGCGTTGAGTTAGACTGATCTCTGTTCCCGTCTGCTCGACTACCCTTTGACTTGTTTCGACCCACATTGCTGTACTAGATGTCAACGACAAGCAGACGTAATAAGAAATCGAGTCGACCCCGATACACTGCAACATTAAATAACAGAAGACTTGGATGAGACATCAGGATATTTTCACAGCAGATTTTTATCGTATGGTAATAAAGCTACAATATAAATTAATAGTTATGTCTAGTAATGGATTCTTATGACTTTATGGATATTGTGTATGCTTTTATAAAATTGTATAAAATAATCAGTCCTACAATCCGTGAACTACAGTCATTGAGTGTCGAACTTTTTCGACGACCTACTTCGATTTTCGATTTATTCGTATAAACTCGATAGAAGTTCTCGGATCTCGCCGCGGCTGTCAAGCGCACGCATGGCTCTTCGAACTTTTGTCAAGGAAAAGACGTCAAAGCCCATTTGAAAATTGCTAGAACTCACTTGTTCCGGACTGAAGATGCTGCGCGTCTTGCGGTAACACATAATAGCCAATGTCTTTACATGTATGATGTAAATAGTTGCACCTTCGATTTTGAACTCCGTCGCCGTGTTACTTTTACAAGAGGACGTTTATTCATATCAACATTAAAATTGTTTAATGAATTAAATCCCCTCGGGATGGGAATTACGGGAATCCTTAAAAGATTAAAAAATGCAATTAATGACAATGGAAATTTTTTATTCCAATACTTCTCATTCGACTCCAATATATTATAGCGGCTTTTTATCGATATAAAAATACAAGGATACTATTATCAATTAGTGAAATGGATGCTCTAAGTAATCAACAGGTTCTCTGATCGATCTACGACTCATTGGCGTGATAAAGAGTTCGCTGCTTCATCGCTCGTAATTAGCAGTTTCTCCAGCTGACTCGACGACGCGTTTTGAATCCTTAAGCCTTGTACTCCAGGGAACAGACTCTGGATGAGGAGAAAGAGGAAGAGCAGCGGTATCAGATGAAAAGGATAGACTGAGAAAGATAGATAGGAAAAGATCCAGGGGATGAGGATGAAGATGAGAAGAAGATTGAGCTACACCCTCATAGTGATGCTGCCAAATGAAACCCCACGAAATTTCTACTCGGCCAATTTGTATTATGGAAATAGCTCATTCGAAGATGAATATTTTTTAGGGAATTAGCCAAAACGAAATCGATTCGCGAATTTTCTGTGTGACGTCGGCATCCGATCTAGAGTAATTTTCAACCCTTCGTTACTGGAAGCTATACGATTAATTATTGATTATTAAATAAATAAACATTGTGCCACCCGTTATATACTTATATGTAAAATCTTGCATGATTTTAAGAACGAATACGGTACTGCGTACCTAGAATTACCTTTGAATATGTTCATTCACACGTACCGATACGACGTTCCTGAAAAGCTCGGAAACTCGTAATAATTTACTCGACTAAACTCCATCGGCAGGCAAAACTCATAATTCACGAGGCGAAATAATTACAATTTATACGCGATTATACGCGGGAGTGCTGGATTTTCAGGGAAACGTTACAGCTGCGCATGTTACTGCAACTGCAGAAGCAGTAGGCGAGCATATAGGCCGCAACTGCGCCACTGCGTTTGGGACAATAAATACACGGTGAAACAAAGTGTGATTTGCGATGTGACGGGTTTACAATGCTGTGAAACGGCAATAGTTAACGTGGACTTCACGGACTTATGGGCTTTTTACGACGGTAGGACTTCCACATAAAATACGAGGCCGATGCGCTGTAGCTACAGCGAAAGGAAGAAGAAGATTTGAAATGGGAGAAAAATAATACACGAAAATTCTATTAAGTCAATCAGACCCGTTCAATTCGTTTCCACAGGACACTTCGAAACTATTCGGAATCCCCGAAATCTCAATTTCGAATTCTCTAAGACCTTTAATCGAAATTCATCCGACTTTATCTCTTGCTCCGAGAATGTAACGTGCGCAAGCTGCAACTGCACGACCCTGGCGTAATCCTAATCGGCCAGGGCTCAGGGATTGCTTAGTTTAAACTGACTAAATCGTATGCAAGTTAGTTTCTATGGGACACTAGTTGAACAGCTTGCCCGGTTATGGTAAATCCACACTCCAAAGCACGAAGTTATAAGGAATATTAACATACGTTATGCCTTTAGGATCTACGGATTGAGATATATATATATATATCTCTCTCTTGTATCAGTTATATATCATATGAATATATACGTCCGTTGTATGATACATGGATGTATTTATCTCGGTGAATTAGCATGTGCGAATTTTCAATCTATCCCTTGATAATGAACAATGCTAATTAAAATCGTGCTGAAATTTAAATAATTATATTGCTGAACGAGATCTTAAAACGTTATTGGACTTTTCATTAGCTTTGATAATACTTTCCAAAATTGCTATACGGTTAATTGGGTATATGAATTTGTTCATGTTAATACCATTATTTATTAATTTTTTTCAGGAGCTATCTTTCACGATGGAGATACGGAGCACCAGGCTGTCTTTCTTCATGCAATCGACCAAATCAAATTCGACAGTGAAGAACCTACTTTCGAGTACGAACCAGCCATCAGATGGATATCTAGTCGCACCGACAGCTTTTCTACGGAAAGAGCTAGTAAGTGTCACGTAATTAGAAACTGTGTGAAAATGAAAATTTTATTTTACTCAGTATTTCCAAGAAAATATATACCATATATATGTATACTCCAAGCGGAGTGCATTAAAATGCAAAAATGAAATGGTTGGACCGGTATTTCTAATTAATTAAAGTAACGTTTATATAACAATAAAAGCAGTCACTGATCGTAGGTAAATATTCCATTAGGTTTCGAATTAATTTAATTTTATTTCGCGGGAACGATATTTCATCTGAAATAATAATAAAGAAATATTTGTTAAATTTACGGACAGATCACGTAGGGACAGACATTTTTTCCAAAATATTATTAATTCTGGAAAAATTATTCAGCACGTATAATAATGTTGAAAAAATGCTTCGTTTGCCTTGAGAGAAAATTCAATAAATTTTATTAGATCAAGGGATATTGGCATCTGCGAATTTCCTAAAAAAGTAAATACCATCCCTTACTTCTTCGTGATCTCCTACCTCATAGTAAATCTCCTTCAGCATCTCGTTCACAATCACCCTCACTTATCATCCCTTACCTTTTAAGGTATTCCGAGCGTAAGCCGGCAGTCTTCAGAAATTAATAATTTCTCATATATATTGGATATATCAGAGATTAAGTATGGCACTTAAAAAAAATGCGAGCCACCGAAGTTTTTAACGATCGAAAATTAGAAAATTATATAAAAATTCGAAATTTCGTATGTTTTATACATCACAGAGTTTAATAAAAATCTAATATCATTTCATCGCAGTACAGCTTTATATGCTCGAGAATATTAGGGAGCCTGCTTGGGCATCCACAAAAAAATGGACTTTCGCCCTGGGAATACCTTAACGGCTTAAGACAGACAATTTCCCAAACTTTCCGCTCATCGTTCGCTTAATTATTTTTTGTCTTCATTTTCAACGCAGCCCGCGAGCTGCTGGAAGAGGGCGTGGCGGCGATTTTTGGTCCGACGAGTCCACATACTCGTGGCATCGTTTCCAGCATCGCGGCGACTTTCGACGTACCTCACATAGATTTCATGTGGATCCCGCCCGAAGAGTCTATTTACCCACCTACAGGCATCAACGTCTACCCCAACAGCAAAGACCTCATCCAAGTAAGCTCAAATCGATTACCGGCTCCGATAATTCCAGATTGAGGTCCAGAATATATCCTCAACATCCGATTCCTCCCAGGTCGTTAAAACGATAAACCCATATACAATATGGTGGAAAAACAAAACTGCATCTCGAAAGCAGCGACACTTTAATACCTGCCTTGATGCAATTTGCCCATGGCGCATACCAATATGTGCATGTATATAACATACTAACACGATATATCTATATATACTGACATATATACATAGTTACTGACGGATCCACATATGCGCGTATACATAGACCCAGAGAGAAAAACTATTTCCTAGTCATGTAGAATAACACAGTGGCACACGTGTACCCCCATTCCGGTCTACAATAATCCCATTTTATCTCCAGCGAGTCCCGCCATTCCCACTCTAAGAGGAATTTCGTGTATCTATATTTTATTTATTTGCCCCGCTCGGGATTTCTGAATAAAATAAATTAAAAGGTGAATAAAAAAAGGAAAAGAAAAATTTAGAAAAAGGTAGAAAATTCGAAAAGAAGGCTTCTCCTGTCCTCTCGTTTATTCAAGTACATTGTTGCCCACTGATAATACGGTTAACGGGAAACGGTCGGCGCCCGCCGGCTTATGAAATCTCCAAGAATTCTTCGGGAGCTCTATATTGATACTCTTTCGACCATGAAAGACAGGACCACGTAGTACTTGGAATATTTCGCAAGCCTCTTCGAGGAAGATGAAGTTAATTCTATGCCCACGGAAATCGGAAGCTTATTCCGGTTGGTCCCCTCGAGAAAAGTTCTTCCTAGGAAGTAGCTTCTTCTTCGTCATTAAAATCGCGAATATTGACTGTTTATTAAGTATTTGCGTAACAGAGGAGACGAAGAGGGCATTGATGCCAATCGTCAAATTGCTCTCATCCCAAGTTGGGTGGCGCTGGGTCCAAGTGGTAAGGTCGCCGTCGCGACGGCGATAAGACTTTTCTTTGAGTGGTAACGCTGGGGATATAGGGCCAACCGTAACTTTTTATTGTCAAACTTTCGTCAATAAAGCTGCGCTAATAACTCAAGCTTAATTCACAGGGTCGAATTAACCGATCTGATCGGCCTCTTGCGCGTCCTCGAGACTCGCTTAACGACGTCTTAATTGTCACGATCGGCAAGATAAGTACTTTTCGGACGCGTCTCCCATTAGCGTAATCTCATGGGATTTCATTAACGCACACATTTCACATAGGGTTTCAACCCCTGAAAAATATCGCTAATTTTTTGCCAATTTTATTAAAAGACATTCCTGAAGATCGTCTTTAATATCATTTAACGTGCGTCGCTCCATGCAATAGCTGTCTCTCGTGGAAAATTCTATGACTAGGAAAAGCCGCGTCTGACCTCGTACTATACTGCAGTAATATTGTAGGTAAAATAGGTTGGGTAATACCTACTACTGTAAACTCGAATCTTTCTTTGCCAGCCATTTTCAATCGGCCCTTCGTTTCGGATCATCCTATCTGAATAGTCGAATTCCAAAGAGAGATAAATTCTTTGCCGAACGTAAAGTACCTAATTACATTAATCAAACCGACTTGATTTGGTTAGGACTTTTGAGAAATGTCAAAAGAATTATTGAAACGGGTATTGAAAACACTCGCGAAATTACTTGACATCGTTGGAATTATCTGTGAAAACGAGACTTTGTAATCGAAGTCGATAGTAACGCGTCAATCGATCGTTAAGCCCCTATTGGAACTCCGCATATTTGCTTTAACGTCCTTTTCTCATAACTCATTCCTTACTCAGTAGGAAATTACTTTAGCCAAATATAAACCTGATGACCTTTTAATCTTCTCAGGCTATCGCTGACCTGGTTAAAGCTATGAAGTGGAAACGATTAACGGCCATATACGAAACCAATGATGCACTGACTCGCATTCAGCATGTTTTGTCGTTACAAGAACCAGATGTCATGGCAGTGAAGGTCCGTGAACTCGGTGAACCCGATTATCGACCTCTGTTAAAGAGCGTTATAAAGTCACAATCCTCTATCCTCCTGAGCATCAATTTCGAGAATATATTCACTGTCTTTTCGAATCTGAAGGAGATAAGGCCAAATATGGATTACCTGTACAGCATCGTACCGGAACTGGTAAAAAAAAAAATTTATATAATATTTAATAATCTTATTATAAAAATAATTCATTTGATATACCAAGGAATATAACCTGGACAGAGGATAGGGACGGTGAAGAGATAAAAATTACATCATTGTTATTCGTATAATCAATAAATATTACTGTCTCGGTTAATTAGACCGAAAATTAATGTATCCGTCTTGTGAAGGAATAATATATACAAAGTAACATTTTATACGTCCTTTCAAGTTTGGAATTAATTTCACCGGAAAAGATGTTACACGGCTATTTGCAACCCTAAAAAATGCAGACCCTTATCAACGTCACTATCCTGACTTCGTTTTCGATAAAAATTTAATAACGTTACGCAAGAAGGCTCAGAGACGCCTTCATAAATTGTCAAGTCCGAGTGTCCGCGGGAGATGCGACAGGTCTGACGTGTAGGAAATATCACGAACAAACGAACGTATACAATAAAATCGGCCTGGCGCGTTCGCCGGCGAATATTTTCACATATGGAATTGACAGTATTAATAATATACGACACAATCTCCATCTTTCAGGATATGCGGAGGCTGCCTTTTCAGAAGGCGCTTAATAAATCCAGGAGTAACATAACAGGATTTGAATTACTCACAGAAAACGCTGTGGACGTTTCTACCAGCCTTAAATTCGATATGCAGGTAATTATTAATCATTTAATTAAATCTTATTACCTCAGTTTATGAAGCCATCTTGTTACACTCGTGTTCACCCAAACTACTCGTCGTTTGTTTTCATAAAATATCAAATCGTTATCCTTCCAATACGACTCTCCCGAGTCCTATCTCGTATCTCAACTAACCCCAATTGAAAGTACCTCGAGGATATCCCGCTCGATTTAACCGTCGCGGCTGAACAGACGTGAACCTACCTATCGCTAGTATCGACGTGAGATTTTCGATCTGCTAAAATTCGGTGCGTTACGAAAGATCAAATCTCTCTCTTGAGAGTACAAAAAGTTCCTTACGTTTCTACCATATGATGTTACAGTATCAATTGTTGCCAACTATGCGATACTAAAAATCCAAAACTTCATTAAATCGTTAGATCCTTTCGCGTGTACTGGCATTTACATACACAGCTACTGAGAATATTATCCAAAGTATTCTTGTTGAAACATTGATGATTTATTTGCGAATTCATAACTGTTTAAAACCCTTTGAATGATCGAAACACTCAAACCCCGTTGGGTAGAATAACAAGTTTATGTTTTAATTATTCATTTCTATGTGACCCCAAAGCTAGTTGTAACCTTTAAAGCGTTTGGTAATAGTATTACAAATTTATTATATTGATTTAATTATATTATGATAAAACATCTGCGATTATTCTACGACTATTTTTCTTCGTAATATTGTATCGTGTATCAGAAATGAAGGACAATTGAATTCCCATCGAGTAACCTTCAGCGCGTTTTATATCGAACGATATCGAGGAAGAGCTCATTTCGTAAGCGGGCATAGTTGAATTTGGCTCGCTTGATGTAATTCCTTCATTAACCCCCTCGTACGGCAAAGGTACCGTTTCGAGCGTGCAATGGCCTACTCATTCTGCGTACCAGCCCACGACACGGTACTTACTACCAGCTGACGGCATCCCTTAATTTTCGTTTCATTAGCCTTACCCCACAGTTTGCATTGCGGGACTATACAAAGACGTTAAACGGCGTATAGAGCTAATGCCCCATTATTCTGAGAAAGAGACACTTACGGAACACGATAAAGGAAGACTGTACCCTCTGTTGAAAACGATTGGCAAAAATTTGTTTGGTAGTAACGACGGAAACGATAGGATCCGTTATACGACAATCCTGTGCGAACTGAATTTCACAGCTTTAGATATGACAGTTATTAGTTTATTTTGTACTTTAATCTTCAGGACTTTTATTTTGGCCTTAATATGGAACACTTCACTATTCTTTGTGTACGCAGGTCGAATCTGCTCTGCTCTACGATGCTGTCTTTCTGTTCAACGATGCACTCACTGTCCTGAACGAACGAATACGAACGCAAGATGTCGACGTGCAGAAGGTAATCGAGCCACCGCAGTTATCTTGTAACGGAACGGAAAAGTACTCTGCAGGTCCCGACATTACCAGCATTATGCGCGAGGTAAGATTCGTACAGGGAGTGATGATTTTGAATGAAAAATGTAAATTACTGTTACTTTGAATTGAAATTTCGATTATCTTGCTTGTATAGAAATCCTCTTGTTAAAATAATAATGAAGCATGACTTATCTCACCAGTTTCTCATACTTTCGCTCTTTCTTATCAACCGAGTTAAGAAAAATACGTTACCGAGTGCACGTTCATCATGTTACGTTGAAGATAGCGCTTCTCCTGGGAATAAAGTATGCTGTATTTAAAGTTGCTTCGAAAAGATTGAAATAAATTTAATCATTTATTATCATTTATAACTTTAATTAAAGTCAATGATAAATATTTTAATTTTTATATTGCAATGTTACCGTACGCGTGTACAGATATCGAAAGAAGGAAAATTAACCGGATACATGACATTTGACGAGGAAGGAAATCGTGAATTCGAACTACCAGTAGTAGAATATCAAGCAACGAATTGGAAACAAATCGGAGTTTGGACCAAAGATAACGGCCTTCGATTTACAAGAACGGAAAACGATCGCGAGGGTGATATAATTAAAAGTATCGAACAAAAAGTTTTCAAAGTCACTACAAGAGTCGTGAGTATCCCTCTGTATATTTATATTATAAATATAAACATTCATGTATAATTTCAAATTATTTTTAGGGTGAGCCGTACATAATGCCGGTTGAGGAGGGAGCCGAGCGTGGAGTTCTTATTGGGAATAAGAGATACGAAGGCTACTGCATTGATCTTATTATGGAGATTGCCAAAAATCTCAAGTTCCAATATGCTTTCGAATTAGTACCTGACGGAAACTACGGATCGCGTGATAAAAATACAAACGAATGGGACGGTCTCATCAGACGCTTACTGGACCATGTAAGACATAAGCAAAGATGCCGGACACTTTGTCGATTGCTGAATAAATATGAGGCAATCTCAATACACATAAATCAAATGCAATGCTACGTTAAACTTCCTTGTTTTTCTTGCAGGCCGCTGACCTCGCCATATGCGATCTTACGATAACGTATGAACGAGAATCTGTTGTCGACTTTACTATGCCATTTATGCATTTGGGTAAGACTGTTAAGCTAGTCATTTAAGAATAAGCAAAGTATGCTATTGATTAAATGCGGGTATTTCTTATTGCATTTTTTTTTTTTTTGTATAATCTTAGGTATTAGCATTTTATACAGTAAATCGGATCCAGAGGAGCCAAAATTTTTCTCCTTTCTCTCACCCTTATCCCGCGACGTTTGGATATACATGGCTACCGCGTATTTAGGTGTTTCTGTCATGCTGTATATACAAGCAAGGTATTATAAATCGAAATATCGAAATCAAAAATGTTTCCTACGCCATTGAACAGAGACTTTTACATTTTTAATCCTATTTTAGAATATCACCCGGTGAGTGGGACAACCCCCACCCGTGCAATCCGGAACCGGAAGAACTGGAGAACAATTTCAACCTAAAGAACTCTCTCTGGCTGACCATGGGTTCCATTATGCAGCAAGGATCCGATATTCTCCCAAAGTAAGATCCTCCAGGAGTCCACACGCTAATCAAACCCGAAGCTTCCGATCTACGTTAACTGGGGCAATATTGCAAAATTTTTAATGTTGGATTCAATATGACGACCAGAATTTTGAAAAGTGCCAAAAATTGCTGGATAATCGAGGGATCGAACGAAAACTCCGTTAAGATAAAATTTCTTTCTATTTGGTAGAAACAAGCGAATTAAGAACCAGGCAGCATTTTCTCAGCAAAGATAAGACACTGTGGCCCAAGCATGGAGACGATTACGTTTACGATATTACGTAGCGTACTTAATACCTCCCCACTCTCTTCGCACGTGACTACCTGCTGCGCGAAGAAAATCTATTATCCGTTTTGCAATTTTTACCCCAAATTCTTAATCAACGACCCAAAAAAATCCCCTAGTACCGACGACTATACGGATCGTATAGTATTTCCATATAAACCTCTTTCCTCCGAATCAAGTTGGTTAGCTCGCTATTTCACAAGCTTCCCACCATTTTTCGGGCAAATATTATTGCCGTACTACTGTGAACTCAAGGAAGAATATTTTGAGGTTATACGTTCCGGATCGATGTAAATTTCGTCCTAATTTACCGGACCTCATTTTTCCCTGTTCAATGCAGATCTGCCAGCCTTATCATTCTGCTTGTCTCGGACTAGTTTTCTACGAAGTGCAAGTGTTCTCGAAAAATATTTACCTCGTCGTATATACCTACACGGCTCAAAATCAATACCGTCTCATCGTAAAAGTCATGAAAGAGCGAGCCGACCGATCGTTCCATCTACTGGCATTCTCAGGTTCCTTCAGCTTCCTCCTGGACGGCATTCCCCGCCGGAAGTATCCTTTGTGATTACGGCATCTCCTAAACGAGCGGTGCTCGTTTACTCGTACGAAGCATCAATGTCGATAATTTATGCCCGATCTTCAATGCAGGCAAGATCGAATGATTTTAGCCGCAGATGGGCTTTCGCCCGCGGTGCATCCATTATGCGTCCGCTATGGCCTCACGGTGCTAAATGCACTCCATACAAAGAGGGCAGACTCGTAGCTCCGACGGTCGCCAGTTCCGAGGAAAGTTTCTAAGCAGCTTCCAAGGAAGCTGGCCTCTGGTGTCGCCGGCATTTTTTTTACGACAATTAAGTTTAACGAGGCACTGTTTGCCGGACGTACTTGAAGCGGCTTCCCACTTATTAGCACTGCCACGGCGCTAACTCTTCTCTGTGACATCACGCGTGTTTGCTCGCCACATACTAATGCTACTCAGTGTTTATGTTGTCAAGACTCACATCCAAGACCCTCGGCAAACACTCGTCACTTACGTGCACAGCTGTGATACGTCATACGTGAAAAGCACGAAAAAGTCCCTTTTTTTACCTTTTAACCCGAACTTCACTAAAAGTGCGATTTTACATTTTTCATTACTTTCACCCGCGACAATTACTTTCATTACTTTCCTCGCTGATCAGTCTCACAGGGAAACCCTAATGATTTATGTATCTTCTTAGCCGTCCTACACCTCCGTGCAAATTCTTCACGTTCTTTCGCCAAGTCCTCTGACAAGATTTATCGCAACTTTGACGTATCCGACACCTTCTTGCGCTTTACGTCTTGCATATCTCTCTCCCTTTCGATTCGAGGCCATAAATCATCAAGATCGACGCCTCGACGAGTACGACGGGAGTGCGAGATCTGCAGGAAGTTTATTACATTTTTTAATCTCACGATCTGCCACGTAAACGTTTACTAATATCGAATACAAGGTACGTTTTTCTTTTTTTTTTTTAGGGCCCCATCGATACGCATGGTTGCGAGTATGTGGTATTTCTTTACTCTCATCATGATCTCGAGCTACACTGCTAATTTGGCAGCCTTCCTTACCACTGGTAAAATGGAAACGCAAATTCACAGTGCTGAGGATCTATCCAAACAGACTAAGATCAAGTATGGATCTGTGGACAGAGGATCGACAAAGTCATTCTTTGAAGTAATGATACTATTCTTTTATTCTTATAAGTATTTAATTATAACAGCATCGTATCTCTTTGGCATATCTACAAATAATATTTACAATCAAAGAATTCGATTTCGACAGCCTTATCACTTTGATAACTCAAGTCTTCATTCAGGGATCGAATTTCTCAACGTATCAACGTATGTGGGCGGCCATGAATGATGCCAGACCTCGTGTATTCACATCGAGTAACGACGATGGTGTCGAACGCGTTTTAAAAAGCAAACAAAAGTACGCGTTTTTAATGGAGTCAACCACCATACTGTATAAGATACGAAGAAACTGCAGTCTCGTGCAAATAGGAGGAACTTTGGACACCAAAGGCTACGGAATTGCAATGCCTCGAGGTAATTAACATTTTCATATTAATTTCACTAAACTCGCGTCTTTTTTTTTTAATTCACGTATTTCAGATTCTCCTTATCGCACGATTATCAGTGGCGAGATTCTAAGGCTTCAGGAAAATGGGTATCTGACGAAGCTCCAAAGAATATGGTGGGAGGAAAATCACGGTGGCAGAACGTGCGAAGGAAAAGACACGGAGGATAACGATTCGAGTGAATTGGGACTGGCGAACGTGGGTGGTGTTTTCTTTGTTTTAATGTGCGGTTGCGCATTGTCTTTCATGGTCGCCATACTAGAGTTCTTGTGGAATGTACGCAAAGTCGCCGTTCAAGAAAAGGTACCTATACTATACAGAAACATAAAGGTACCTATACTATAAAAAAAGAAAGATTCTCTCCCAATCCTGTTCATCATTCATAATGCGAGGAACCAGGCACACGTTAACGAGCTGGCCTAAAACAATTTTCTTTGGCAGATCACACCCTGCGAAGCACTAATAGCCGAGCTCAAGTTTGCCGTAAACATTTGGGCGAAAACGAAACCGGTTAAGGTGGCGAAAAGCAGTAGCGGTACAAGTTCAGCTGCCGGGGGACTTGGCAGAGCAGCATCCACTGCCAGGTCCATTGTAGGATCTTTCCTACGTCTCGACAAGCTCGACAAATTCGACAAGGACAACAAAACTAATTGACATGTATAAGGGCAACAATGGGAGTGACTTATTGTTAATTTAATTATTGATACCGTAATCGATAATCGTATTAATTTAAGGTACAAGGTATTAAACTTTTGATTGGTTGTTACCTACGGTGCTGCCATTTGTAATCATTATTTATTTAACGAAACTCTTCGTGAAGGTTTTCAAGTAATCATTGTTATGAAAATCTTCTGCGAGTCTCGGAATCTCTTATTCATTTTTATTATTATGACTATGGAAATCCTACACTGTATTTTGAATAGGTACCGAATAACTTTGGGTCGAAGGTGGGACGTGAAGGACCACACGGTATAACGTCATACACTGTGCGCCACCATTGGCGACCCACAATATAATGCCATAACTTTTTAGGCACGAACCATGCTGTATTTTATGGCATCCATAGACAATGCATTGTGTATTCTTCACTGCTCTTATCCGTAATATATCTGTCAGCCATGGCGACCCAATGGTCCAAACGAAACCTCAAAAACGCCGACGTGTTCATCGCGCGGTACCTCGTGTGGTTAGAGAAGCTTGGATACTTGCGTTATGTTTTCAGAAGTTATAGCTTCCCCTTTTTTTTTTCTTCACTGTTGCAACAAACTTCTAAATAAAGCATGTCATTAATTCAGTATCAAACACGATTGTTGGATTTGTGAGAAAGAGTTTAATAAAAATGAAATTCCTTGGTACCTTTAAGTCCTACATAAATTCGTGTAATATCAGCAAGAACGAAAAATATCTGGGACATACGTTATTTCTTTATTCGTATCCTTTACAATGGACAAAGTAAAAATTCTCGTTAAAGTATACTCAAGAGTTTTATTCGAAACCGTAAAAGTTACGAGTAAAGTTTTTGGTGACGGCACGGCAATCCGAAGATTATTTAATTTTCTCAAACTTTCGTATCTCCAAGAAAAATGTATTGCGGATGGAAAAAGTGAAATTTAATTAAAAAAGATTCATTTTACTGTGTTACTTGCATGCGTTGGTAAATAGATTTTTGTTAAAGATTATCAAATCGATTATCTCGAATGGACAGTGAATTATTGGGCAATAAAGTGAATCGAGTCTAAAAGATCAGACGTTAAATTTTAAAATCACGAAAGACAGGCTAGTTAAGCTTGAGTCTGGGATCACACATGGAAACTTTTCTCAATTCGGCAGGCGGCTCACTTTCAAGGCACGTTGCGTGGCTTCGGTCCTAAACTGCTGCGACGAGAGAAATATGAAACGATCTTGATATTAATTATCATCCAAGCGACGTATTAATGGCTTATTCTACGAGATAGCAGAAAAGAAAACTGCGCCCTAAATCACAGCCAGCCCCCTGCACGGGTGTTATGATAAGTCCTTTTTAAGAGGGTAGACCTTATAAAAACATAGCGGGGAAGCAAAAGAGTCAAAAAAATATAGAAATAACTCTTTTCACCATTAAAATACAAAAGGCGCCCATAGGAAAGCTATACGCGCCCGTTGCTTACGGGATCCAGTGGAACCCACGGGATTAAGGAGTACTGCGGAGATCTTTTATCCTTTGTAAAAATAAAGTGGTCCAGGAGGATAAAAAGGAAGAATAGCCTCGAGACGATCGAGATGACGTTAGTGAATTTTGTGACATTACGGGACCTTAAGTCATATTGAGTGTACATCTAGCTGAAAAAATATTTCAGGATGCTGCTGGACCAGAGCTCCTTTAATACCAGCATCCTCCAAGATCTTTCACGTAATAATACAACATGAAAATATATCTCGCAGGATCTTTATGTTATTCCTATGCTGTAGGTATGTGCATCGTATAGCCGTAGAGTGATGGCGGTAGCGATGCTGTAGGTCCAGCGCAGAATCCAACAATATTTGGACTTGGTCATAATGGCGTTAACGAACCGTTCCCTAGGTTTAGGGGATTTTCGTCTCCGGCAAACCCCCGGGGTCTCCGCGTACCCCCCAGGGTACGCGGCACCTTTGTGTCATTATTGCTAGGGGACGCTTCGATCCGACTATGGCACCGAATGGACCTGCCAGGAATAACGATAACTTCTCAAAGGAAAAGCTGGGGCCAAAGTGCTTCGAGCGGGCGAGATCGTTTGCGCAACAAACGCTTTGCTTAATTTCATTTTCACTCATTTTCCTCCCCTCCTACATTGCCGAACGCGAATTATCTCAAGTCAAGAGAAATTGGTGAGTAATTGGGAAAAATTGCTGAAATCGATGAAAAAGACTTAATTATTTATTAGCATTTCAACGGAACGATTAACATATGGTTACCATTGAAAAAAAATCAATGCAAAAACTTGTACTGCAAAAGAAGTACGATTTTGCGAATCGAATAAAAGATAATGACCGAAAGATTTTCTCGCTCCGCGCCACTGTACTTCCACCGGTTGGTCTTAATTATGCAAACGAAGTAAATACAATGTAAACTCGAAGCCAGCAGGTTGCGAATTTTCGCAACGCGTGTAAATAACGTCGCGCAATTACATGCAATTTACGATATTGAACGGGTTAAAGTGCACAATAAATTTAAAAAATCCATACAGTCTCTCGCGAGTTTCTTATTGTAATTTCGGCTGTGTTTAAGGAATTTCATAAAAATATATATATACATATAACCATACATCCTACAGAAGTACTCCTGCGTGTCTGGTAATTGTTTATGCTAAGTATCGAAGTGGAAATTTAGCTCATTAATAATGACTTCATATTCGGCACTAATAGCATTACCACCGGTGATCAGACGGCGTGTAACTATCCACATAAATATTCTGAATGGGTGAATTTCCAACGAACCAGCACGCAGAGACATTGACAGCGACAAGAAGAAGACCTCCAAGGCATTCGAGTGATTCATAGAAGTCCCGAAAAAAAGGATCGGCAATTATTCAAGATGAGGTGTTGTCCTGTACAAACAGTAGACGCGTGGGAGGTCCTCTTGTGCCGATCAGGACGAACCCCCTGCCGATCGTCCTGCCGACGAACCTGACGCCTCTATTTGACTCGCTAAGTACTTTCGTGCCGTTCCCTTCGGCTACCTCAAAGATCTTCAAAGTAACAATGCATCTATTTGCTTTCCTTCCTTGAAAACTGCGCCGCCCAGTGACGGTTACGTCGGGACCCCCCGTGCCCCAGGAAAAAGCAAGCGACGCATCCCGAGGGGATAAAGACGTGAGATGCCGTCGCGGCGCGCAGCGCCGACGTCAAAACGGTAAATGGAAAGCATGCTGAGTGAGTCGTGATATTATTGAAAAGCGAAGAGACACGTCTGCTTGGCGACACACATGCGTGTACCGAAGAGCGCAACAGGAAACGGCATAGAGAAACGAATTTCCTGAAAAAAAGAAATGGCGGGAAATTCAAATCGCTTCTCTCGTTTTTTTTTCATTTGAAAGAGACGAGGATGGGTACCAATGAAATTTTTCCCCTTGCACTAGCCTTTGTCTCCTCTATATATGTGTTCTGCTCGCTCATACAATTTACTCGTCCCTTTTGCGACCTCTCGCTCTCCTGAGAATTCTCTCGATTAGGTATATGTATATAATACGTCTCCCTGAAAGTTGCGCTACTCCTTTGCACAGCTTGCGCACCTGACGAGAGAGAAGGAGAGATGCGCGTGCGCGCACTTGTGGACCGGTTTTGCAAAATCCGAAGGATTCCGCGTAACAATCCGTTCCAAGTAGGGGATAGCAGGGATCGCCGGCACGAAGTATCATGGCGCGCAGTAGGCATCGGTTGGATACTGCACGTTTTTCGTTGGTTCGCAAGGGGATGGAGAATTCCAAAGAAAGTCCTGACTCTTCGCACTCGGCTCTCTCATTCATGCTGAGTCTTTTCAATAAAATACCATTGGTATATTACACTTACATTATGCTCGCAGCATTCCGCCCTACTGTTTACCTCTGTCTCCGTCTGCTTCTTTCTCTCTCGCTCTTACCTGGAGACCGAAGCGATCGGTGTGTCGGTGCCAGCCAAAAGAGGCAAGAAGGTAAGCGCGGTAGCCGGCCCGGTCGGTAAACAGATTGGAATCCATTGAGCGAAGAAGAGTTCTATTTGATATAATAATACGATTCATTCCATTCCTGTGGACCAATTCGAGAGCCGCGCTCTCATTAGAGAGCAGCGGGAGGTCTCCGGCCAGGGTTTTCTATCCTACGTATATACAGAGAGACTGCATGGACTCTCTTCGAATCGCGGCAAATTAGAATTCTTACCCGGTGACGATGAGAATTTCGCTCGCTTTCTTATTTATCTCGAGCCGCGCTTCAACGCTTTGCTATACCAACTGAGACCTCTTTTTTTTTTTTATTTAGTTCATTCGTTCGAGCTTTTTTATTCACGCGTTATGAAACTCTTTGAACGGGCGAACGTAGATGGTGATTTTTCATAGGAAAAACTTGAAACAAGAATGAATTTTTTCATGTTGATGCACTGTATCTTGATTTATTTTTAAATTAGCCAATGTTATATAATATGCTATTGACTTTGTATAATTATACGTGCTGGAATCTTACTTTTAAAGAAGGAAGCTTAATACTGTAAGAAACGAAGAAGCAAAATCTTGAAATCGTCTCGATAGCGAAAAAAACGAAGTGACTCGATGTAAATTACAAAAAGTCCCAAGTCCAATCTATGAAATGACTCGCAAATACAGCGGTGACTATCGCTTAAATCATATATACCGCTAATTTCAATTAATTAAATCAAGGTCCTTGCGGCAGGCCTTCGATGGAATTCAAAATGGCGTCACGCGGCGTGATCGTTCGCCTCGATAAATATCATTTGTGCCGCTTTTCTTTTTTACCGCTCATTACCTAACGTAATTAAGGCGATAATGGTTCGTAACCTTCGTTGGAATGCGACTACAGTTTTCGATTGTCGATAAAATATTTTGATCACCCCCCTGCCCCCTCCACCGTCCCAGATTGATCAAAATCGATAAGAAATTCAAACGCTCCCTTACCCCTTCTACGCTCCTACTCTAGTATTTGCCTTATCGGCACCACTTTCGAAGAAGGATAGAACCGACCTCGGAATGAACCTTTCGACCTAGGTAAAGACGTCCGCGGAGACGCTCGTAGCGTCGCGACGGTCGATCAAGACAATACATCAGAATGGCCAATCTCAATGAATAGCCAAAAGAATATTAACGCAGTCAGCAGGGAGGTTCAAGCGCGAGGAAGATCTCAGCTTCTTAGCTTCCGAGCTCAAAGCCCGAACCGCGTCGAGGGAAGCAGGAATTGAAATTGATTTCGGTCGACTTCCATTACTCAAAGACGACCAGAAAAATGTACCGACAAAAGTCAGGACTGATCCTTCGAGGATAAGGGCAACTTAGTCCAGTCGAAAGAGGTTCCCGGCGGCCATGGCCCAGGAATTCTTGGCGTGTTTACCAGCAGGAGAGGATCCGTGACTCTCTTTGCACCGAGCCGACATCTTCTGCCGAAGAACCTGGTGCCGACGACGTCCCTATCTTCGGGAAGAGCTTCGAATTTCCGATGGTATCGCGAGCTTTCCCAGACGTGTGTTCCCAACCCTAGGTCGATATGGCTATAGCCACGGAGATTCCCGATTCGACGGTAGAAGCGGGAACGGCCACTTTATGACTCCCTCCATTGTAACCATAATTACGTAATATACCAATGGATCGACAAGCTCATCAATTTACAAGCTCAGCTAGAATATTTGTCGCTGATAAAAAGAGTACCAGCTGGGTCAAGCAAGGATCATCGGTACATACCTATAGCAACCTCCGCGACAGAAAGGATCTCTGGGACGACCTCATTCATAGTTTATGTTAACGGAGGAATTCGAGCGTAGGAGGGCCCAGCATAGTGATGCGGCCAGTATGCAAAGCTAACTTAAGGAATACACGATGGTATCGGCGCTTGTTAGGCCTCCAGACTACCCCAGCGGGGTGCTTCCTCCGGCGGCGAACCTCCAAGAGCAAGCCAAGTCAAGCCGCCCCCGGCTTGGAATCACCACACATCAAAACAGATCGTTAAAAACTAAGAGAAGTAACGGGCTGAAGGTTGACTTACACGAGACACCATATTACTCTTGATCAAATACAATTATTACAACTTATTCCATATTAATTGCCTTCCTTATTCCATGCCTCCCGTTCGTTTTAGTAAATCATATCGAGTGATTCGAGTTGGTTGGGTATCATAGAATCGGCCCGAGAATTCTATACCGGTCCCCATAGATATCAAGGCCCTTTTCATTGGGCCCTCGAAATTTGATTTATGCTGATTAAAAGAGAGGAAGAGGCCCGAAAC
Organism: Trachelus iudaicus; assembly: GCA_030142595.1. Taxonomy (NCBI): domain Eukaryota; kingdom Metazoa; phylum Arthropoda; class Insecta; order Hymenoptera; family Cephidae; genus Trachelus; species Trachelus iudaicus. The sequence continues at coordinate 1,798,081 of JARQTH010000582.1, forward strand.
CGTCTTTGGGCGGCTCTTTTCGAAAGAGAGGAGCATTAAAATTGTAACAGTAGTCGCGACACTGGTTAAGGTACCTGTATCTTAGTTCGGTAGCTCCGACGGTCTCCTTTAAAGTTTTAACGAACCGCCTTATCGGCTAATTATAAAGCCAGAGCTGTTGTACAAATAGCCAGGGTTTAGTGGATGTCGGTCGATAAGCCTCTACTGGCTACCGTGCTCCTTATAACATATAGTTATTTACCAGGAGAAGACCTTGCCTCTACCAATACTTGAACTCTGTCTGTATACGTACGTACGACGCCTTCCGACTTCCATATCGAAAGAAGAGTTTCGGTCCGGGCGAAAAGCATTCCTTGGGAAATTCCCAAAGCGTCGATACCGAACCTGCTACAGTGCCTATGGTATATCGCCGCATCCCAGACTCCTAACATTTACGTCTGTTACCGGCGACACTGTAACCTGGCAATCTACAAAAGCTACCACTCAGGGACCTTCTATATCTTTTGCGAAAGGAACCAAGGATAACCGCCGAGTGCCAAATCACTGCCAGGAACACGTTAAACGCGTTGAATAATCTACGAGAGAAAACTTGTATACAATTTTTTTATAAATTTTTATTCTGTATATATATATAGTTCCTGCCGACCGTTACCTTGCCAATTGCTGCACGACCATGTAAAATCGGTAAGAGGATGCGTGCTTCGGGTACATAACCTGTATTACTCGGCAACATATTGACTCCATCCAGCTACTGGTTTTACGTTTGAAACCTCTTAGCGGGCCGGGAGTCTCTTTGGTTTCAAAGAGTCGTACGGGCACACCTGGGCCTTCGTAGTACATATGTAAATTGAACCAGGGCTACTATAGGGATAAGGAACGTTGTACGATAGATAATTAATTTTACGAAGAAGAGATTGCGGTCTTCTTTTTTGGTCTCTTTATAGAAAAGTACAGCGGATACAATACTAGATTTATGATTTCCTTTGGAATTCAATGACAATCCTGCATTTGTTTCACAGGTAGGTACGTCCTTATGATTCTTGGGATTGGATGCTCGAGATAAGAGACGCCGGCGAGAAATGCTTAATTTATTTATGACGCGATACTTTCTCATTAGCATATCCATAATCTTGCGTCTCACTCCCACCGACTGACACGTCGTCTATCACCATCTGGATGCTTCTCTGAATCTCGGCTGCTGTTAAATATCAGAGCTATAAATTTTCGAATAATACGTCTTCCTTCAGCTATTACGAGTTGCTCGTTAATTGGTGGATTGCGTCTCGTGTGTTAACGAGATATAAAAATTGACACGTATTTTTCATTATGAAAATTGGACAATATTTTTTTGGTTTCATTCATATATTTTTAAAAAGCGAATTAATTCGCAAAAGTTATGAATAAAGTTGGCAGTATGTTTTTTTAAGGAGATTGAAAAAGGACTCGCAGGATATCTTTAATGGGTCGTTGACGAGTCGGCTGAACGTTTGACGTTCGGAGGGTCCAGTTCCCTATGTTACGTAAATCGTAAACGGACCCCCTTTTTTTTCGCGGAAACAATCAACGTCCTTCTTATGACGGATATTAAAAAAATACTCGTGTTTAATATATTCCGTGGTATATGTGTGTTTTAGAGAAAATTTGCGGCTCTAGCAAATCACTTCAAAGCAAATTCGAATCACTTAGCGACCGGCCTACCGGCCACACTGGAATCGCTTGTAAATTATCCTTGTTAGTTTTACCGATTAGTTGGATGATTTTCAGGAATAGGACGCCCAGTTTCGAAAGAAGCTGTATAATTATGTAAAACAAGGAGCGTTAATAATCTCATCAGAGGGCAGAGCTTTTTGTTTTCATCCATGAAATCTTTTTTTTTTAATTGAAATATAAGGAAATAGAAAAGATATATTTTTTTACCTGGAAAATAATTTTAAAAATTTAATAAAATCAAGATCACATGCAATTTTTTGTATTTTGATCAGAGGAATTTTTTATTCTTGTAAGACCAGTGTAATGGACGGTTGACACGAGGATCGGACAAACGTTCACGTTCCAAGTTTATTCCAGGGAACATCTACTTTTTCCGAAAGGAGTCTCGCGACCGAGCCGGCATTTTAGACACGTATATCTCGGTTCCTAAATCTCGGTCGCTCGCGATCCTTAACGATTTGTCCCGAAAGCAGTGCGGCGAAATATCTGCCGACAAATTCATCGGACCTAACGAACCGCCACGCCAAAATCCAAGGGCCGAAAGATTGCAGCATTGCGATTTCCGGCGTTGATTTCGTCATGCCTTCTGAGAATTGGAATTTGTCACGTCCTCGTAGGATCTTTTATTATCCCGCGACCGATCCATCCTCCATCTCGATGCCGAACCGGCCGATACATCACGCCAAAGGACAATCCGGAGAATCGCACCTGATCGCTCGACCGGTTGATCAATCACAGGATGAATAACAATTTTTTTAAAAGGATAGAAAGTGCCGGCACGACAGAAAGGATCCGAAAAAAGAAAGAGCATAATGAGACATTGAGAATGACGCGGGGAGCAGGTCAGGACATTCGAAGGAACAATATCCTTGGATGCATTCTATCCCGATCCATCTTTCTAATTTCGTCACGATATTTGACCGCTTATCCGACCTGGCACTGCTCGTCGGATTCTTTGACGGCATCACTCGGGACACTCCACAGAGAATTTTCAATTACGATCTTTTATTGGCGCGACACGCCTTGCCACTCGAAATCACCACCACCACGTGCATCCACCATCTTCAACCCCATCGGTCCACTACCCCAGCATCCATAACCTTAAAATCTCCGTAAATAAGCCCGAAATTCAATCGCCTAAATGAAAATGATATTTATTAATAAAATTAAAAAAAAGAATACCTACCCCCATTCTCCCTATATCTCATTTACACTGCAAAGATATTTATTTCATTCGCTGAGATCAAATCGTCACTGGCCTCCTTCCGTTATCGTATCCATCCCCGGGTTAATTGGCTCCTCTTTTTCTCGCAATAAACCTCATAACCATTACGATCGGCCGTTGTATACGATTAGGCTTTTTGCCGTCGGTTCTTCGCAGACAACAGCAATTATCCTCCTGCCGCGCAACGTATCCCAGGACGCACTGCATCTTCATGCTGGTTTCACATCGCGTACTCTCTCTCCATTCCGGGACATCAGAGAGGACTTCCGATCTTTTGAATATTCCCGCGTTCCCTGGACAAACTGACGGAATCTCTCCTTATACGCTCATGCGCCGTTGATGATCCTGCCAGCTCCTGGCTCTGCTCCTACGTCTTTGAACTGTCTGGCGCCCCGACGCCGTACCTAGATCTCGTCCAACAAAATCACTCGACTGCCTGCTACGTGCGATACCAACGTAGACACTACTTGGCGCGATTCTCTGGACCATTCCGTCTCGTGGTTTACGCCAAGTGCACACTGTCATCCTCTTGGCCGTTCAGCACAGCCAGATAGCGAGATAGACGCGCGTGTGCCTGGCGCCGGTTTCTTTTTTTGCGTGAAACGCAGACGCCAGCTCATGAAGCTGAACCGACGCCGACGCTGATCTCGACGCCACGTATGAATTTGCGCGAGCACCTCCACCTACCGATCATCAGCCTGGTCTTCAGGGAACGTGCTGGATGCCGCGAAGGCCTGGGGTGCCTTCTGTAGCCAATTAGTGGCACACGTGCGTCCGTCCTTTGCCTTGGCGAACATTTCGCGGCGCGATAGAGACAAGGGATAACGAGGACGATGATCGTGACGAGGATGGAATAAATCAAATTTGGTCACCAAATTTTTCTTCGTCTCTCGTTAACATCACCGATACTGCGGAACAGTCTGTATTCTCAGGTAGCCGATGATTCAAATTGATTTTAACGAGTACCGACACCCAGGCTAATCGTATTTACCGCGAGAACAAGCACGGCAAGCTCAGGAGGACCTCGAGTCTAGGAGTTCAACACGAGGGTTCCCGCGCCATTTATTCAGGCCCCAAGGAGACCCTTCTTGCGGGCTACGAACGAACCCGCGCCTATTGCCATTTAAAGCGCATTAAAGGCACCCCCGTCACGTTTCAGTTAACACACGACACCGCAATATCCAAAATGGCCGCGATCCTCTACCTCGAGTGCTTTTTGGGAAACGAGCAGGGACACACTCGAACCCCTAAATCGATCCGTTCGAAACCGAACGCGATTTAACGCTCGACCCTTCCTCTACTACCCTCGCCAAACCATGGGTACTACCAGTAGGACCTAGAGGACCTATCCCCGAGAATGTCTCCTCCGGCCTTAAATGAAAGCATTCGACTAAATCGAAGATCAGCGATTCGATCCGATATCGAGTATACTCGTGTTATACGGTAGGGCGGTTAGGTCGATAGCTGAAGGGTGGAGGGTGCGCGATGGCGAAGAAGGGCCAACCTGATGTACGCGCCGTTGAAGAAAGACTATGGCGGCATAGTTCAAAGCGTTGGTGACATGTGACCGCCATTGTGAGCCAGCTCTGCGCTGTTATATGCTTTTCTATTGCGACGAAACGGCGCTTTGTTGATCGTCGACGCCGCTCTTTCGTTCTACCCCCTCAAACTATTCTACAGCCCTTGGAGATAGCTCCTACAGAGACACGTAGACGGAGTACCGTATACCGGAAGATAATGGTCACGATACTCACGTATTCTGATTCTGGCTATCCAGAGGGATGCAAGACACAAGTGCAGCCCTATCTTGTCATAGATAAGGGTTGGTATAGAGAACACATATTCAAACTCCTAGTAAAATAAGCCTTGTCAATGGTACCAGCCGATAATTAATACGATCGAAATTTACAAATATTATTTCGAGACTGGTATAAGCTTGTTTTATATGATTTTAAAATTTCATTCCACCGATCCATGCTCGCGATGTTATCAGAAGAATCTAAAGAATAAGGGTAAGGCATTAGGATTGTATGCTTGAGAAAGGGGACACGTGTTCTGGACACGTGTGTCCCAACGGTCCTATCTGTCGCATCGCGTCTTGCCCTTTTGTATGGGGCGGCGTCTTTCGGAGCACTCTGACCAATGGGGTATAGATTTAACCCTTGGTTGATGAAGAAGGGTGCACCGCGTGCGTGGACTGATTTATTTCGAAAGTTTCCGGGAACCTTGAGCTGCGTACTCTACGGCTTACCGGGGTATAACTCAACGTATATATGTATATGTACAGATACAGGACGACATAACTTTATTAAACGCTCTTTCGTTCGCGTTTAGCTTCGTTTCACTAGGCTATACGAATCCAAGGGGCACAGGTAGACCCACGCATATCTATAAGGACGTCGATTTACTCATTCGAATACTCGTAGAGTAGATAGCGAGTAAATCTATCGCGCCTCCAACGAGCTCGAATCGAAGCTAATTACGATAAGCTGGATGCCATTCTATGCTGGCGAGGAGCTCGCGCACCATAACTTCTAGCCATCAGCGAGCATTACGTTTATTTATTGAGTACTCATTTACCCGGTCCGACTATCGTAATAACAATAAAGAAGAAGCTTATGGCCGGGTAGATCGCTTTCGCGAAAAGGCTCTGAAACATTATCAATATTTATTTAGCCTCACGCCGGCCAGCGTTCAGAACGATTGCAGACATTAAACCGTCTCGAAATTGCTGGATAAAATGCCGCATAAACCGTGAGAATAATAATTAGAGGAACATCGGCGGTGGTCGACCAAGGTCGGTTTAACCATCATTTTCGAGCCCGACTATGGACATTTAGCCAGCATAAAAATGGTTTATTTAGGTAGAGTCGTCTAAGATTTCAAAAACAGGTCCATAGATTTCAACCGTGGGACTGGTTTCGCAGACACGGAGTCGCATTAGCGGACCTTATAAATAAATAGGAAATATGAAATCGTATCGATGACAGATTTATTATTTTTTTTCCCCTAGTCGTATACACAGCAGGCTTATCGATTCGGTATCATGTGCCATATGACAAGAAACCCCTAACGACCTATATACGGTAGTCTCCTAGCGTCCAGGACATCTTTTCTCTCGCGATTATGATGAATTTAAGCACGACTTCTGGAGCACAGAATAGAAAAGTCTCTACAAAGATCCCAATAGAGTAAAGTTCCTAGCTGTGTCCAATGCTAATTTTGCAAATTAGCTTGGGCCTCTGGGCCAGCTGGGTCAGCTGAGAGGCCCTGCTATTGCGGCAAGATGAAAGGAACGCTGATGTTTACATAATAGTGGTCCACCGCGATTCCCCCCTCCCTAGGCACTCTCCTCCCCTCCACTACTCTTCTCGTAACTCGTATACCACTACTCTCTCTCTCTCTCTCTCTCTCTCTCTCCCCCTCTCTCCATTCTCTTTCACTCTCCTATACTCGCCACCGATTCAACGATATACGCATCCCTGTCCTATCCCACCTCAGCCAAGATCAAACGCGCCGACAACCCTGATGTACACCTGCCTCCGTCTCGCCGACGACTGACGAGTCGCTCTCTCCTTCTTCTACCCCCGGCGAATTCTCATTAGCCCCACCAGGTCTCGCGAGCGGCGGACCAAGAAGAACTTGGGGCACGAGACCTCCTCGCTCCACCATTTTCATCCATCGACGATTCTTTAACCACAGCCACGTCAAGATTACGCAGGAAGAATGTAAGTACTGTGTATTAAAGAATCATACTCTGTATTACCGACTTCCTTTACCTTCAGCATTGCTTCTCTCGTCTGAACGATAATCAGCCACCTGCTTCTAGCACACTCGTACGTCACCTTGTCGTCGCGACGCCACCTACCTCTGACGTCACACCTCACTTAAATACAAAGCGACACTCAATTGTACGTGGACGCCACCTTTTACACCCTTCGAACCCTGACTGATACAGCCACTAATTTCTGTTAGGCCATTGTAAGAGCGGACCAACCCTTATGTATTGCTCAGACTTTACGGAACACCTGGCTGGACCGTCGTACGTGTTCGCAAAAAAGATAATTTTTTTCCACACGAGTCACGATCCGCGAAAAATGTATTAATTCCCGGATCGTTAATTGCGTGAATTTATTAATCAATTTAATTCCGAGAAGTTACAATTCCCTGGATCAGCGATAACGATTCACGAATATCTCTTATCGCTCGCTCGGCATCCGGCACAGTTTGAACTCGTTGTAAACACCAGTGAATGACAGAGACGGGGCAGGTAAGGGGTGGAGGGTGTAGAGCCGTGAGAGACTTGGCAAGAGGATGCTTGGTATACGAAGGGTGAAGGAGTCCCGGGAGGGGAGGTATATACGGCTAAGAGGAAGGGATGAAAGGTGCCGACTGCCCTCTGGCCTTCCCTCTCTTAACCTACACCACCTGGTGATCTTATACGGCAAGAGACCACGAGTGTATCAACACTATATCACAACGTATAATGAAATCAACGCTATCGCGCGCACATAATGAAATCAACGCGAGTCCGTCTTTGTCGCGGGTCCAGATCTTCCTGGGATAAAACTGTTAGACCGCTATTCCACTTATGTCCCGACTAATCATAAATAACAGTTGATATCGTGCTTGTCAAGAGCGACATACTTTTCGGTTCTGTCTATGTGATTAATGGTGTCCACGAAGTGCATCGATTATGAGAACGTTTTCGTGGAATACCGGCATCGTTTTAATGACGTTCTATGATCTCTAAACACAGCATCCATACGGACCGTTACGTGCTGCATTATTTTCAGAATTTTTTATGTTACCTACTTAACTTTATTGAAGACGGAAGGAAGGGGGTATTACGTACGATCGCGTATTGTACCTGGAGCTTTGAAATCATTTTATAGAAATGATCTTGTTACCGAATATGGTAGTGAAACCCGATTAAACGTTATTAAGTAGACGATCGACTATGGACCAGCGAGACTATTTTAGCGCCAACCAACCCAAATGCGTCAACCTACTTATTAGGCTCTGAGTGTTGGGCACGTATTACCTATTGGTTTATTCTCTCTGAGGTTGCAATGACGCAGGAAGATAATGATGTCGCGTTACAGTCTTTAGCTATAGGGTATTACTATAGCTATGGCTAAGTACTCGGAGAGTAACGTAGTACTCGGAAGTACCGTAATGCCAGTGAGATTATCAAGAGAGATTTAATGAGTAAGAGCGAGAGAGAACTTAGGAGTAGGGGTAGTCATGAGAATGAATCCACCCCAAAATTACATTATATGTACAGCAACGTCGTTGCTGGACTCGTGGATATTTCAAATCGATGATCTCACTTGGCATAAGATGAATTTCAGATTCGTCCGGATGAAAGGATGATCGGGGGAAGGGGAAGCTGTGGATAAAAACACAAAGTGATACGCAGGATGAAATTACCACGAAATTCCAAAAGTCCATGATGATGTCATGCGACGGTTATCTATGGTACATACGTACCAATTTCGGTGGTGGCCCTCATCATCATTATCTTGGATATACCGTAGTGATTTCTTCTTATGTCAGAAATCGTCGGTACAGGCCGGAAGCATTGAAATAAGTGGCACTAAACGTGCAGAACATTACGCCCGAACGCCTCCTGGAACATAGTGAAGAAATCATGAAGATATGATTCAGCTCATAAAGCAGCTATAAAATTAATGCAGCGCCGCATTCACCCTGGACTTTATAGTTCCTTCTAGCCATTTTGATGCATCTCGCGCACCAACGATTCGGACTTGCAGTAAAGTTATTGCAGCGTGAAAGTCTTAATTCGCTAATGAGTCAAGATACTATTGGATGGAAATGGCATCGAGAGTATTATTGAAAAATTGTAGATTTTTTTTTCGTATCCGCCGATCCATTTGTTCGTATCAACCAGAATGAAGATAATGGATGAAAAATATAAGAACGAGTCTCGATTTTCTCGAATGGAAGTACCAGTCGAGTTCCTTGAAGCATCGAGTAGCGTAAGAACCCGACTAGGTACTGTAAGTACCAGAGAGCAGCATCTTCTGGACAACTCCAGCCGTTAACGATCGCGGTGTACCGTAACGTTCGTAACGCGCTACACGATTCCGACAATATCGGTATCCTATGATACTGCGCAGGACACAGACTGGACCCATAATACACAGCATCCCGTAAGAGCCAATCCCATTTCACGTGCCGCTACACAGAGACACGGATCTGATATAACGAGATTCCGACGAACGCAGTACGCGCCAAAGATTAGTTTCCGAGGACGAGCAAAGTCAGTTACGTAACAGTAGTTTAGGGCTCGTAGTTTCCGTAATATGATGAAACGACTTGGACGAGCTGTCGCAAGATCCAAAAGACGCTTGACGGAGGAGATCTCGAAGCTAACGAGGTCCGAGGAAGGGGATCCTGGAACCTCTCAATCTCGAAGTTCGTTTTGAAAAATAAGGTAAGGTAAGGTAAGCTGGCTCTTCTAATGAAGATTTATGATATGAGTCTGGTGGCATCGGCCATCGGGTGGTAAAAGGAGCAGAACCCTCATTGCCATTATACGCGTATCAGTGTCCCTTTAGTGGCTGGTTTGGCCCCAGTTAGAGAGCAGGTCGTGGCGAATCGCTTCCCCGGACGTTATTGTCCATCTTGTCTAGGGTGTAGCCAGGGCGGAGACGCGGGACGGGAATTGCGACAAGTCCACCTGCGCGATTCCCTTTTGTCGACGCCGCGCATTTCGGAACTTTGATCTTCGGCAATGTCCAGACCACGGGAAACAGTCTCCAGGCCGCCGCGGGCTCATCCAGAGAAACGGCAGAGATTGTCCGGCACTTCGTCACGGCTGGCGCCTGCCCTGCTCTGCCCCGACTCACTGGCTTCTCGATAAGCACGCGGTATTCGGTATACCGACTGCTCTTCTTACTCTTCCTACCAGCCCCTTGCCCCTCTATATCCCTAGTTCACGAGCTTCTATTATACTTTTCTTAGGCCTCTCTCTCTCTCTCTCTCTCTCTCTCTCTCTCTCTCTCTCTCTCTCTCTCTCTCTCTCTCTCTTTTCTCCAACTTCTCTGCGCTTCTCTTCTGCTCTGTCTTGGTCTTGGCTAACCGCGTCTCACTCGAATTCCCTGAATTCGCTGCAATTAGGATTCAGCAGGAATTAAATGCAGGAAGTCTAGGAACAATCTTGATAATAAGGAATATGAGACGTGACGTGGAGATATATATTATATCTGCATCCTTGACAGGATCTTACAAAGGTACCAGTTACGTCACAGAGCGTATTTCGCAATTCGTGCATCCTTTAGAGGAACATGAATGCCGCATAAATCTCATGATGAAAAGCACCTCTGACCGAAAAAGCTTGGAGTTAAGAGACGTCGCCTAAGGAGAAAGAAGTAACGAAGGAAAAAAGGAGGGCTTCCGAAAGACGAGGTCGGAGTTCCTCGGGTCAGAGAACGGTTCAAGGGGTCAGAGAGTGGAGTGGAGAGATACGAAAGAGGAGAGAAAGTAGGAGAAAGAGTGAGAAGAGTTTTTGTGTAAGAGAGAGGGGTAGCCGTTCGGCCCTCGGGCCAAGGATAGGCCAGTCGTGGCTTTAGGGGAGGGGTGAGGATTCAAGGGATAGGAGGGTGGAGAGGAGGTGATTATACGGCTGTTAAAGGTTAGCCTGGTGGCGAAGAGGGCTGATCCCAACTGGCAAGTCGGCAGTCTTAGAGACCGTACCTATATAGCCGAGCATCGCAACCCTCGGAATGCTGTAGGTGGGGGGTTACTCCGCTCTTCTCCGAGTGGTTACTTCGCACGGTTTAACTTGGTCCGATTGTCAGTCAGCGCCTGACTACGTTGGCGGAAGGTACAAGGAGATCCTCGGAGTATCGAAGTGGTGATCCACGGTGAAGAACGGCATATGCGCGCCCGAGAGCTTCGAGATTTGTTGTTTTCGAAGATAGCCTGAGAGCGAGAGAGAGAGAGAGAGAAAGAGAAAGAGAGACAGACACAAGTAGTCCAGCAGAAGGGAAGAAGCTACGGCAGTGTGGTGCGGGCCGTCATCCGCGACGCACGCGTGCTCCATAGACGCGTCATTCTCGTCTGCCCATGCGTTTGACCACGTGACTTTTTTCCTCTCTTTCTCCTCCTTCTCTCTTTTCCTTCTCCCTCTTTCCTACCCTCGCGAGTTCTTACCCTGTCTCTCCGCTTCGGCACTTCCGTCTAGCCCTCACCCATCCCTTCCTAACCTACGTACCATAAGCCCAGGCGTACGCTCCTTCGCGCCGATTCACGAATCACGACAGTAGAGGCGAATAAGACCAGAGTTCTCTGCGCGACGTGTTTTCTTTCCGTCTCGCTCTACCCTCCTCGTTCTCGGGGAGCCACGTACCTCTCACTCCTTTTCTCTCTCACTGGAGTCGGCGTTCCGCAAGAGATCGCACTCGCGATTATTTACCATCAGCCACTGCATTGCGCGCTGTATGCTGCTCGACGATGACGAGAAGATGTTTGACGGATTGTGAACGAAAAACGTTTTGAGTGGGACTCCGTCGAAGGATCTTTGATTGTTGATTCGAGAGTGAATCCATAGAAGGAAGTGAATCTTGGCAATTGGACGGTCTTGAACGACTGTCACAGCAACGAGATGAAAATCGAATTTCAGGTAAGAGATCAATCATTATCGCATTCGTAAAAGTTATTTCTGAGTTCCTTACCTTCGAAAGGTGTTTACGTCTGTTTCTTGACATTCGGTTGGTGCGCGTCTCAATTATATCGAACTCGAAGGTAAATGTCGCTCGATGCCACTCGGCCGATTCCAACAGTAAAAAGCTTCGTCGATCGATATATATCGAGATGCTGGTTATGAGTTATTCGAATCATTTATTAACCACGGCCAGCAGACTTCGTTATTCTACGAAATTTTGTAAGACTTGCTCGCGCTTCGTAGAAACTCGACGGCGAGTGTCATATAAACAATGCGAAGGATCCGCTGATAAAGTGCAAGTGTCTCGTGTTAGAAAGTCTCAAGGCAGTAATTGGCCAATTGACGAATAAGAGATTCGAACGTGTTTTACGAAGTTCGCGCGGGCTTCTTAAATGCGCTTAATTGTGAACTCGTTATAATAGCTATAGAAACTCTGACGCCTCGCACAATAACACGTAAATTGCTCGATACTCGGGACTTCCGCTCCATATTCACCCGCCACGTTTCCTTTCTTCCGGATAATGTGCCTTTGAACTCCTAATGACCTCGTGGCACGCGTTTCTTTCTTGGTCGAGCAGTCGGGAATTTACATAAAAAAATAAATATACTCTGCCGCCGACGCTGAAGCGTAACATTGAAAATGGAACCACTACTAGAACTGAATGAACAATTATTCAATCAAGTAAAAAAACATGTCTATAGAATTTTTTATTACTTTTATATTAACATAGAAAAAAAAGGCACGACATTCAGTAGCCGAATGTTCTGCTCGATAAAGGTTTAATTTATCTGTCAAATACAATCTGCATGATCGTAACGAACGAAAAAAATGCGGAAGTCAGGATAATACACGAACGCTCTTTAAGAACGTACCTTTATAAATCTTTTCGGTATCCTTCGGCTTGTCTGTTGAACACAAAAGATTAGCATCGTTAATAAAAATTATACGTGCAGCATGTATTTGCGTGTTCAGCTAATTTTAGATAATGGCGCCCTCCACAACATTTGCAACAAAATTCCAAAGTGCGTCGTGAAATAACCATAAATCACGAGAGTGTAATTTCGGTCATACAGCTAACGGCGTAGCGTAGCACTGCAAGAGTTTAATAAAATTTTCGCTGGAATTCCGATCGCACTTGCAGCAAGTGTAAGAGAATAATTGTTATCGAGTGACTTTTATTTAAGTGCAGTTTCATGTATTTAATTCCAGCAGCCAGTTCCACTTTCGTGAGACACCGTTTCACCGTAATTGACTGTGTACCGTCTTTCCGTTTGTACTTCGTTATTCCGCCACTGAATTTTCTCTCGCATTGGCGTAGCGTCAAATAAAAGTAGCTCCGATTAAAACGCACCCTTATGTCGTTGACTGTTTCATCTCTCGTTGTACTTTCACGCCTAACCAACTTCGTTCCTCCCAGTTTTTCGTTTCACCATACCGCCTAACTTTTAACTGCGATTGAACGAAACTCTTTGAACCCAACTTTCCTCTGAAGCTTCAAGGGATATTTGATCTCTGCTGACTCAAGCAACTTTGAACCCTTTTGCCAGCGTCTTGTCTCTGTGTCTATCAGCACCACGACTCTCTTCCCCATTGACCAACTTCCGTCTTGCCTGATGAACTGTCAACACCTTTTGCTGGGATAACTTAAAGTCTACGTTCGTCATCGTACCAGGTCTTTGTTCACGGTAAAAAACTTTACCTCTACGATGACGGCAGCTCTTCTGGACCATTACTATTGTCGGCCGTTCAGTTGCACGCGTGGTATTCTCTTGCAAGGTCCGCCCTCCCTTGGCATCGTTCCTGCACGGTGTAATGAGAATAAATTGATTTCGTACAACTGCCATCCAACATCAAAGTAGCGGAGATGGGAGAATCAAAGCAACAACTATAAATTCGCTGGGAGAACAGAGAGACAGGGATTACAGTTTGAACCCGCTTACGTCGGAATTCCGTCTGTGATCTTCCGCCTACGCACACTCTGCATCAATTCCAAATCTAATCTATCTCACTCCCTGTCTTCGTCTCTTTCCAACAAGCACTCCTCTCAAACCAATAAATCGGAAGTTTAAACTCCACGTGCGTACCCTTGCCATGAGAATTAGACACGGATCGGACACGTATATTTCTCGAATGCAATTGCATCGAGCGTCAATTCAAATTACCCGCCAGAAATTAACTAGGCAAGTTCTATATATATTTATTACGATGCGCAAGACGTGAGGAAGAATAAAATATACTGATCAAATAATTGTCAGGACTGTACACGTGCAATTTGTACTCGACCAGTCAAATATTAAAGTCTTTCACGTTGCTGCTAGAAAACTGGCCTGTCCGTCAAAATCGTCGCGTCCGGTCCTACCGGATCCCACTGCATAGCATAGAGAGGTTATGTTCGTCTTGCTCAGCGATTAATTACAATCTCAAAGCCGTCGACACGTGAAAACAATGTAATCACTACGATCATTTATAAGTATAGCCAGCATAATACTCGAAGTCAGAGGGCTTCCACGAATGGTAGCGACGAGAAATCACCGAGGCGACGTTTAGCTCCTCGTCTCGAGCGCCAAACGAAACCCTCGATGCGCCGATCTTCACTTCCTTCACCGAGAGTAACTCGTTCCAGGAACGTTTCACCTTTCCCTCGACGTCTCGAGTACCTGGAAACTCTCGAGTTTCGACGACATCACGAATCTTCTGGCTCCGCCAGGCACGACGGGCTCTCTATCATCCCCGCGACTGTACAATTAAAAATTGCAAGTGAGCGGTAGTATCCTTAAGGCAGCACGCACGACTGCGGGACTTAGATACAGCAAGTGGAAGACGGGTAAGGAAGGATCGGGTCATCCCTTATAAAGGGTACTAATGATAAATCGGCAACAACGATCTACGCCGGAGGGCCCCAGAGGTCGTCGCGGAATTGTCTCGACTTACCACCGACAGAAAGGTGTAAATGGCCCCTCATCAAACGATTAAACCAATCAAAAGTGCGTTCCGTCGGCAACCCCGTGTGCGTGCCTACTTCCGCTGAAATGATCGTCATTATCGCCACTCACGAGGAACGGGGGAGACTTTTTTTTTCCCAGACGCACGCACTTCTTAGACACCCTGTTATGCGCTTTTTATATGCATACGAACGCGCTCTGTATCTTTGACGAAGAGTATAAAAGTGAATTGGACGATCCTGTGGGATCACCTGACGGCTACTGGACGTCCGAACGAACCCAGCGCTTGCTTACAGAGTTTTTCATTTTTGGGAAAAGCCTGTTCGAAGAGCAGACGATGCGAAATTATTACTTCGATAAGAGGCTTCGCTTGGAGTCTTCCACGAGAGAGAAAGAATCTGCCTGAAGACGAGATCAGCCTCGACGACGAAGTGGACGACGAAGACAACACGGGTAACGGCAACGACAACGACAACGCGATGCTGCTGCTGCGGGGCGGTGAGCAATTAGCGACACAGCGGCGAGATCAGAGGCCGGGGGCGGGGTGGGGTGGTAGTGGTGGGGGGAGTGAGGGGGGCGGCCTAATTACACACGGTACCGACCGACTTCAAAGGAGCCGCCAGTTCCTCTCCTCCGAGCCATCCCCTCCGAATGGCCAACCGACAACAATACTTTTCTTCCTTCCTCGTAGCGTCCTCCTAGCGTCCTCGTACCGTTCTCGGACCTCGAGAACCGGAGTTTGCTTCGTCCGACGACGACCTCCATCTTCGCCTCGGGAGCGCCAGATGGAATTCGAACATATTACCTTTCTCAGAGGAAGCGCAGGGACAGCGAGACTGACGTAGATGGCGAACACGTGCTGAGAGTGGAACGTTGTCGCTGGCACGCGTCACGCGAGCTGAATGACAACCAGCGGAGCATAGGTACCAGGGGAGACTGATGATTTGCGCAGGGTTTACGCACGGTGTCTACATCCAAAGGACGTCAGTGGGCAGTAAGCGGTGGGCAATGAGCCGCAGGCACCGGGCGCAAGTCATCAGTCAAGTCTTTGAGGGCAGCTCGAAGCTCAGCCTCGCAGAAAAAGGCCTTTTGCCGATCTGCTCTCGCGGTGAGATCAAACGCTGCTGTAGCCGAGGTTACTACGAAGCGAGTGTGGACGCAGGAGCGTGTGCTGCGGGAAGAACCGTCGAGCGATACGGCAAAGAGAATGAGGAACGATACGCAGGTAAACGATACCAGGGAACACACCAGGAACACACCTAAACAAATACGCGTGCCCTCGCTAACCAATCGCAAATTTGTTGAGGTCCATCCAGACCGACGACTTTTTGGCCCACTAAAAAGAACCTTCAAAGAGGAACAAAGTTCGTGGCTTCGCCTATACGATCGCAAGGTTATACACTGGGACTAAAGGCTCCGGCAAACATATACGAAGTAGGTAGCGATACACCCTGAACGAGGTCCATCGCGTTCTTCTGATTTTCACGCTTTCGAATTTTACAGGATTCAAGATGATTTTTTTGCCAATTCTTTCAGCCGATCGTGTACCTCATTATCGAGTTGTACGGAGAGTCGAAGCGAATGACCGGCTCTCGAAATAGTTTGGGATTGAAATTTTAAAGCGCGCCCTGACCGTACTTCCGCAAACTGGGCGTAGGTACCGAAGTCCGTGAGCTGGACGAGCACGCGTGAAGAATCCTCGGGAAACGTATTCTCGAAATAAGCTCCCGTAAAATAATTGCCTCTGTCGCGCGAGATGCTACCGGCCTTAAACTCCGTTTTACATAACTTTCCAGCTGCCGCGACGGCAGCGGCATTGCGCACACGTACTTCGATTCAGGACGCTCTCACATCGAAGAGCCATCGAACAGGGGAGTAACATTGAGGAATATCGACTCGAAGGCAACGAGTTGAATTGCCGTAGACGAAGACGCTGCCGTGGAAAGAAATTATGGCGGAGAGTAGAAGTTAGGGGGAGGTACAAGAAAATCCATCTAACGTAGAGAAGATCGAACGAGTCCTCGAGCAGAACGTATCTCGACCTGCCACTATCGGTCTTCGTAGATCCACGAGAATTTTTCTCGCTTCTATCGACCGCGTGCTACCACTTTGCAAGGCCCTCGCGGCCAGAAAGAAAAACAAATCCGTATGGCAGAGCTCTTTCTCGAGGTATCGGGAGGAGTTAGCAAGAACGCGGTGTAGGCGGCACATCAAAGGCTCACCTCGGGCGTGAACGAGCGAGCGGGCACGCGGCTCAAGTAGAGAGCGGAAGACACCGCCACCAATCCTACCACCGTCCCACCACTATCCAATATATTTACTCCGATGGACCACCACCACTACCAAGGACAGCGTACACTACCACTCACTACCACTGCTCGAACCAGTGCTACCACTACCAGTCTCAAGTCACTCACGTCGGATACTTTGTACGCATCGCGTATAGAGCTCGTGTCGATCTCGGCCGGAAATGCGAAAAGAATCTTTTGAGTATGGCCGAGCATCATGAATTTCTATTATTTTACAGGACCTTTAGAAAGTGCCGGAAAAAATTGTATACGGATCGTATATTTTTATGTTGCGTTAAATGGGTCCTGACGAGTTTGGGACTCCGAAGGGAGCCTCGAGGAGAGGAGTCAGCATCGGGGCTTACGGGGTGTACGAATGTATTCATTGTAATAAAATAAATAAAAACGGTCGACTCTCGACAATAAAGACGCGCGATAAATTGGATAGTGTTGCCGCGTCTTAAAAGATCTCCTTTACTTTTCCTTGGGTCGAACGCGGGTGCCTAGTGCCTGGTGCAGAGCTACAGCGAGGCAAGGTAAGGCAGTCATATTTCAGCCCTTGTTAGGCCGTGGGGCCCCCGCCGTGATGGGAAGGAGGAGTACGGCGGCGAGGAGGAGGAGGTGGGGAAATCTCTTTGACTCGCCGCTCTGCGCCTTAATCCACTGGCGTACCCTATCTTACCACCTGCTCTCGTAGAGGCCCCACTGATTACAGGGCTAAAAGCTAACGTGAAAAGACTGGGAATAAACTATAATCAGGAATTACTATCCGACAATCAACATCTGGAGGTTCGCGCCGCCGTGAGCGTGGTTTAAGGCGGTCCTCGCGGCGTGACCGTCGAAAGTTTAATTACCCGGTCTCGATTAACCGTATCGATTCGTTTGGCATTCGGTCCTATCGTATGCCACGTAACCCTGGACTCTCTGTGGCAGAGTGTCCCAAGATTACCCAGTAGCACTTGCAAACTGCTTCCACGTCCTCGAGTTAGCATAACTAGACCCTGACACGACTTCGTTCTAGTCGCTTTGACATCGGCCATCGAGAACGGCTCAATCAGTGCTGATCGCTCGCATCTCTCCTCCGACTCCCTTCTCGTTCCAGCCCCCCTTGTCACTGTCCTCGTGCCAGAGTCGTGCCCCTCGTCCTCCACTCTGCTTTTACCTACCGTCGGTTCTCCTCCGCCAAAGACGCCGATTTCCTCCCGACAAGGAAGAAAGAAGCGCACGGGGCCCGAAGAAGGCTTCAAACGCGCCGTCTTCTCGAGTGCCGCGCCAGACCCGCCGTCTACCTTATCAGCCGCTTCGCTGAATTTCACTGGAAAGGCCATTTCGCTTGGTTCGACAGTGTCTAGCTTCCAGGAAAGTTTTATCAACTCGAGACGACCCGGCCATCCACTCGCGATTCGCCGTGCTCGTTAAGCTCTTACGAAAGCTCGCGCAGGGCATCTTCCTCCAAGAGAACTTTGCTCGAGCGCAGTTATGGTAATGTTGGGTTTGTGCGTGCTGCCCGAGTGCGTGAGTAGCTCTCGTAATGATAACGAGACGGTCTCATCATCATCATCAGCATCCGGACGAAACACGATGCAAACGATGAACGACTCACCGCGTCAAAGCAGCCGACTGCGCTACGACTCGGCCATTTTTAATCGTGTCTCTCTCTCTCTTTCTTTACTTTCGTAGCTCGGCTACCACCGTTCGTCTTATTGTCTACCTACAGTCTCTTCTATCGGACACTTTTTATTCTACAGAAAATCGTTCGCTGAGGTCACTCGGGAGACTCGCGAAATCATATGCGTGAGCATGAATCGTGAACGTGTCTCGTTCGCACGACCGTGGAGCCATCTACATACCAAAGAATCCGTGGCTTTAGCGGTTTCGTCGTCAAAGGCGAGACGGCGCCTAAACACGAGAATCCTTACGACTAAACGTTACTTTTCTTCCTTGTCGGCCTCTAACGCAACGCTGGTTTCTTTTAATTAATGTAATTTAGTGGCACATGAACAGCGAGACGCGGCCGTTTACTTCGGCGTCCCTCAAAGGGAACGAGTCACTCGTGCCATTAGAGAAATAGATAGAGGGACAGCTAGAAAATAAGCTTCCTATGCAAAGCCCCTCGCCCATCCATCCCGTGCGCCATAGAGACTCGAGACGAGTCGACGGTGGGAGGATTTTAGTATGGCGAGTGTGCTACCCTCTACCGGAACTTCTGCGATACGCGTTACCGAATAGTGAAACCACTTTGTCGGTCTCGGTCACGGGGATTATGCACCAGGTGGCAAATTATGACGGACACCTTTCGGATTAGAAACCCTAATGTCCCTCGAGGGATACGGATGGTCGGAGCGATCAGCGACTAGGACGTTCCGGCTTGTTTTCACTGGGCAAAAACGAGCGGCCGACCTACTCGGATCAGGCTCGCTCGGTTTCTTGCGGAATTAAATGTCAATGAGTCAAGTCGCCTTCGACCTGTACCCGTGACGGAGCCCAAAAATTTCCCAGGACCTTCCATCCTCGGGGACACGCGTACCACGTTCAGTAGGATCCGCGCTAATGGAAGCGTGACTCCTTTAAAGTCGTCCACTGTATTTCTATGTCGTACTCGGAGCGACTTTGGATTTCCATCGACGCGACGTCAATAAAAGTTCCTGTCGCTCCGCAACACGCGTACCGTACATACCTGCGCTCGATCTATACGGGCCAAGCTAGCCAAGAATTCCTCGAGCACGGGCGCTACGCTTTGTCACACCAAAGATAGACGAAGATGTGGCGCTGTTAGCCGTCGTGTTTTTCGTCAATTAAATTCCTTGCCGGGTTTTTGTCGGCGAGTAACTATGTCACCGGCATCGGAGATTCGTTGCACGATGAAGTTGTGCGTAAGTGACCGTAACTTCTACGAAGGTTCGTAAACCTTCGTGACACCCATGGACCGTGGCGGTTGATCGTATTGGAAGCTGCGATATGCAAAACTTCATCGAGGGATTATCATTATTAAATATCAGAATTGCATTCATCGGTGATCCCGTGTATAAGATTATATGACGTGGACACTAAGAGTTCGCGTGACGACATATACCATGAGGTTAGTAAAATTAGTGGGACGGATGATTGACATCGCTAACATTCAGACGAAGAAAGGAACGTGAATTATTAAGGAATAAAAAAATTATTTATAAGACGATTATAAAAGTGCAATACTAAAATGATTCTCTCTCGTATTACTCAAGGATGTCTACTTAAAGAATGGTCCAAAATTACGAAAGATCCTCAAAAAATATTAAAGCGCGAAAGACCAGTTTGGCCACTCGTGGAATACTGTACTTGCGGCGTCTTAAAGAGTTTTCTTTGTCTCTCTCTTTTTTTTCTTTTACTTCCATTTCGATGCTTCCTTCTTTTTTTTCTCTGCCGACGGAGAAGTCCAAAAAGAGCGCGGCAAAACTACCCCCAGGGATATAAACGAAACCGTACCCTCGGTCCAGTGATTTACGACATAATAAAGAGGTTATGTAAGGTGGACACTTCTGAATGTCGGTTCTGTCGGCTACGGTACAGTCTTCAGCGCGGGAGAATTTGATTTACGGCCTTCTTGAAAGTTCGGATTCGACGCGGATTCGTAAATCGGATTACGCGACCCTCCGATCATATCGAACCGTGAAAAGTCTGAAAGCTTTTCAAGATTTTGACCCCCTACGGTCACTCTCAGTAAAATCCTCGAGAACAAGTCGGTAATCAACCCTGCAATTCGGACGGATCTTTCCAAGCGAAGTGACGCCATAAATTCCTAAAGCACGAAGGCGAAACGTCACGGTCTGTTATCACAAGAATTTCTAAAATACTCAAGCGTTCCCGCCATTACTTCGTGCTTCCGTGTATAAATATCTGCAACAAAGAAACCGTATAGTTCGGGTAAAATACATTGAGCTTGCTCGAGTGGGCGCAATACCATAATCATGTTCATGGCATCGAACTAGCGCAATGGTAATACGTGCCACGCCCTATCTTATTTATGTACTTATTACGTACAGTTCCAAGCCGCAGTAATATATAGTTATACAACTGCACACTCGAAGCATTTCCAATGGTCCTCGTGACGCTGATTGCGCGTTGTCACGTCGTAATTAATAGCAACAACGAATTTTCAAGTACTGCACGGCCACGCTACGTCGTTGTAAATACAAATTATCTGTAGCTCATAGACATCGTGATGGTGATATGTAGTAATTTATTCGAGGAAGGTAAAACACGGGACTTCAAGTAACTATTCTTTCGACACAGATGATATTTAAAATCCGGTTGAAATTAGAGCACAAAAAATTTCACAAAAAAGAAATATCAGGCCAATTCCATAACAAAGTATAATCCGTACGAATATTTTGAAAATACGAAAACGAACAAATACCATTTTACTAGATCGCAGAATCTCAATGCACGTAAATTGAACGGAGCTGTTAGTTCATCCGGGCGAATCGAAGGAAGTTATTTGATTGTTTTGCGAACACACCCTAATCTGTTGCGGGCCATTATGCTCGATCATATTGCGTCGCAGCTCCATTTCTCCTTGGACCAGGCGGCACCTTTCATCTCCAGAGTCTGAGAGTCCGAGCTTCTGTTTCACTGTTTCCGCCGGCGGCTACCGTCCTGGAACTTGACCCTAATCGCCTTAGAGAGCGCGCGCGTTTTCAATTATTTTGATTGTCGCTGATTGTTGTGCGGCCATTTAGATCTTAGGGGCAAAGACATGCCGACAGGCCATGGCGAACGCCACCTGTACCGAGGATCCGGATGGATGAGTTTTACGACGCTCGGATTCCAGCTTCGTACCCAGGTCTTACAGTTGGGCTCTTCGTGTCACGGAAACGTGTTCCCTTCAACGAGCTCAACAACAATAAGGTCCTCTTCCAATATGGCGTACCAACCACGGAATAACTGTGATACGACTTCCGTCGAATTTTCCGAATCGTTCGTCCAACGGCAGAGCGACCAAAAAAGAGAATAGAAAACCTCCCCGACCGTTAACTCAGTCGAATGTGGCTCCACGGACAAAAGTCACAATAAGGTCAAATATAATGGGACACCATGGGATTACGTTGGGTGTAGCGTAGCGTGATGAATCTACTGGCTACCGGATTGCGCCAGAGACTTGAGGTCGTATCGTATCTCGTTTGCTGCGCTTCGCTGGCTCGCCCCGGGTGCCGACAAACTTCAGCCCGTCAACTAGACTTCTTAGTGAACACCGACGTACTTAATGTCGGGGCTTGATGCCCTCGCTCGCGTACCTCAATCTGACGGATACGCTGTGGCTTCTCGATATTACTTACACGCAGATCCCTCGTGGCTTTGATAACGCCGAACCATCTCCACGGGATCATCTTCCCCTGCAGTCGAACCCTGTATCCATCTGCTTCGTCCCTTCGCCATTGTCCCGTTATCAGGACATCCCCATTCATCTCGCACCCATCTCTCAGTCTACCACGGATCGTTAAGAAACCTTTGAATCTCAAGGCGTCTAATAATTATACGCAACTGTTACGTGGGACATTGATCACGCGTTTATCTGCAACACGTGAATGATTACGAATAAAAGCATGGGGTAGCGTTGGTCGGGAAGTGGCAACTAAATAAATAAAGATTCTCATACCGTTAGCGAGGGTGCCGCTGGTTATGGCATGAAAAGGATTATTTTATCTGCCGCTGCAAATAAAGGCAAATTCAGCTATCTCTTGCGCGACGCGCGCTAAGCAGCAAATGTTCACTTTAGCGCGCACTCAAGCGAGATATCTCGCCACCTCGTTACCGCGGAATATTTACGCAGCCCTTCGTTTCACTCGGTTCCCCAATTAGCGGGAGGTCTTTTTTTTTCTTTTTCTTTCAACAGGGCGCGAGCCGCGCGCACTCCTTAACCGTTTTCTTTGAATTGAGCGGGACGCGCGCTCGAAATGTGAATAATTAAAGGCGGTTGACGCATTAACTGCTCCTGGGTCACGGCGGGTACAGCCAGTTAAAAATTTCTGCTTGTATACAGTGACGGCATTTCAAATAAGCACTTCCAGCAAGAAAAATCGTTCTCGTTCCGTACCGAAGCGGAGGAACCTGCTCTCCCGCCGAGTGGTACTCTTCTGATCTTCGGTTGCTTTACGTCCGACGATTCACTGTGCTCGCTCGATCGGTCGAAACAATCTTTACGTTGCGTCACGTAACTAATGCGAATGTTTCTTAGGAACGAATCCACCCTTTCATTCTTTCTTCTGTGCTGTTCATGACTATTCGACGTTTTCGTAAATTTTTACTCAACGATGAGATCATCGCCTTTGGCGACGTCCTGGAGCATTGGGATACCGAGGCTGGAAAATTTTGTCGAATAAAATACTGGGTGTTACATTGTTTGTGCATTTCTCTGCATACGTAAAGATCAGATTACAGAAAGATTTCAACCGTGTCTCGCTGAGTCGGCTTGAGTAAAGGCGCCGCGATTTTCCATGCTACTCAACGCCCCACAGTTCAGTCCTATCCGTTCTTCAGGCATGGCAAGAAACGTATTCTCATTCGTATGTGAATGTTTCCTTCTAGGCGACTTACGATTAGACCTTGTGTTAGACGGACGTCTTCAGTCGGCTGGAGGAGACGATAGTCTGGACTTGCGTGCACGTCCTTTCTGGAGAAAGTCATTCTCAAATCAGAGAACACAGGATACGTTAACCGACCTCTTGGATGACTGGAGTGTTTGAGAGACTCGGGATAGTAGTCGTAAATATTTATGGAAATTGGACGCTAATTGCGAACGGCCTTAATCATAGACCACAAATAGACCGTCCTGTACTATACTCTTTAAGGAACACTGAGTCTACGAGGACACCGACCTTTCTGAAGGGATGCTAAAGACAATACATCAATTATTTTCTATTGGGAAAGAGAACGTTCAATGGAGTCTTTTCTGTAGAAGAAGATCCTATTTATTTGAAATCAAGATCGAGATCCTGAGATAATAAAGTAGCAGGCGTTACGATGCGTCTTTCAGCTGACGAAGAGCATCGCCTTCCTGATTTATGGACTGTTGAATGAATGTGTACAGGGTGACATTTTTCTTTCAGATTGGACTCTGCCTCGCGGCCTTTGCCGTGCTGATCGCCGCCGAGGACAAGCCGACGAACACGGTCTCGGTGTCCCCGGGTTCTCCGGCGATCCAGAGCAACACCATTCAGAAGCTCATAAAAATTCTGGAGAAATACGGACCCGAGGAACCGCGTGGCCTTAAGAGGGTCTACTTGAGTAACAGATCCATCACGTGTAACGACGGATCCCAGGCGGGATTCTATTTGAGAAAGTCCCATGGCTCCAAGAGGTGGATAATATTCCTAGAGGGTGGCTTGTACTGTTACGATCATACGAGCTGCAGGAGGAGATGGTTGAAACTGAGACATCTGATGACGTCTACGCAGTGGCCCGTGACGAGAGAGGGTGGGTCAAGATGCATAGATTCCATTATAAATTCCTCCCAAGATACTCGCTAAATGGGTTCATTTAAAGGAAAAAGTCGTCAACAATAATCTAATCTGAATTCCAGTGGGAGGCCTCCTATCCGCGAATCCCGAAAAGAACCCATTCTGGTGGAATGCAAATCATGTGTGAGTACTACCAACGATTCATAAAGTTTGGACATCCAATACCGTCTACCGATTGAGCATCATCATTAATTCCATATCATGGACCATTCTAGATGTGTGCCCTATTGCACAAGTGATATTTGGAGCGGCACCAGAGCTTCTCCGAATGACATGTTCTCCTTTATGGGCGCGGAAATAGTGTCCCAGGTGGTAAGAGACTTGATACCTCTCGGTCTAGAGAACGCAAGTTCTCTTATGCTTGCTGGTAGCAGCGCAGGAGGCACGGGAGTCATGTTAAATTTGGACCACGTCCACAACCTCATTCATCACGAGCTCGGTAAGTTGATAGCGTTGATACAAAATGCCTTGGGGACATTTTCGTTGCTCATCGAGCATCAGAGTCACGTTTGACCCATGATCATTCAGGTTTAAAGCACATCGCCATACGCGGTATCAGCGACTCCGGATGGTTCCTGGACAGAGCACCGTATTCTCCCAATGACCTTTCACCGACCGACGTCGCTCGGAAAGGAATGGAACTTTGGAAAGCGCGAATGCCCCACAATTGTGCTGCGAGGCATGTTCACGAGCCCTGGAAGTGTTACTTTGGTTATAGGCTTTATCCAACCCTAACAGGTAGCTAACACGATATGGTTTCGTCTTGGTAAACCGCGACACGGTGTATACCCACCCTGGGAACCGCCCTCTCTAATTGTACTTTCCACTCCATGTTCTATAGCGCCGCTCTTCGTTTTTCAATGGCTCTTCGACGAGGAACAGATGTCAGCCGACAATGTCGGTGCTCCTGTAACCAAACAACAATGGGACTATATCCACAAAATGGGGGACAGTCTTCGTCAAACCTTTGAAAATGTCACGGCTGTCT
Source organism: Trachelus iudaicus (assembly GCA_030142595.1). Taxonomy (NCBI): domain Eukaryota; kingdom Metazoa; phylum Arthropoda; class Insecta; order Hymenoptera; family Cephidae; genus Trachelus; species Trachelus iudaicus. Next base: position 1,823,423 of record JARQTH010000582.1, read on the forward strand.
TTGCTCCAAGCTGTATCAGTCACGTCGTCTTGACGAAGAGGGACTGGCAGCTGGTCAAAATAGATGAGGTATCCTTGCCACAGGCGTTGCATTGCTGGGAACAAGCATCGATTGGGAATAAACGTATTGAGTGAGTTTCGAACAATCTTTTTATTGTGAGCGATATGCTTGATTAAATGTTTTATGAAAATAATCACAAATTTTGCCTGCAGCACGCACTCACAAATCGAGACTAATCAACCCTGTGCCAAATCAGCACGTAAACTTCTGCGTTCACGGCATACTAAAGGAAATGGTACAGTCGCAGAGAATGGAAAGCCTAGCAAGAATGCCACGGTCGCTGATATTCGATTGAATATTGCAGGTATGGCTGGTAAAGTGAATGAGAGAAAAATGGTTAATGATTCCGTAGAAGGAAGAGGGAACAAGAAAAGGCGGCGGAGAAAGCACAAGGCACGAAGACGCGAAAGAAACAAAGAAGCAAGAGCCAAAAAGGAGAAACGCGAACGAAGGAAAGGTAGTGAGTTTGATGATTCTCCTTTTACATAAGCTAGACAACTCTTTAAACGAGTCAGTAAGGAAATTTAATGAATTGAAGTACCGGGACTAATGATTTATATCTTTTTATTAGGCCGCAGACAGGGTGCTAAACATAATGCCAACAATCATCATACGGCCATGCTGAATGGCACCAGACCACAGCGATCCGTAATTCCTTCGAGCAAACGAAAATGTGGTCAGAGTTGTCAGTTCCGTCTTATAGAAAGATGCACTTGGCCGCAGTGTAATCACAGCTGCCCAAAATTGCATAATCCCTTCACCGGCGAAGAGATGGACTTCATCGAACTGCTCAAGAGCTTCGGACTGGACATGAAGAGCGTCGCAAATGCCCTTGGTATCGATATTCAAACACTCAATAATATGGATCACGACGAACTACTCAACTTGTTGACACAGCAGGCAAATTAAGATCGCATATTCCAGTACAAAATGATACCAATCACCTAGTTCGATGATCGAATCATTGATCTTCTTGAACGCAGGTGAGTCATCGACTCGAGGAACTTAAAAATCATTCTGAATAATAGAAAATCCTTCAAGACTGGTATAATAGGTAACAATAGCATTGTGAACTCGATGATTAAATTTTTCCTCATAATACTGTGAAAGACTCGTTAACTGTTTACTTCGTCATGCAATTGTTCGTATGATCTTAATTGGTCGCATTCTGTTACATCGAACTATTCTCAATCATCTCATTAATTGCAAATTATTAATATAGTATACCTGAATTTTTATTCTCTTCATTAATCGTCCGCATATGCATACATTCCAATCGCAGATAAATGCGAGGTATGTTTTCAATGTAACCACCGTTGCGGAGGTTTGCATTTTAATGACGTTTCAATTTCGTCATGTCACGTTGATTGAAGTTTCACGAGTTCTCGTCGAGTGATCGCGCGTCTCGTTAGTTGAATTCTTGGAATACCTGCAACGAGAACGCAAAGGAAAGTCAGTTCCAGGACGAACTGGTAAACGGTTGCATGCAGTAGGACTTATGTTAGGCTCGATTGTCGGTTGTCATAAATCACTCGAGGAATAAAACATAATGCTATTATGTTACCAACAGAGTAGAAAGCACAGAGACTAAAGTAATTACGTTATAAATCAAACATGCTAGACAGCGGTATTCAACCAAAAGTATTGTACATAACTACCGAGAATTTATATTGTTGTATTTCTAATACATAACGAAGTATCTTAATTTATTGTAGATTCTAGGTGAAATAACTGAGTACGAATGACGTATTAATATTAATTTTTAACTCTTAAGCGTCACTAGATGCACACTCTTTATACAATATTGGACACATAGTCGACACTGCCAATTTTCTTACGGTCCGTCGTAATTGAGAGCTCAATACTTTTTTATATGTGAAAGGTTCAATGATTTTTCTCGGTCCTATTACACTTCCTGTAATTAAAAAGAATAATTGTATTATGTCACAGTGCCTTCGTGTTAAAGAAAAAATTCGAACAAGGCAATAGAAAAAAAAAAGACAAAATATTTCTTAAACAAAGCTTCGAATTTACTATCAGAGAAAATCATGAAAAATTCACTACAAACTCGGTATTCTATGCACTTCTGTAATAATTCAAATTATTCTTACAGATGAGATGACTGCATCACTTAATTTTGAAAACTGAACCCAAACATATTCTCTGATAGTGAGTTCGATATTCACGAATAATTAGACATTCGTTCAATGCGTTTTGATGATCAATTAATAAAACACGTAGGTTGGAAGAATCACGTAGTGAAAGCGATTGCGTGTTATAGATTTTTCGTAAAATTTTACAAAGTTAATCAATAATCGTTTAAGTCTGAATAATAAAAATGAAGAAAGAAGACTATGGCATTGTTCGTTTTCTTAAAATCATAGATGCGATGCAACATTAATGCAATTATGCAAAGAAATCTCGATGCAAACAGTTACTAACTGATCAATCCCCTTTATAGACTGATTAAATTATCTACCTCAGCAAATCAAATTGTATTATCGTCTTTTGTGTACACTACACTCATGAATCGATCGATGTAATTAACACTATCTAATTAGACTAGTGAGTGAACCACTTGTATTTAATGCTTGTAAAATAGTAACATATCTCCAACGATAATATTATTTATTTTTAAGTACCTGTACTTAACGGACAACGGAACCCAGTGCTTACTCGAAGGGTCATTATTCGACAGGGTATCCGACAATTAATTTATTCTACTGTAATTAGTAAAGTATTAACGAAATAATAAAAGGCCTCTGTACCTGGCCCGATATTTTCTATGTGACTACTGTACGTAATCGTAGGTGGACGTGAATTTGTAAATAAATTGTATATCTGTTGTACTAATCACATCTACAATCAGTCGCTACCTATGCCATTAAAATAGTATATAAGAATTTTTAATTATCCTATCTATAATTAATTATACTGATCGAATTCATAGTTACGTAATATATCTATTTCGCTATTAATCTAACACGTCACAGTCCGGGTGATAATAATTCAATAAAAAAGAGAGTACTGTGTAGCGTCCTCTCGAAACTGTATCCTGACATACAGGAAACGATATTTAATGCTGCCAAGTCAGGTTAGCTCGGGTCCGGGTGGGATGCAGCAGAGAGTGCTAGTCCCCCAGCAATTGCTGTGCCCGAGGAAGTGATGGAAGGATGACACTGTGTATGAATATGCATACGCGCCTGAGTTCTGTTAAACTAGTCCGGGACTGGTCGTTCGGTTAGTCAGTCGCTCGGTTAGTTAGTGGGGTGCCCCTTCTGGCTTTAAATACTGAAAACCGTTCACGGGTTCAGTGCGAGGGGTTCCCCCGCATTGCAAGTCACTTCGCCATGTTCAAACCGATCGTCTTCTTGTTCCTCCACGCATTCTGCGACATCGGTAAGCTCTCCCATTCTTTTCAGTCTTCGGAATCACTCAGTTCCGGTTCTTCCTCCACTTCCGGATCTATACTACTGTCTTTTATCCGAACCTCTTTAACCAATCCTACCACTCTCCGCTTCCTTCACTTCCTTCGTCTCCGTTCATTTTATCTTCTGGTTTATCTCTTGAAAGAATGCCCTTTTCTTGTTATGATTTACTTTTGCAATCAGAGCACGTTGCGTTGTGAAACGCGCCATGTAAACTCGTTTGTATATTTATAATAGACAAGTTAAAAGAGCTTTCTTGGATTTACGTTTGATAATCGCAGCTGCTTTATTTTTATTTCTGCGAAATGAATTTTTGAAAGGTCACTATAAAGTACCTGTTTATTTTGACCTTTTGGAAATTAGCGTCACATAAGTTGGTACGCCAAGTGTCTAATGGGAAGTATCCTCACTGTTAATTTTTATTATGCAGTCATTCACTCTATATCATCGCGTTGGAGCCGTTTTTGAAAATGTCAACGCTGCCTTGCTTTTCGAAATTTATTCATTTACGTATTTTAATATAATTCTCTTTGATTCTTCATTTACTTCGAATCATCTTATTTATAGCTTGATCGTATTTTCAGCTCTGACAACGCAATGCGGAAAAGTGTGGTTGACAGTCTCTTCGCTATGGAGACCCATTGCGGCGGGCAACAAGGTCGTCGATGCTGAGCTCGAAGTGAATTGGGATCTCGATTGCCCCCCAAACGTAGGATATCCTGATACCATCAAGGTGTTCACTGCTGATCCAGCACATAGTAATAAGTTTTATTTTTTCCCATCATTATTGGCTACACCTCAGCTTGCAATTTCCGCTTACGCCATTATCATTGAACATTCACCAGAATACTCTTTACGAACCTTTTATGTTATTATGGACATTATTTAATGCTTCGATTACTTAACTTACTAAATTACTAAACGTAGCTTTGCCTTTTTTTCTAGACAAAACCATCAAACCCCAGCTGACGTTGTTTATCCTGGAACAAACTCGAGGATACTATCGTACCAACATCACCGTTGGTAGACCTTCATTGTCGGGAGGTTGGGATGCCACGGGTGGTGCTACGCTTCCCGGACCACATTGTCTGAAACACTACGCAGCCCTCTACAAGGATAACGTTATATTAACGAGCTCCTGCTTACAAATCTGGCCCACATGGATGTACGATTTAAGGTTTGTCTAATAAAGATTCTCCAAGTAAAATATGACCTAGTTATTTTTTCAAGGCCCAAGACTGTTTTGTCATCTGTGATCATCTTTTAGGAGACAGCTTGGAAGACTTCCGATCGGAACTTTAATGATTCCTGGAACACACAATTCAGGCTGTTATCAACATGGCGATTTGACACGTCGCCATGCATTCGAACGTTATTTATTAACTCAGGATCGCGACGTGTGGACTCAGCTTGTTCATGGAATACGATACTTGGATATTAGGGTGGGATATTACCATTCGATGGCCAATAACACCACATTCGATGAAGAAGTAAGTCAGGTTAACCGGTTTTGGGTTAATCATGATGTCATTAGAGTAACTCCTCTAATGACGATCATCAAAGACGTGAGAAATTTTCTAGATGTGGCTAGAGGCGAGGTTGTAATCCTGGACTTTCACAGGTAAGTGCATTCATGGATTTTACATGAGATATAGGAAATTCTTACCATAACCTTTATTTGCAGATTTCCAATAGGATTCGAAGGAAGACCCAGTAGTCACAGACGACTCGTATCTATTCTTCATCGTGAATTCGGGGGTCTTATTTTAAAGCCTGACAAAGGAGTAGAAGGTTTGGGACCAACGTTAAACGATATCTGGAACAGCGGAAGACGATTGATAATCTGTTACGGAGACAAACACACGGTGAACGGTAATATTTATTAAACAATTAATTTTAAGCAGTTTAGAGGTTAAAATTTATCTCCTGAGTCGCATTAGGTTAAAATAATAATTTATGTGACATTATAATTATTTGTTGCTCTTAGAGTACGATTGGTTGTGGCCACCAATGACGCAGGCATGGGGTAATCAGCAAACTGTAGAAGGACTTTTTAAATATATGGATGAAGCTATCATGGGACATAAGCGATCACGAAACAGTCAGAATCCATTATGGGCAGTGATGGCGGAATTGACGCCGGTACCGTTAGATATGTTATTCGAATGGACCGGCGGACTTCGTCAGATGGCGGATTCTATGAACAGGAACTTGACGGCACTTTTTCAAGATGAATGGTGGAAGCAGACAAATATTGTTGCTACTGACTTTTTCTTGGGAAATAATCTCATAGATATATCTATACAATCAAACATTAAGAAAAGTAATATTGCCCAATGGCGTCTTTAATGATAATATCATTTATTTCAATTAGTACGTATACTATAATTAGTTTACTTTAGTACTTTGCATACTTTCTATTTTTTAACAGATGAGTCCCGTGAATTAATATACGTTGAACTGTCGTATACAACTTTTGCACTCCATGCGATAGATACAATATCACGTAAAATAATATTTTATAATTCAAAAAAATATTTCATTATCGAATTTAGTTAATGGGTAAACATATTTTTTCTACTCGATATCAAAATAAACCTATATGAAAGTGTTTACATTGTAATGGATATCGAATGGATTAAGTTAAAATGAATGAACTAGGTAATTAAACGGATGTAATATATTATACTTACTACTATGTATTACATGGACCTATGAATTCATCATGTCGAACGAAATAAACAACTTTGCTTTCAGAGCAATAGATAATGTTTAGACTCAGGTTACATGAACTTTAGTACATCTAAGGGCGTCAAGTTGATAACAATATATTTCTGAAAATAATTTTTTAATTGTATGTATTATTGTAATATATCAACCAGACAATCTTAAGTACGTCCAGTTATCGGTAATAACGTCTCTGATTTCGTTACTCATATCACGAATCATCAAAACATTTCATTTTGTACAAAGACAAAGCCTATTTTGTATTGACTAAAGAAAAAAAAATGTATTCTAGATAAATTTTTTCTTATTTTACTGAAAACAATTATCATCGTACACTGAGTCTTAATGCGAAATACTACATGTACTTTAGAGTGCCAAGTTTACTTGAATAGAAAACAAAATTTGCTATATACATAATACGTTATCTCCGTACTGCGTAAACAGGGTTCATGGTCCGACTACAAATTCTATTTACGTACTACTGTTGCTGACATACATAGATATGTATACAATATCTTAATTAATACACGAATATGTGAAGTCCGAAGAAGTTCAACGGCAAGCCATTCATTAGTCAGTTGTCTGTCGTCTATCGTCTTATTAACTATCTAATTAGCGTCGTATTAAGTTTGCAGAAGGTCGAAGATTTATAGAAATTGAAATATGACAAGTCTAGCGGCAGTTATTAACGATGATATTTATCGTGTCTTTAGGTTCGGATCAGCAATATTATTTCTGAGATTCGTTATAATATATTTTCGAAAAATGCGAAGCTTCGCAGTTCAATATGTAATTATTTATTAATTTTTTTTCTTCGTGAATATTAATACCTGTGTTACATTCATTATAATTTCGTTTGTATGCTTAGATTTTTGAAGTTCCAGAAGAAGTACAGTTCAGTTCACACTCAAACGTAGCTTACACCAGTCGCAACAACGACCTAATCAAACAATCTGAAGATGACTTCCAATATGTTGCATTGTGGATGCTGTGTACGTGGTTTTGGTTAACTACTTCACCACTCTATTGGGTGGCTGCAACACTTATTAGGATTTTCGTAATTACTGAAACAATTGGTGAAGTACTGTATACGAAATTCTCATCTCCATATGCAGTGCGTTTAGTTGCCCGTTGCATAAATCAAATAATATTGAGCTACCAATTTATTTCATTGATATATCATTCAATATAGTTAAAAGGGAATAGCATATATGTATATAGTTTTAAAAAAGATAATAATTGTAATAACGAAACTGTAAATATCGAGATTCATCAGCCAACAATTAACATTTGTTCACATTACAAAATACAACTGTACAGTATAACGTGAAACAAGTAAATACTAATTCTGTATTAAAATATGAAGAGATATATGGAATAATTATTATTAATGATATATACTTCATCAAGACCCTCTTGAGAGACACGAATCAGCCGATAAAATATTTAATTTAAGGATATCGATAAAGCAGAACAAAGTATACCATTCTAATTGACTGTACCACAAGCAGTATTTTTTGAACCTATCAATTACCGGTCTGATGTATACTAAAAATTGTTACTTGAATACCAGCCAGAAGTGTTATCTTTCAGAGCTGTGTTCTGCAACTACTTACGTACATTATTTGCCTTGCAAATGGCTATCTTGATCTCAAGAACGTCTGTAGAATAGCTGCTCGAATTTCGTTGTATAGTCCATCCAGCGAAAATGTATTCTTCGATCACTGGTGTGGATCAGAGGGTTGACACTTCAATGGGCTATAGTAAAACATAGAATAGTAAAATCCTACTGATCAGATCGCGTTGCTGCTCGTACTAACAGTCTATAGCACGGGAGTGCCGTGGTCCGATAAGCGGTCTGTGGTGGGGATGCCGAACCGTGTTTAACTGAAAGGTATTCTTTCGCTAGTTTCCATATGTATAGTTTCTTCCTGTCGAGTGGACGTGAAACGGAACTGAACCATGCGTGAGGCAATGGCCCTGGTTACAGCGAACAACGTGAAAGAAGAGTTGTGGGCTGCGTATGCTTGCTGGGGAAGCATTTGTATATTACATCTCATGCTCTTAACATGGTTAACGGGTCAATTACGAGTACTCCGAAATGTACGTTTCAGTGAACCTTTTTTCAATTATCTACATAATTTCATGAAAGATTTTTAGATTTAATATACGCAAGCGACCTTGAGTTTCAAGTGCCTTGATCCTCTGTCACATGAGATTTTTAGAATTAACTTTGACTATTACATTTTTACATGTAGAGCGATTTTACTTAAATGCATATATGTATTTTGTGTACAGGTTATCCACAGTGAAGAGGATCGAAGATTTATGAAAGAGCCCTATATAATCGTTGATCCCAGAGCAGGAGGACATCCTGATGTTGATCGAATCAGAAGTGCTCATCGTAGCGATCTAGAAGCCATAGTTTTATATCTTATAATTACACCTATATGGATAACAACATCCCCGCCATTATTTTTAGCGAAAATCTTGTTACACTCCTTTCCAATATTTTGCATCACGCATACGGTATTATATAGGAAGATTATTGATATTCGTGATTCTTGTACGAGTTTTCTTTTCACAATCAGTTACTGTATTCTAGGATATATGGCTGTTTCATGTGTTATCTATTTTGCGTGATATGATATCAAATTATATAAATTCTATGGATGCGTATTATTATTTGGGTGGATGTTTAAAAAAAATTTTAATGTACGCTGAAATATACCCTATGAGGTTATATGAAATATATTTTATAAAAATACATAGCGATATGTGCTGCCTTTTAACGCATTGTTTCATCTCTAGATAATCTACGGTAATGCATCGCGTGATTAAAAGCAAAAGTTATACATCCACTTTCATTTAGTCAGGCGAGATATATTATCGTTGATAGATGATAAATAGACTATACCTTTCCACGTGCTCGTTATCGGACGAGTCTGATATACTCGTGAAGTAATATTAGGGCAAAGACGAATTTTTTATCTGTCTAGCATCAGAAAGCACGTCATTTCTTTGATCATAGAAAATAATGTCAGTTACTGCCCCTTTAACGTAATTTTTCCATGTTTGAAATATGCGCCATTCAGGTCGGTAAAACAGTGAACCTACGTTAAGTTTGAAACTTCCGTTCCGGTTCCTTTCTCTACTCTTCTGCAGTCGGCTGACAGTTCATCGTGCGGTAGTGTGCGGGAGTCTTGCGATCACCTCCTCAATTGTCTAACGTTGAAAAAGTTGTTAAGTACATTTTGATTCGAGATGGGTGATTCTTTAGACGGATCGGGGGAACCGTCTCCTGAATCGCAAAATATTGCGATTGTCGAGTATTCCTCATTCGCTAACTATCTTCGAAAGGCCGTTACGATCCTTTTGCCTGACGAGGATGTGGTCCCACCCGCATTTAATACTGCTCTTGAGGACAGAAATAATCAGGAGTGTATTAGAAAATTTCTCAGTGATTCACAAGTTTGGGCCTTGTATATTCAACGCACATCCAGCAAAGGTAAGGACCTTTTTTCATTGATATTATTCGACAAGAACGGTTGCTTCACATCGTGTAACCATATACATATGTCATCCATTATAGCTTCTGGAACAACGGTACATTTAGTCGCGCATGCACTTATAAATTGAACGTAGAATAAAAATCAATATTGTGCTTGTCTAGAGTTTCATTTGATATGGCTCATTTACAGATAAACTGACATTCATTTCCATTTTATCATTTATATAACTTTTAGTATAAAAACAAATTTATAATTGGAGTTTGATAAAAGGTGGATGTCATGCAAAAAATATGAAAATTTGAATTTTAAATGAGATTGGATCATGTAACAATGTAATGCGTCATCCTTTTATATATATTAATGAATAAAAAGACGATAATTAATTTTTATATATCATATAACAATTTTATAATAAATAAAATATCCTTGATTATGACTCATCTCGTATTAGTCATTGATTACATATATGTGAGTCTAGTAATATATACAAGATTTTATATCATAATTTACAATACCTATAGTAATACATATTTGTTTATTTTGCTGCAGAAGAAGATAGTGGTGAAGGCGATGAAGAGAAAGAAAATTCCACATATTATATATCAAACGATATTCACTTTACTAGTCCTAAAATGGGCTCTCTCATTGTGACAAAACGTGGTTCTGTAATAGAGGCAGATAAGTCGATTCATTCACAAGTACGACTTGTTACCATTTCCGATGGACCAGCATACGAAACTCTACACGCTATTAGCAAAACTATGGCACCATACTTTAAGAGCTATGTCAAAGAAACAGGTAGAGCGGATAGAGATGGTGACAAAATGGCACCGTCCGTTGAAAAGAAAATTGCTGAACTGGAGATGGGATTGTTGCATTTACAACAGAATATTGATATCCCAGAGATTTCCCTTCCAGTTCACCCAATTGTTTTACACGTGATCAAACAATGTGCAGAAGAGGGAAGGAAACCCAAAGTTGCAGATTTTGGGGACAAAGTAGAAGATTCAACATTTTTGAATCAATTACAAACTGGTGTAAACAGGTGGATCAAAGAGATTCAAAAAGTAACAAAACTTAATCGTGACCCAGAGTCAGGTACAGCACTTCAAGAAATTTCATTTTGGTTGAATTTAGAAAGAGCTTTACACCGAATTCAGGAGAAACGTGAAAGCATTGAAATTTCTTTAACTCTTGATATCCTTAAACATGGAAAACGTTTCCATGCAACTGTCAGTTTTGATACAGACACTGGCTTGAAACAAGCTCTAGCAACTGTAAATGATTACAATCCATTGATGAAAGATTTTCCAATCAATGACCTTTTGTCGGCAACTGAGCTGGAGCGGATTCGAGCAGCTGTGCAACAAATATTCATGCACTTAAGGAAGATCAGAAGTACAAAATATCCTATTCAGCGAGTCCTTAGATTGGTGGAGGCAATTTCCAGAGACTTGGGACAACAATTGCTCAAAGTTCTTGGTACCAGAAGACTGATGCATATTCCCTTCGATGAGTTTGAGAAAGTCATGGGACAATGTTTTGAAGTGTTTAGTACCTGGGATGATGAGTATGATAAACTTATTGGATTACTGAGGGACGTCGTCAAAAAGAAACGAGACGAACACTTAAAGATGGTCTGGCGAGTTTCTCCAGCTCACAAGAAACTTCAAACTCGTATGGAACATATGCGTTGTTTCCGTCGTCAGCATGAACAACTAAGAACTGTCATTGTTCGTGTATTGAGACCTACTGTTCGTCAGAACAATAACAACGCAAGCATAGAAAATGCTGACAACGATAGTGGAAAGCTTGAATTTCCTTTGGACGCTGCTGATGCTAACGCAATTAGTGAGGTCAATCTTGCATATGAAAATGTCAAGGAAGTTGAATGCTTAGATATTACCAAGGAAGGTTTAGAGTTCTGGGAGGCTGCGGTACATCGATATGAAGAACGCATAGAACGTGTAGAAGCTAGAATAACAGCACACCTGAGAGATCAATTGGGTACCGCAAAGAACGCTAATGAAATGTTTCGTATTTTTTCGCGTTTTAATGCTCTTTTTGTGAGACCACATATTAGAGGTGCCATTCGAGAATATCAAACTCAACTGATCCAAAGAGTCAAAGATGATATTGAAGCACTGCATGAAAAATTCAAGGTATATATCTTGCATTCATATAAGATAACATAAGCTATGTGTTATATATTAAATAACTAAACATATTGAATATGTAAATCACAAAATGTATTCTTCTTCTTAGGTTCAATATGCTCAGAGCAAATGCTGCAGAATGAGTATGGTAAGAGATCTGCCACCAGTTTCAGGGTCGATAATTTGGGTGAAACAAATTGATCATCAGCTGACGATGTATCTAAAACGTGTCGAAGATGTCTTGGGTAAGCTTCAAAGAAATGCTCGATGTCATTTCACACAAGAAATTTCACAAATAATGAATTCCCTTAGGTAAGGGTTGGGAAAATCATATCGAGGGTCAAAAATTAAAAGCCGATGGAGATAGTTTCCGGATGAAATTGTCTACTCAAGAAATATTTGACGAATGGGCACGCAGAGTGCAGCAACGCAATACTGCTGTCAGTGGGCGCATTTTCACAATTGAGAGCGTTCGATCACGTTCTGGTAGAGGAAACGTTCTCAAGTTGAAAGTGAACTTTTTGCCGGAAATTATCACGCTGGCCAAGGAAGTGAGGAATCTGAAGAATCTAGGATATCGTGCTCCGATAGCTATTGTTAACAAAGCTCACCAAGCCAATCAAGTTTATCCATTCGCTATCAGTTTGATTGAGAGCATCAGGACGTACGAGAGAACTTTGGAAAAGGTAAGAAAGTTTCTTATAAAACCGTGTAAATATTCGCGTTACTCATAAATGGCAGTTTACGTTCAACGGACGGGGACATCATTTTTTAGACAGTCGCATATTTTGTAGAACTATATATGATATTTCTGTATTGTAAGGATTCATGTTATACTAACATAGTTTTGGAGTCAAAGCTCCATATAACTAAAAGACAGAAAAAATCCTAAGTGATAGTGCCAGGATGAAAATATTGATTTAGCTGTTCCGAAATTTCTAATCCCTCAGATGTCCAATATTTTTAGCTTACCAATCGGAGTCCCCACTGTCCCGCACTGAAGGTAGTCTTACACGATGCTTCAAGAAGTTATGCATCTTGTCTAAAATTGTGATCATTATTAATGTCTGCCTGCTTAGCTATTGTAGCGATAACCTTTGGCGAGATGGAACAATCCTTTATATTAGATTAACATTTATAAATGAGTTTAGTGTTGAAGCAGTTGATACTTAATGAGGATAGCTTACCGCATTTTAAATTAATGAAGTAATATATTTTACCAATATTATGTTCCATCTCTGATATGTGTATGTGCAATGAAATTTTCTCCTATTTTTCTAGCATTGCCACTTGATACATACTTCATATACATACATAATCTTTATTTTTCTGCATTTTGTTAGTTTGAATAAAAATGAATGACATCAAGTAATTTGTGTCGTGAGATCCTAATGGAATCATTCGCTGTATCATCTAGACAACTCGTAGTTAAATAAATATCTTATGGTTTTATATTTTTTAGATTGAAGATAAAGCAAGTATCATACCCTTGGTTGCTGGAATGCGTAAGGATGTTCTATCACTCATTTCTGAGGTGAGGATAATTGACATTAACCAGGCAAAATATGTTAAATTCATATAATTTTAATATCCATTTAATTTTTATATTAGGGTATTGCCCTGGTATGGGAAAGTTACAAACTGGATTTGTATGTTCATCGTCTTTCGGATGCTGTCGTGTCTTTCCAAGAAAAAGTTGAAGATCTTCTTGTCGTCGAAGAACAGCTGGACGTTGATGTTCGATCTTTGGAAACTTGTCCTTACTCGGCAAACACTTTTGCTGATATATTATCTAAGATTCAGAAGTCTGTGGATGAATTGTCATTGAAGAATTACTCGAATCTACATATTTGGGTAGCTAGACTTGATGAAGAAGTCGAGAAGAATTTGGCAGCACGATTAGAAGCTGGAGTAAAAGCATGGACCGATGCACTTATGGGACAAAAGAAAGAAGTTGACCTGAGCATGGATACCGATGCACCTGCGCAACCAACGCACAAGCCTGGCGGCGATCCTAAGATACAGAATCAAATCCATGAAGTCAGGATCACTAATCAGACAATGTACTTATATCCCAGTATTGAGGACGCCAGATTCCAGATCATGCAACAACTTTTCGCGTGGCAAGCGATCGTTACGTCTCAGATTCGTTTACAGAGTTCCAGGTATCAAGTAGGTCTTGATAAACCAGAGTCAGGAACTTATAGAAACTTGCTGACAAAATTACCTGGTGGAAAAGTACCGCTGGAAGCAGCTTACGAAGCCGTTGAATCAAAGATGAAGGATGTTGCTGATTATGTCGATCAATGGCTTAGATACCAATCACTTTGGGATCTTCAACCTGACAACCTGTATGGAAAGTTAGGTGAAGACATCAATTTGTGGATGAAGTGTTTGAATGATATCAAGAAAACGAGAACGACCTTCGACACTTCGGATACAAGACGAGAGTTCGGTCCTATTATCATTGATTTTGCTAAAGTACAAAGTAAAGTCTCCCTAAAGTATGATTCTTGGCACAAGGAGACCTTGGGCAAATTCGGGTCCCTCCTTGGAAATGAAATGGCAAGTTTCCACGCACAAGTATCCAAGTCCAGAGGTGATCTCGAACAACAATCCATCGAAGCTGCAAGTACTTCTGATGCTGTAGGTTTCATAACATATGTGCAATCTCTTAAACGCAAGATGAAAGCATGGGAGAAGCAAGTGGACGTGTACAGGGAAGGTCAAAGGATTCTGGAACGTCAAAGATTCCAGTTCCCAACATCGTGGCTGCACGTTGATAACATAGAGGGTGAGTGGGGTGCATTCAACGAGATCATCAAACGTAAAGATACCAGCATCCAAACGCAGGTAGCTTCTCTTCAGATGAAAATTGTTGCTGAAGATAAAGCAGTTGAGACAAGAACAACTGAGTTCCTTAATGACTGGGAAAGGGTAAAACCTGTTGAGGGTCATCTGCGTCCCGATGATGCCCTGCAACAGCTGCAGTTGTTCGAAAGCAAATTCGCTAGACTCAAGGAAGAACGTGACAACGTCGCTAAAGCGAAGGAAGCTCTGGAATTGCAGGAACCAGGCGGTGTATCCACCAGTGAGGATAGAATGCAAGTTATCTTTGAAGAATTGCAAGATTTGAGAGGCGTCTGGTCAGAATTGTCAAGAATTTGGGCTCAAATAGATGAGACTAGAGAAAAACCATGGTTGTCGGTCCAACCTAGGAAGTTACGTCAACAGCTGGATACAATGATGGCTCAGCTGAAGGAACTGCCTGCAAGATTAAGACAATACTCTTCATACGAGTACGTGAAGAAGATGCTGCAAAGTTATACTAAAGTTAATATGTTGATCGTGGAACTTAAATCTGATGCTTTGAAAGAGCGACACTGGAAACAACTAACCAGACAGCTGAGAGTCAATTGGGTATTAAATGAACTAACGCTCGGCCAAGTGTGGGACGTAAATCTTCAGAAAAATGAAGGAATCGTTAAAGATATAATCCTAGTGGCACAAGGTGAAATGGCTTTGGAGGAGTTCTTGAAGCAAGTGAGAGAATCCTGGCAAACGTATGAATTAGACCTCATAAACTATCAGAGCAAGTGCAGATTGATTCGAGGATGGGATGATTTGTTCAACAAAGTTAAAGAACACATCAACTCCGTAGCAGCCATGAAATTGTCACCGTATTATAAAGTGTTTGAAGAAGAAGCTCTAACTTGGGAGGAGAAGCTTAACAGGATTAATGCACTCTTCGATGTTTGGATCGACGTTCAGCGGCGGTGGGTATATCTTGAGGGCATCTTCTCAGGTAGTGCTGACATCAAGACGCTGCTACCAGTGGAAACATCACGTTTCCAAAGTATCAGTTCTGAATTCCTTGGATTGATGAAGAAAGTCTCGAAATCTCCAATGGTTATGGATGTCCTAAACATCCCTGGGGTCCAAAGAGCCCTTGAGCGACTTGCCGATCTTCTTGGAAAGATTCAGAAAGCTCTTGGAGAATATTTGGAAAGGGAAAGAACATCCTTCCCGCGATTTTATTTCGTCGGAGACGAAGATTTACTCGAGATCATTGGTAATAGTAAAAATGTCGCAAGATTACAAAAGCATTTCAAGAAAATGTTTGCCGGCGTGGCTGCTATTCTACTCAACGAGGATAATACCGTTATTACTGGCATAGCATCTCGCGAGGGTGAAGAAGTCACTTTCCAAACTCCAGTCTCAACAGTAGATCATCCGAAGATCAATGAATGGCTGACACTCGTGGAAAAGGAAATGCGTGTCACCCTAGCTTCTAGTCTCGCAAGAGCAGTTCATGATATTAAGCAGTTTAAGGATGGAAATATTAATTCTCAAGCATTCATGACGTGGTGCGACAATTATCAAGCCCAGATCATCGTCTTGGCTGCACAAATTTTGTGGTCTGAAGACGTCGAAGCAGCTCTTCACGAAGCTCAATCAGATTCTAGCAAGAATCCGCTAGAAAGAGTATTAAACCAAGTCGAAGTGACATTGAATGTCCTTGCGGATTCTGTACTCCAGGAACAACCGGCTCTTAGGAGGAAAAAATTGGAGCATCTCATTAATGAATTTGTACATAAACGTACCGTCACGAGAAGGTTAATTGCCAATAAAGTATCAAATCCAAAGGCTTTCGAGTGGCTCTGCGAGATGAGATTCTATTTTGATCCACGACAAACCGAAGTTCTTCAACAACTTACGATTCACATGGCAAATGCTAAATTCTTTTACGGATTTGAATATCTAGGCGTACAAGATAGATTAGTCCAAACGCCATTGACAGACAGATGCTACTTAACTATGACACAAGCTCTTGAAGCTAGACTCGGTGGTTCGCCATTCGGCCCTGCCGGAACCGGAAAGACTGAATCAGTTAAAGCTCTTGGACACCAACTTGGAAGATTCGTACTTGTATTTAATTGCGATGAAACGTTTGATTTCCAGGTACATATAGTCATTTTGTATTATATTGATATTAAAACTGTTAATATGAATTTAGTCTTATCATTACGTTATTATTTCAGGCTATGGGCCGTATATTCGTTGGTCTCTGTCAAGTCGGAGCTTGGGGTTGTTTCGATGAATTCAATCGTTTAGAAGAGCGTATGCTTTCAGCTGTTTCTCAACAAGTACAAACCATTCAGGAAGCTCTTAAGAGTCAAATGGAAGGCAAGAAAGAAGGAACTCTTTGCGTGGAGCTTGTTGGAAAACAAGTTAAAGTCTCCACAGACATGGCGATCTTCATTACCATGAATCCTGGTTATGCTGGAAGGTCTAATTTGCCAGACAACTTAAAGAAATTATTCAGATCACTAGCTATGACAACACCCGATAGACAGTTGATTGCCGAAGTGATGTTGTTCAGTCAAGGTTTCAGATCTGCTGAAAAATTAGCATGCAAAATTGTACCATTCTTCAAGTAAGTTCTTATAAATATTTATGCATTGTATATACATGATTTTAACAATTAGCAATTATTATTGATACTAAAAAGAGTAAATAATTATATCATATCTTTGACTAGGCTATGCGATGAACAACTATCAAATCAATCTCATTACGACTTTGGTCTCCGTGCTTTGAAATCCGTACTAATCTCAGCCGGAAATGTGAAGCGGGATAGAATCCAAAAAATTAAGGAGGGTATGCAAAATCGTGGAGAAACCGACATTGATGAAGCTTCGATCGCTGAGAACTTACCAGAACAAGAAATTTTGATCCAATCAGTCTGTGAGACTATGGTGCCTAAATTAGTTGCGGAAGACATTCCTCTACTCTTCAGTCTCCTGAACGACGTATTCCCGAATGTAAACTATACTCGTGCCGAAATGAAGGGTAATAACACATTTTTTAATAAATAAACCATCATAAATGTCCTTTAGTTATCTGAATAAGCATTTATCATCAATATTTATTTGATAGGTTTGAAAGATCAAATTCGAAAGGTCTGCGCTGAAGAATATCTTGTTTGTGGAGAAGGTGATGAACAAGGTGGAGCCTGGCAAGAAAAGGTAATAATTATTCAATTACAATGTTATGTATTCGTTTTGCTTTTCCTTGTACATATTTTTATCATTATAACATTATCATCTCATTAACCACACTGACAAAACTAATAACACTACGCATGACTGTTACTGAATATTTACAAAATGTAAAATTAAACCAAAACCAAAAATGTGATGTTGCTAATCCAGTACCACAGTAACTTCTCGCATTGATAGCCTAATCATTAACATTTTTATATTGTGCCCACTCAGGAAACGGTCGGTGAGACCTGGGTTGCGAAGGTGAGACCGAACTGTATATAGATGTTGTCATTGTCCCACGCGTATCAATGCATGTCTATCATCTGATCTCTATGCTTCCCAATCCTTCATCTCTAACAATAGTTTTCTATATAGGTACTTCAACTATACCAAATCTGCAATCTCAATCATGGCTTGATGATGGTTGGTCCAAGTGGTTCTGGAAAAACGACGGCATGGAAGGTGCTTCTAAAGGCACTGGAAAGATTCGAAGGCGTAGAAGGTGTAGCCCATGTCATTGATCCCAAGGCTATCAGCAAGGAAACACTATATGGTGTATTGGATCCCAACACCAGAGAATGGACTGATGGTCTGTTCACTCATATCCTCAGAAAGATCATAGATAACGTCAGAGGGGAGATAAATAAACGACAGTGGATCATTTTCGACGGAGATGTTGATCCAGAATGGGTTGAGAATCTCAACTCAGTGCTTGACGATAATAAACTTCTAACGTTGCCAAATGGCGAGCGTCTCAGTTTACCACCAAACGTTAGAGTGATGTTTGAAGTACAAGATCTGAAGTATGCGACATTAGCTACTGTCTCCCGTTGCGGCATGGTCTGGTTCTCAGAGGATGTTCTTTCAACGGAAATGATCTTCGAGAATTACATGCTGCGCTTGAAAAATATTCCACTGGAAGATGGCGAAGAGGATAATCTTGGCAAGAAGACGGCAGATAAAGAAGACACTATTTCACCTGCTTTATCTGTGCAGCGTGAAGTTGCAAGTATTTTGCAAAGTTACTTTGCGCCTGATGGTTTAGTAGTGAGGTGTCTGGAGTACGCCATGAAACAAGAACATATAATGGACTTCACGCGGTTGCGTGCACTCAGCTCCCTGTTCTCCATGCTGAATCAATCCGTGCGCAATGTTTTACAATATAATCATACGCATATAGATTTCCCGCTTCCAAGTGAGCAGCTAGAACGTTACATGCCAAAATGTCTGGTTTACGCGTTACTTTGGAGTTTCGCTGGTGATGCTAAGCTCAAGGTTAGATCTGACTTGGGTGACTTTATAAGATCTATAACTACAGTACCTTTACCAGCTCAGAGTAATATACCCATCATAGACTTCGAAGTAAATATTCACGGAGAGTGGCTACCGTGGAGTAACAAGGTACCTCAGATTGAGGTAGAAACTCATAAAGTGGCTAGTCCAGATATCGTTGTACCCACGTTGGACACCGTCAGACATGAGATTCTGCTTTATACGTGGCTAGCTGAGCACAAACCGCTGGGTAAGTTTATAAAGTGAAATATAATTTTTCTAGATACTCGATTACTTTTCCTTTGTTACATTTACATCATTTTCAACAGTACTGTGTGGTCCACCTGGTTCTGGTAAAACCATGACCCTTTTCTCTGCCCTGAGAGCGTTACCGGATATGGAAGTTGTTGGCTTGAACTTTTCATCCGCCACAACTCCAGAACTGTTACTAAAGACATTCGATCATTACTGCGAGTACCGCAAAACACCAAATGGTGTTGTACTATCACCTGTGCAGCTTGGAAAGTGGCTCGTTTTGTTCTGTGACGAAATCAATTTACCCGATATGGATAATTATGGCACGCAACGTGTAATCTCATTTTTAAGACAATTAGTAGAACACAGAGGATTTTACCGCACTAGTGATCAAGCTTGGGTCTCATTGGAGAGGATTCAGTTTGTCGGAGCTTGTAATCCACCTACTGATCCTGGTAGAAAACCACTTAGCCATAGATTCTTACGCCATGTACCAGTCATCTATGTTGACTATCCTGGAGAAACATCTCTCAAGCAGATTTATGGAACATTTACACGTGCCATGCTCAGGTCCGTAATACTACGTCATTCTTTTTTTAGTGTAACAATATATGTAATTTATTCGATCGGTGTTTTTGCTAAATTGCAATTGAATGCTCTGATTCGTGTCAATATTATTGATTTTTTTGTTCCAACAATTACAGGTTAACTCCTTCCCTGAGGGGCTATGCGGAGCCTTTAACAAATGCAATGGTGGAATTCTACCTAGCCTCCCAAGAACGGTTTACCCAAGACATGCAGCCACATTATGTTTATTCGCCACGTGAAATGACACGATGGGTCCGTGGAATCTGTGAAGCAATTAGACCTCTTGATAGTTTATCAGTTGAGGGACTTGTACGTCTCTGGGCACACGAGGCACTTCGTTTATTCCAAGACCGATTGGTAGAAGATTCAGAACGTGGCTGGACTAATAAGAATATTGATATTGTGGCATTGAAACACTTTATGGGCGTTGATAAAGAAAAAGCACTGTCCAGACCAATTCTCTACAGTAACTGGTTATCTAAGGATTATGTGCCAGTTAACAGGCAAGAGTTGAGGGACTACGTAAGGGCTAGATTGAAGGTCTTCTACGAGGAAGAGTTGGATGTACCTCTGGTTCTCTTCGATGAAGTTCTCGAACATGTTCTGCGAATTGACAGAATTTTCCGGCAGCCTCAGGGACATTTGCTGTTGATTGGCGTCTCAGGTGCTGGTAAGACAACTCTATCGAGGTTTGTTGCGTGGATGAACGGATTATCCATCTTCCAAATAAAGGTACAGTCTGATTGAACTTAATTAAATCATCACATTGAACATAAGAGGTTTCTAAAGGTCATTATTGTTTAACAGGTGCATAATAAATACTCTGGAGAAGATTTCGATGAAGATTTGCGACAAGTATTGAGACGCTCTGGTTGCAAGGATGAGAAAATAGCTTTTATCCTTGACGAATCCAACGTACTTGATTCTGGCTTCTTAGAACGAATGAATACTCTTCTTGCTAACGGAGAAGTTCCTGGTTTGTTCGAGGGCGATGAATACACTACTCTTATGACTCAGTGCAAAGAAGGAGCTCAACGAGAAGGTCTGATGCTCGATTCCAACGAAGAACTTTACAAGTGGTTCACGGGTCAAGTCATGAAGAACTTGCACGTTGTTTTCACGATGAATCCAAGCACAGACGGCCTTAAGGATCGTGCTGCAACCTCACCGGCGTTGTTCAACAGATGCGTGCTTAATTGGTTTGGCGATTGGTCCGATAATGCATTGTTCCAAGTTGGAAAAGAATTCACAAATCGCGTTGATCTGGAAAGGCCTTCATGGAAATGCCCAGACTTCTTCCCATCTGTCTGCTCATTAATACCTGCGCAACCCACACATAGAGATGCAGTCATCAATGCTTGCGTCTACGTACATCAGACTTTGCACAAAGCTAACGCAAGACTGGCAAAGAGAGGTTCGAGAACAATGGCGATCACTCCTCGACATTATCTAGACTTCATTAACCACTTCGTCAAGTTGTATCAGGAGAAGAGAAGTGACTTGGAGGAACAGCAGTTACATTTGAATGTTGGTTTAAGCAAGATTGCTGAAACCGTGGAACAAGTTGAGGAGATGCAAAAGAGCTTGGCTGTTAAATCACAGGTTAGTCCAGAATAGCCAAGTTTCATGTATCTTGTATGACGAACTGTGTTTGCCAGTAAAGTGATTAACGGAAAGAAGTTTTAATGGTGTATTCTTGTACTAGGAATTGCAAGCCAAGAACGAAGCTGCCAATGCTAAATTGAGACAGATGGTGAAAGATCAACAGGAAGCGGAAAAGAAGAAAGTGCAAAGTCAAGAGATCCAACAGCAGCTAGCTATCCAAACTGTGGCCATTGATCAAAAGCGAGAAGACGTAATGGCTGATCTTGCTCAAGTCGAACCAGCTGTAATCGACGCCCAAAATGGTGAGTACTGTGTTTCCTTATCTTGCTGTGTATTAAGTATCCTATATCTCTCAAAAATCAATGTTTACACCAATTTATTTAATACCTGTATCACTTGAATTCGACACTGTCACAAACGTCGTTTTGAATGAATTTCATTTTTCCACGTTTTCATATTTGTCTCGTAACAATAAAATAAGAATTTTACATTGGTTCCCCAACAATATTGGAAAGCTAATCTGTTGCAGTTACAGAATTATTTTTATCTAAATGAGTTTTGTGTGAAGCATTTCCTTTTCTTCTTTTACTGTCAAACCTTACCATTTTTTTCGCACATAAATTTTTCTTTATCATCGAACTTAGGCGTTCGACTCCTGTCGATAGAATCTTATAAAGAAAGCACGCAATTACGCCATGCATTACGCTTATAATTTTGCAATGAGTGTAGCTGTGAAGGGGATTAAGCGGCAGCATCTTGTTGAGATCCGGTCGATGGCGAATCCGCCGGCAATTGTAAAGCTGGCACTAGAATCGATTTGCCTGTTGCTCGAGGAAAATGCCAGCGACTGGAAACAGATTCGTGCCGTTATTATGAAGGACAGCTTTATTCCGACTATCGTCAATTTCAACACAGAGGACATCACGTAAGAGAACCACTAGGGGCCTGCTGAATGTTCAACGCTCGCCTGGGAGTCTATTAAACAACATCTAATATCCGCTTGTTATATGTCCTGTTTCTATAATGTTTGTCGGTTGTTAATATCATGCTCACACACAAGTATCGACACGAGTACAGTATTGAACATTATTATTCGTTTTCATTCGAATAAGGTTTTACGATTATATATGACTAAAAATAGATATCGTTTTACGGATTTATTAATCTGCTGCATTCGTGTCGATGATTCGCGACTTGTACATAGACATATTACTTGTGTTTTCTTGCCCTGATTTCTAACTTTATAGGTCCGCCGAAATTCACCTTGCAGCCTGTCGCCGCGCTTTTCTCTTATAACTTTATCATAACATGCCTCTAATGCCTGCCCATTTTCTTCTTTGTACTATATGAAATCATTTAATTTTTCGTATAGCGGTGAAATCAATAAAGAAACAGCATTTGGTTGAGGTTCGCTCCATGGCGAACCCACCAGCGATCGTCAAGGTTGCGCTGGAGTCTATCTGCCTGTTGCTCGGCGAAAATGCCAGTGACTGGAAATCTATCCGCGCGGTCATCATGAGAGACAATTTTATCAATACCATTGTCTCGAATTTCAGTACTGAGGACATTACGTAAGCATGCTTTCACTGTTTCTTTCCTCCTCAAAAACAATTAGGCTATGAATCTGACATGGACCAGCCGACACGAATGAGAATACTCCTTTTAAAGAAGATCAGTGAAAAGCCATGATTTAAAAAATATCGTTTATTGATTAAGAATGCAAATTCTTATACTAATATTATTTCAAATATTTTTCTAGTATCCCTTTCTTTGAAAAATCTTTTTTGAAATCATTGTTTTATTTTTTTTTTTTTTCATTAAGTCATCGTCTCTATGCCCAATTGGTTCACCTTTCTAAATTGCATAAAATCATTCACGCCTCTCTCATTCCTCATGATTACTAACTCATTAAAGTCTGCAAAGATCATTTTATCAGTGTCTACTGGTCTCATATTAAAAAAAAAGGTCCCATCTTGAAGCTCCTGCGTTGCAGTGCTGCTTTATATCCGACAGTTTGATAAAGACCTTCGCCGCAAAATTCTTGTGATCAGATAGCTTCTATCGCTTTTCACGAAATAATCATCAGCAGACATTCATATATCAGCACACGTAAGGTAATTGGGCTGGTTGAGTTGGTATTCGCTTTGGAAAAATGACATTTCATTTGATCGTTATGGACTTCATAACAAGTAGGCAATTGATTATAGTGAATGGAAGGCAATTATCTATCTGATCATTAACGATAGAATTGGTTTATCTTATGTAATGGTATATCGTAACACGCTATGTTAGTTGCCATACATCCCACCCCTACTTCTACCAAAAGCTTGCGTTTTAATTGGCAAGCAGTATTAGAACAGCTTTGGAAATAGGCAATATATTAACCAAGTCATACAAGCGACGATAAAACAGAAGAAACTGTTTTTTTTATACTGCATGCTAACAATGATTGATAAAGTTGTCACTAACCACACAAATTGTGCATTAAAATTGTTCTAAATGGCCCATCGAGTCATGTCAAATGTCACTAAAGATTCATGCTAATTAAAATTACTACGTGGGCTTTAAATTCCCAAAAGCTAAAGCATTAGCATATTAATATGTACAGCCTTATAAAATGTTAGGTGGGTTTCTTGGTTTATATTCTCCTTGCGTAGATCCCTCTGACACAAAAATGACACACACTTCGCTTCTACGTCGCACTAAAATTTACGTTAAAAAGTTATTGATTCGTAAACGATTTGATTCAGTGAATCAATTAGAATCTGTAATATTGATTTATGATTTGCTGTTTCCAACGCAAGACGCTTGAGTTATTAAAATTGAGGAAAACAAAAACCATGAAACCTTCCATTTTATGAAATAGAATTCTGTGTAATTTCATAATTTTGTAGTGACGAGGTACGTGAGAAGATGAAGAGTCGTTACTTGAGCAACCCTGACTACAACTTTGAAAAAGTCAACCGTGCCAGTATGGCTTGTGGTCCTATGGTCAAATGGGCGATTGCTCAGGTAAATAACGTTAATGATATCAATATAATCAGCATATAGTACCGGCTATACTAATACGGTCATCCTTTGCACAGATCGAATACGCAGACATGTTGAAGCGTGTGGAGCCACTGCGTGATGAACTTCACTCACTGGAGCAACAAGCCGAGACCAATCAGTTGAAAGGCGAAGAGGTTAAAAATCTAATTGCTCAGTTAGAACAAAGCATTGCCTCCTACAAAGAGGAGTACGCACAGCTGATCTCCCAAGCTCAAGCTATCAAGGCTGACCTGGAAAATGTTCAAGGCAAAGTAGACAGATCCATTGCTCTCTTGAAATCATTAGTCATCGAGAGAGAAAGATGGGAAGCTACAAGCGAAACATTTAGAAGTCAAATGTCTACGATCATTGGTGATGTTCTTCTGTCCTCTGCATTCCTTGCGTATGCTGGTTACTTTGATCAACATGTAAGTAAATTTTTAAATGGTGCAATTCGTGTAATATCGTCCAATTAATTGAATAAGTATTTTCGTTAAGCGATTGGCTATAATATAATTCTATATTATATTTACAGTATCGTCAAAATCTATTCTCCACTTGGTGTCAACATTTGCAACACGCAAACCTGCAGTTCCGTGCTGATATCGCAAGAACGGAATATTTGTCGAATCCTGATGAGCGTTTGAGATGGCAAGCAAATGCTTTGCCAACAGATGATCTGTGCACAGAGAATGCTATAATGTTGAAACGTTTCAACAGATATCCACTGATCATTGATCCATCAGGACAAGCTACGGAATTCATAATGAATGAGTTCAAGGATAGAAAAATTACTAAGACTAGTTTCTTGGATGATTCGTTTAGGAAGAATCTCGAGAGTGCTCTTCGGTTTGGTAATCCATTGTTGGTCCAGGATGTAGAAAATTATGATCCAATTCTAAATCCTGTCCTGAATAGAGAATTGAGAAGAACAGGTGGTCGTGTATTGATTACGCTCGGAGATCAAGATATCGATCTTTCGCCATCATTCGTGATATTCTTGTCCACAAGAGATCCCACGGTTGAATTTCCACCAGATATATGTTCTCGTGTGACATTTGTTAACTTCACCGTCACCAGGAGCTCCTTGCAGAGTCAATGTCTCAACCAGGTTCTCAAAGCAGAACGTCCTGACATAGATGAAAAGAGATCAGATCTATTGAAACTTCAAGGAGAATTCCATTTGAGATTGCGACAGCTTGAGAAATCTTTACTGCAAGCATTGAATGATGCCAAAGGAAAGATCCTCGACGATGACTCCGTCATCACTACCCTGGAAACGCTGAAACAGGAGGCTGCTGATATCAGCAAGAAGGTGGAAGAAACTGACAAGGTTATAGGTGAAATTGAAACTGTCTCGCAACAGTACATGCCGCTATCCCAAGCATGCTCGAATATGTACTTCACCATGGATAGTCTGAACCAAGTGCATTTCTTGTATCAGTACTCCTTAAAGATGTTCCTGGACATATTTACCACCGTTCTCTCACAGAATCCCAAATTATCCGGAATATCTGATTACACACAGAGATTGTCTTTAATTACAAGCGACTTATTCTCTGTCTGTTACGAACGTGTTGCTCGGGGAATGTTGCATACGGACAGACTTACGTTTGCCTTGCTGCTCTGTCGCATTCATCTAAAAGGAGTTGTTACGGAGTCGACCTACGATAACGAATTCACGTTCTTCCTACGTGGCAAAGAGGGCGTGCTCAACATTCGCGCTCCACCGGTGCCAAGTCTTAGCTCTGAACAACAAGAAGCAATGATACGTTTGAGCTTAAGGGTTCCAGCTTTCAAGAAACTCGCTGAAAAGATTCAAGATAATTCCGACTTCAGCACTTGGTTACAATCCCCAACGCCGGAAACCTGCGTACCCAAACTTTGGGAAGAAGAGAAACCACTGAGTCCTATAGGAACGGCTATGCATCAGCTACTAATAATTCAAGCATTCAGGCCAGATCGTGTAATTGCTGCAGCTTCGTTAGTAGTGACTTCAGCTCTTGGTGAGTCTTTCATGGCTGCAGCTGAGGTCGAACTGGACTTTGCGTCCGTCGTGGAAAATCAACTAAAAGCTACTGTGCCAGCCCTTCTGTGCTCTGTACCTGGTTTCGACGCTTCCAGCAGAGTGGACGACCTGGCGGCAGAGCTAGGAAAACAAATTGCCAGTATCGCCATCGGTTCCGCAGAAGGTTTCAATCAAGCTGACAGAGCCATTAACATGGCCGTTAAAGCTGGAAGATGGGTACTCTTGAAAAACGTACATCTTGCACCTCAGTGGTTGGTACAACTTGAGAAAAAGTTACACAGTATCCAGCCGCATGCAAACTTCAGACTCTTCCTCACTATGGAAATTAATCCTAAAGTACCAGTTAATCTACTCAGAGCTGGTAGGATATTCGTATTCGAACCACCGCCAGGTATCAGGGCAAATTTGCTGCGTACCTTCAGCACTGTACCTGCTTCACGTATGATGAAAGCACCTAATGAACGTGCTCGCCTGTACTTCCTGTTGGCATGGTTCCACGCCATCGTTCAGGAACGTCTTCGTTATGCTCCATTAGGATGGGCCAAACACTATGAGTTCAATGAAAGCGACCTGAGGGTCGCCTGTGACACCCTTGACACCTGGATAGAAGCAACTGCAATGGGTAGAACAAATCTTCCACCAGAGAAAGTACCATGGGATGCTTTGGTGACACTTTTGTCTCAATGTATCTATGGTGGAAAAATTGACAATGATTACGATCAACGCTTACTAGCTTCCTTCTTGCGTAAGTTATTCACGCCTAGATCCTTCGAAGCTGATTTTGCTCTCGTTGCCAATGTTGACGGAGCTCAAGGAAATCAACGTCACATAACTATGCCCGATGGTAACAGACGCGATCACTTCCTGAAGTGGATTGAATCCTTGTCAGATAGACAAACGCCGTCCTGGTTAGGATTACCTAATAACGCAGAGAAGGTCCTGCTTACCACTAGAGGAACAGATTTGGTATCAAAACTTCTAAAAATGCAGCAACTGGAGGATGAGGATGAGCTTGCATATTCCAACGAAGAATCTCTAGATACTCCACGTGAAGCTGAAGCTGATGGACGCCCATCGTGGATGAGAACCTTGCACAATTCTGCATCTACATGGCTACAGTTGTTGCCGAAAAATCTTCCTACTCTCAAGAGAACCGTGGAAAATATTAAAGATCCGTTGTACAGGTACTTCGAAAGAGAAGTTAATAGCGGAGCTAAACTACTTCAAGATGTTATTCATGACTTGGAGGATGTCGTACTAATTTGTAAAGTAAGTTTATTGCAAAAAGTTAAAGAGTAGCTACAACTGACTAGTACTGTTACATATCATTATTTATATTCTTTCAACAGGGTGAGAAGAAACAAACAAATTATCATAGAACGATGCTGTCTGAATTGGTAAAGGGTATTTTACCTGGTGGATGGAGAAGATACACGGTACCTCGAGGATGTACCGTTATACAATGGATCACTGACTTCAGCCACAGAGTCACCCAATTACAAGAGGTATCCAGACTCGTATCTCAGGGAGGAGCGAAAGAAATCAAGGTATGCATATCAACATTTGAATAATAATTTTTCAAACCTAAGATTTTATAACTCAGTTTGATTGTATTTCAGAGTTTCCCAGTTTGGCTCGGTGGATTATTAAATCCGGAGGCTTATATTACTGCAACGAGACAGTGTATTGCTCAGGCCAACAGTTGGTCCCTGGAAGAGCTCCAGCTTGATGTAACTATTGGGGATGGCGATAACATCGCTACAGATGATTGTTCCTTTGCAGTCACCGGGTTGAAACTGCAAGGAGCCCAGTGCAAAGATAATCAGTTATACCTTACGTCAACTATCATGACTGATTTACCAGTAACAATGCTGAGATGGACTCGCTCCGCTAGCGAAGAAGTTAGGAAAGGAAAATTGTCTTTACCTGTTTATCTAAATAGCACGCGAACAGAACTTCTATTCACTGTAGATTTGAACATCGCTTCAGGCCAAGAGCAACATAGCTTTTATGAGAGGGGTGTCGCTGTTTTGACATCCACTGCCTTAAATTAGAATTACTTTTATGGAGAAGGAATTCGATAAACCTTAATATATATTCAGATCCATCAATAACGATGGAATTTTGTGTAACCCGTGAAATCAATACTAATACAGAATATGCATTCAGTTGATTTACTTCCTTGGTAAACTTACAAATGAACATTCTAATAGTTATCATGAAATGTTGTAACAATATATTTATCGTCCTACAGTTTGTACTTCATTAATTTCAAGCTGAAGGGCGCATGTGCTAAAGTAATGTACGTTTAAAAGATCTCTGTTTATACTTTATAGCGGAATTAAAATGTACACGCAGTATATATTTAAAAACAATGGCTGCGACCTACGGCTTATGATATATATGATATTTAATTCTTTTTCTAATGTTCTGCTTTTAATATTTACTCTATGAAATAAGATTACATCGAAACATTTCGAAAGTGAACTAAATCACTGTATGACAGTATTTGCAATGTTACTCAACGGCATCTAAATAAATGAAATAACAGTGTCAATTAGAAAGCATATTATATACTGCACCTATTCTTTTAATGTAATCAACGTTGGTAGATGATACTTCACGTCACCTGGTGGTTTGACCAGAGATGAGTAGGTGAGTACCTGGAAGTAGGATTCTGTGATCATTGTCTCCGTCGACAATGCGAATCCCGTCGTAGCCGAGCTAAACGTGAACACGAACAAGTAGCATGGCGGGCAGAGGTTCTCTCCGCTACTCACCGCTGGTTTTCAAAGCAACCCTTAGAACGAGACCGGGAACTATAGAGCTTCTCAAGAACTATTGTGCATCTCTCTTCTTATCTCTGGTATATATTTGTATCAATTAAGTTCAACCCACAGCTCGATTGTAAATGATTACGGAATTATAACACAAGGATTTACAAAAGAACATAAAAATTTTATTGTGGTCCATAATATCAGGTATAGCAGTTACACTTAGCATAGGAAAAGCTTTTTAGATTATACACATTAAATGAGAACATTGATTAATGTACATAGTGATGTGAATTTTCAATTTTCTTATTGCGACATTGGGCATGCCGAAAAGATGCGCTCAATAATGCACAGAGCATTTGTAATTAATGGCGAACGATGAGGTCATCAATTTATTGCAAAAATGCAAACTGTGCATTGCGATTTTCTATTGCGAAAATTAAAACATTAAAAAATTATCTTGATATAGACGCTGACACACTGGACGGACTAATCACTCGCAGAATCAAACAGTTATTAATCTACGAATAAAATACATAGGAAACAGGAGTTCCGTTAATTAAAGGATAAAAATACGAAATGTATTTACATAACAAATCTTCCATAAACGAAGAAGCGTGTAAGTATATTACAACGAAGTGTAGTTTCCGCAATCTCAATATTATCGAGATCGCTTCGAGCACACTTGATTAATACAACTAAATGCCTTTGAACACATTTATAAATCTGTTTGAAATTTTCAAAACGAACGTCCAGATTCAAATACACAGTATGTTTCTGACTCAATGCATCTTTCAAAGTTACGATTGAACTACGTGAACGACATTATAAATATTAAACGCACTAACGTCGAGAAAAAAAGAAGTAACTTACAAAAGACAATCATTTGATTACTCCATAACATCAACGCGATTAAACATTCGAATTAACGATGGTAAGAATATACATCCATGTCACATAGATTTAAGTCATTTACTGCAAAAATGGTATTGCATAAAGTAATGTTCATTTGAAGATCACGTCATTGATAGGTCAGTTAATATGTCATCGGAATGACACCGATTGAATATTATTTTTAGGATAAGTCTAACGCACCGTTAACATAATAATTTTTTCACAATGATTCATTCACATATCACTGACAACTAAAATTCAGCCACGATTCGCTCGAAACACAAAACAACCCTAATTACATTCACATTACATAAATGGAGGAATTTCTTGATCGTCATTAATATAAAGTTATATTCAGCTAATTGCAAGTACTAAATATTTTTTCACGGGGTTCACGAACTCGCACGGTAAACTACGAAATTGAAACCAACAGAAAATCCTCGCAATAACGAAAAATTGTCTATACTACGAGGAATCAACCTGGAAGTTACAACGGATACGTTTTACTCTGAAGTATAGAGCGATATCGTAATCGTGCACATAGTCAAAGAGCTATTGAATTAGAATCACATTGCACGTCAAAGGGCCAGTCTATATCACAGAAACGGAGCACTCTATTTCATCTGCAGTCTTTTTATCATCGTCATCATCATCATCTTGTTCAGAGACTAGAGATACATCCTTCGGATAGACCAAAGAATCCTGTCCGATCGGAGCGGCTGCTTCGACCAGATTTTCAACGGAAGCTGCACCAGTCGATTCCTCGTTAGCAAAGCTCCTACGTAAGGTTTGTTGAGTTCGCGCTGTACCACGACGGATGCTGCTACGCAACAAGTTCGCCACATCTGCAGCAGTCAAATTTGAACTACCAGGATTGTTATGTGGTCTCCGACTTCTGTCCATTGTTGAGTGAGTTCGCTCTACGGCGCTTCTATCTATTGTGCTGATTCTTGTTGTCCTGTCGATAGTGTTTGGCCTATGTCTATCCATCTCGTTGATCCTTCCTCTTCTGGTGTCCGTTACGTCCGGTATGGATTCCGACACATGATCTGAAATATCCCGTGACGACACGCTTTGATTCATCTCAACCAAGACGGTGGCATAATCAGGAGGAGGTGGCTGCAAGGATGGTCTTGGTCTTGGTCCACTACCTTCCCCAAGAACATTTGCTATTCTTCGCACACTTCTGCGGAAGCTTTGACGTAACATTTTTGCTATCCTCGCACCGGTGGCTGTGGTGTAACTTGGAGGTGGTGTGTACTTTGGCGGAGGATCTTCGAAAGGAATGTCTGTTGTTGATGACAAGATTCCGTTACCATGGATACTCGTTGACGTATCTTGCCCAACTTGCGTTTGGGCATCTCTAGGATCCTCAGGCTCCAACGATGGTCTGTAGAGCAGCTGAATTCTCTGAAGTAAAGAGGAGATTGTTAGAATTGATGAAAAGAGTTTTCACAAAGTAGGACGCAATTGTTGTGAATTTTTCACGAGAATATTTGACTTACGCCATTGCACTGCTCGCAGTGACTAACGTTAATTTCCATTTGTTCGTTCTAACGTTTGCATGAAAGAGGAAGAATAATAATGATTTGAAGAAACGAGTACAGTAATATCAAAGGAACAAAGATCGCGTTACTACTAGTCAGTGTTAAAATAATTAGGTTACAATTACACTGGATCTAAAAATATAACAAAACTCACTCGAACCCTTACATCGAATATATCCGGCGGTCCACTATTAAGATAGCGACAAGTCTGAATAATTGCCACGGCTGGAATCATTAAAATTGGTATCAACTGTATAGCAGCTCCCAGTTGTCTTGCCCACACAGACCAGTAATCCCTGCTTGTTCTTCGGTACGTATACAGTTCTCGAAAGCCACTGCTCTTGAATACAGTAATACTGAGTACCTGGAAATAAGCATTGATTATTTTAAGTGTTAATTAGAACCGTGGAGTATAAAACTGTCTTAGAAGCACTATTGATATAAAACTTACCATTAAGGTAACAGGCAAGATTACGTTCCACGTGAACGACAAGAGTGGTCCAGCCCAATGTCTTAGACATCTTCCAGTGGGTGGAAATAATTCTGCTACAACGGCTTCGCCGGTATGTGGACGACCTCTCACTGCAAATACTGCTCCAACTTGGACCAAGTAGAGAACCATTATCCACCAGCCTCCGCCAACCGTGTAGTCGAGATAATAAACCACGTAAATGCCCAACTAAAATAAAAAAATAGTTATAATAAATATCATGGAATTAATAAAACGTAAATTAAAATACTCCGTTTCTATTATAACTTAAATACCTAGAAAGATTAGCTGCTTATCATTCGCAGCATTCCACACGTGCTTTTCGCAACACGCATCACACGTGTTTTGAGAAAAGAAGATGACGTGTACCGGTAAGAATGAATTATCATACTATTAAAGTGCGTACCCGAGATAGAAATGAATTTATTATATCGATGGCTACGTATTTACATTGAGATTCGTAGTAAGTCCGGAAAAAGGTTTTACGATTGATAAACACTGAATTTCATTTAATAGTTTTATCTTGAGTCTTTAGGCTTTCGCGGCCAATATTATCATTAGGTTTATCTTATTAATCTACGATATTAGCGACGGAGTCGATCCACCAGTTCTTAAATCTCTAATTTGTACATCTAGAAATAAGACATTGTCTTTCACGTATCCCGAGTATCTTGTTAATTTAGTATGAGGTATGAACATATATAATCCCGACTCATTGTCTGGTTTTTGCAAATCGCCATCCTTCAGTTTCTTCGTAACTTTGACAATTTTTCGAATATCATTTGCCGGATTCTCTTGATCTCTTAAAGTTACAGTAGCTTGTAGAACGCAAGGCCAATCTAATAACGGATCCCACTTGCCATCAATGACACGTAAGCATCCGATAATGTGCCGATCTTTCCATTGACCTCTTCCATTCAAAAATAATTCCGCTCTTAAAGTGTACCCGTAATCTTTATTATAAAATACAGGACTGCGCAATACAGTGTCGTTCTCCTTAGCATCAGTCATTTTCTCCTTATACCGATCTATCCGCCATAGCAAGCGACCATTTGTAGATATCTGTTCGGTATGTCTGGAAACATCATTTTCGTCACTGTCCTGTAGTCTGCTTTGAATTAAGCTATCTTTAATCAAATCCTCGACATACTTAACGTTGTCCTTCATTTGAAACTTCAACGTTTTAATTTCCTTCGCTTGATTTGTTATGGCCTCTGAATGATTTCGCATCTCCCTTACAAGTATATCAATTTTTTCAGATAGAATATCATGCTTCTCCGTCAATTCCTTACTGCCCTTACATCTCATTTCCAATTCAAGCTTCATGTCATGCATCTTTTCCAATTGCTCATGCCAAATCCCACTGATCATGACGCTCTCTCTAGCCAAAAGAGTCTTAAATCCTTTCAATTCTGTTTGCCACTCGTTAATCATCTCACCACACTTATTCCTATCAGCTGCTAATTCAGTTTGTATGAAATCCAACTGATCCGCGACTTGTTTGAAACTGAAGCTGGTATGTTGATCGACCTCGTTAAAAATTCTTTCCAGTGCCATAAGTCGTTGCTCAAAAATAACAGAATCCTGACGCACTCGTTCAGTATCTTCTAGAACGCTCAGTCGTAGGATTTCCATGTCCGCATGTTTTTTTTCAATGTTTCTCATACTCAGCTTTACAGTTTCCTCCAATCGTTTTCTCTCTCGTTCGCCGCCGTCCACAGCAGAACGTAACAAACTCAAAATCGAGAAAATCTTGTCCCTCCATACCAAATCGCTCTGCGTCTGATTCTGCGTCTCCATCGGGTGTATATTCCTCACTTTTTTCTCCACGCACTGACGCAGATGAGCTTCCATGTTACGTCGAGGTACGTATGCTCCACACTTTCTAGGACACTCTTCCAGCACGGCACAACAGTGCTTGACGTGTTCCGGTAAATAACATTCTTCAACAAATTCATTACAGAAATAGCAGGAGACGCTTCTGCGTACAATTGAATTAACGTTGCTATTCATTCCGCGATGTGTCACTTCGCAAGCACCCAGGAAACTAAAGATATTAAGATGTCACGAGTCGTATATAAAATTGATCTCGCGCGATAAGACTTATCTAACTGAACTAACGATTTCCCAACTCTCTCTGATAGGACGGCAGTGAGTGTGTCACTGATATATTTGTTCGTTTTACTCACCTGTATGCTGACTAAAGATTTGAAACGAGGTCGCACCCCTTTGCGGTATCTCACGCTATCTTATATCTCATAAATGCTAATAGGAAGAAAGGTATAGAATGATTGTTTACCTCTGTGGCCATAGGAAGTCCCAGGATATAGGCACATGCGCAACTGAAGAAGGTGATTGTGGTTTCCCAGAGTTTCATCATTTTTGTATTGATGGCCATTATTCCAGTAATGACACAATGCCATATAGCCAGCTATAAAAACAAAATAATAAATGTCATGAATGTATATACGTGAGGTACACTTCAAGTATAGCCTAATGCTTTCAACAATAATATTTCAAATAATTGATCGAATTATATCTCATACCTGTTGAGCAATTCCAAAAAGAATTAGAATGAAGTAAAATAATACAGCCCAGAAAGGTGAGACTTGTTCAGTGCCCAAAAGTGCCAAGGTTGCTGGTACTAATTCAGTAGAGAGTCTCAATACTTGATAGCCTGATTCAATGCTGAGGTCTGCACCGGGTCTCAGAACACGCTGACCAACCAGAAACGATGCATGTGACATAAATCTTTCAGGAGTACTGCTATAACCAGGTGGTGCTGGTTGATTGACAAGACGCATGAAAGTATACCCTGATATTCTTTCTGGAACGAAAGGCAAAGGCTATACAATGCTGAATCGTAAATATAATAACAATGTTAAATATACTTTAACGAATCACATGAAAATTCTAAATAATCCGTTAATACAACGGACTCACCGAAAGAGCTCGTAGTATACACGTATCCGTGACTTCGTAAAATTTGAACGCAAGTATTGGCTAGAAAGGCGGATAACAGAAGAACCACAAATGTCAAAACGACAACGAGGCTCGTGTCCCTTTGCAAAAGATGCTTGTGCTTATTGTGCGCAGCAATCTGTAAGTAATTTAAATAATAGAACAGGGAACGAAATTGAAAATTATTTTAAAGCATTAAAAGTACAATCTGAATTTCGTTTACCTGCATGGCGGCGGATCCGAGTAAGCCCCAAGTAAGGAAGACTTCGGAAGAAGCAGCTACCCACGATTTTCCGTTAATGAAGAATTCACTCCAAACAGTAGCAGGAAACAATTGATGGATAGAGCCGGTCGGCGTGAGCCCTAATAATTTTGTGCAGAGGACAAGAGTTCCAAATACCGGGACTAGCGTAAAGACATACACCACTTTGCCATAAGATCTGAGACCTGTGAGGAAGTATTTAAAAAATATATAAATCACTAGTCATCACAAGTCACTTTCACAATTACTGCTACTTCGTTTTCACGTCAGGAGTCTCACCTTTGCTCAATGAAACGAACACGATCATCCATACTACCGCCAAGTTAAATGCCACTTGGAACTTAAGGGTCACGACTCCTGGATCAGGTTCGTTGAGATGATGCCTCTGCAGAACGGCACCGCTGAAGTAATCCGGAACAGTTTCGTGCAGCTTGTACGAGGTGCCATTGTGTGTAGGCCTGGTGTCTTCTCTATAGAGAAGAAATGATTCTGCCCATCGATACCTGTCTTGCTTCGTGATGAATGAATCTCTGAGAAGAAAACGTTGCGTCATACACTTTGCGAATAGCAACTATATCAATGGCGTTGCATAGTATTCATCGATAAAGTGAATAAGCATGGACGAATGGCTTACCTGAAGTAAACAAACATCCATGAGACACCGACTATACTGTAAATTCCAATGAAAGCCTGTGCAGTGAGAAGGGCAATTCCGACACCCTGAAAGAGGGGTGAAATTTTCCACATGTCCACGGCACCAGCTGCGAGTCTCTGACCCAGGCATACTTGTAGGGTCAATAGGGGTATGCCTAATATCAGAGACAATACCAGGAACTGAACAATAAAATTTGCTAGAAAAAAGACAATTTATATTAGTACAAAAATCTCATCTTTTCCGGGTAGTAATTTCATCCTCGCTCGACCTACCTCCAAATTGTATGCTAAGGATGGCGAACCTGCTGATGTTGAAGAGACCAAGAGTACATCCTAGACATGCAAGAGCAGGACTCAAGGCGTGTGGCCATCTTCCTAATGGATTTTCATCCTCGTCGTCATCCTCGCCTCTCTCGTCATCACGATCCGCTCCTCTCTGTCTCTCGCAAATTCTGTAACAATAAAGTAAGCCTTTGCAGTAAACAATATCGTGACGTTTAACAGTATTCATCCACATAAACAATATTCCTTGATATCCATATAACTCCCCGTATCAGAAAATGTATATCTAAACGAGTAGGAGGATTAAGTAGAGCAGATATTAAGTGAAGATTTGAAAGAGTAAGCAATGGAATATGCATTACCGAACTGAGTAGTGACTCTATTCCACGCTTCTTAACATAGCCTTACGAGAGGTCCAGCTGTAGAATGGATCTGACCTCGTGCATAGTAAACATCGACACATGTCTGTAGAAATCTGCAGCTAAATGCGGAATGTGTTATCCCCAAAGAAACGTCAGCGGTTCGCACGAAGATTATGCGATTTGCGAAATCGCATAATCTGCTGACCTCCTTTATACGTATGCTAGAGTAAGCTAATATCACGGTCAAGGGACAAGATGGCTGATGCATCTCATAGCCGGAAGATGAAAAAATCTCACGTTTACAAAAACCTTATTTTTTATTGGATATCAGAACAGGCATTTCGAATGCATCGAACCGATTTCAAGCAACAGACAGAGGGTTTGCGATCATCGAAAGCGTTAGTAATAATAATCAGATGGCGAGTGACAGTCGCTGCTATCTTGAATACGGAAATTAAAAGTCGATTATTAAAATTTTTTGGCAACGACTTACGTGACCTTTGCGTAATCGAGTTTTAAAATGAAAATTCGTTAAAAACAAGTAAATTAACCATTTTTGTCCATAAGGGTACCGGTATAGGTAGCTGTGAGATACCGGCTATAAATTCAATTAGGCAATTGCAAAAGTTTACGAATAATCAGTGCGCGCGTGCGACACCTTCAAACCAGGTCAAACATAACTGCATGTCATTCGAAAATTCATGGTCGAACCGGTCGCGAGCCAGCATTGGCTACACTTGCCCGGAACGAGAAACGGAAAGTGCAGGCTCTCTCTTACAGCGATACAAGCTTAGTATGGATATACGGAATTGGAGTACGTGGGACGTTTTGACAGGGGACTCTTATTAGCCGATACGAAAAGATTAATTATCTAAAGAGAACAGAGATAGTAATATCGAATTATAGGTGATTCGAATAACAACATATTTCTCGTGTGTAACTTATGTAAATACGTGTTAGCCATCGAGGATATGATATAAATAAATGTTAATTTCGCATGCCGTCGATATTATTGCATAATTAAACATTCTTTTAACGCGTATAATAAAAATACTATTAAGAAACTTAAAACTTTATATTACTCTCACAATGAATTCTACGAAGAGTTTCAATTCATTGACGTTATAAAGACGAATTACATATATCCTCGTCGTACCAATTTAAACCATCGTCATTCTAAGAACAAATTATTCGCTCACGGCGACCGCTTTAATTTAAACTTACCGCGACGCTATTTCGTTACATTGCGTTTCGGGTACTCCAATAGCGTGACCGATTCGACGTTGGTTATACTGCGTCCTTAACGCGTTAGCAAAACAATCCCACGAATTTTCATATGTCAATAACTGTTACGTTAACGTTGTAAAAACGCATACGTTTGTTCTTAAGAATTCGATTGAAAATTACACTTTAAAAATTCCCGATCGATCGAACCTATCACGGTCGCACGAACGGTCAATAATAAATGGGCACGGAATAACTTTTTGTACCGAAACGATCGAACTAAGAAAAGTAAGACAGAACGTACAACGCGGCCTTGATTGTACATGCTTGGACAGCAATTGTTGGTCATGGCCGTCATTCTGTCAAAGAGAGGAAACAGAGTAAAAGGCATACCGATTCTTCCTGGCAAAGTGAGTAGCGGCTGCCGGGCAATTCGAGTGGATTCGAATCCCATTTTCTCCATGTTTTCAATATATGTATATATGTGCACGACCTTCTGCAAGATGCATTTACGGTATTACGATCACAGGAATAATTACGCGGTTGGTAAGAGATGTAAGAAGTTTTCACGGAGTGCATGAGAAATTTGCAATGCGAATGAGAACTTCCCCCACAGTTCGTGGAATTGTAAGATCGAGAATGTTTCGCATGACTCGCGATACGTGCCTAACGACACTCACTTAGGATTGCATATGGGACGAGAATTCGACGAGATGAAAAAACTGATTTGGTGTATCTCGTATCCTACGGCCAAATCTTACGAATTATGCACCTGGGTAATTGTCGTTTAACGATAAAAAAAATTTTGCGTACAGTTTATAATCGTATCACGAACGTAGAGATGAAAACGTGCCAGTACGAAGAATGAAGATTAAATGAAAAGGACCTTTACCCCTGCAGACCTGGTTTTTAATGGGTTTATCCAAATTTATATAACGAGGAATTAAATTACGAAATTTCATTAGGTGAAATCTCAAAGTTCGTAATTATCCCAAAAATGTATTTCTGCTTTGCAAATTGCATTGAAATTAAATACCTTGAGTGCTTATCAATTATTTTCAATCGAATCATTGCAGAGTTCCCTCCTGTCAAATGCAACGGTGACATAATCAGTGACGTTAATTATTTTGATATGAATAATGAGATACTTGAAAATACGGTCGTTGACGTGTTCAGTGGGGTGTAATTTTAATGAATCAGACGTGGACAAATCTGGTCTAATATTGACAGGTGACATTAGTCGAGGAGTAGAATTTTTCAAAAATTCGAAATCAATATTTTCATTAATTCACATTCCAAACACATGCCTTGACCCATTACGAATGTCCATGTATCGTCAGATTTGTGAACAGATGTCAAGTTGATTAAAAAGGACTAGGTCTAATATTTAATCAATATAAAACAGGCACTCGTACCACTAATAACTGGTCGGTACGACTGATGCATCTTGCCATTGCAGTCACGCAAGGAACATCCGAAATGTGTTCAAAATAGTCATGCGTTGACGTAGTCATGGTGTATTACAGGTCATAAAGTTCCGCAGTAACGCAAGAGAAAATAAACAAAATTTCATGAGTAAACGCTAAAAACAATTTTGAAAACGAGCCTCAGCATCAGTCGAAGGATGAGCTAATCAGCTGAGGTTGCTAGAAAAAATTTTCAAGACGTATAAATTCAAAGACTCTTCCGGGGATCTAACCTTGGCGTGGTACTAATGTATCGACAGAGAGAACCGATTTGAACAACTAACAGTCTTGCGAATAATTTTTAATCGATTGCGCGAACCGATACCGAGACATATAGTTGCTGGGTCCATACTCGATTAGCTAGAGAATTATAGAGCAGCATGCCAATCGTTATGGAAGAGCACCTTACCCACACGGAAATGATGGATTGTAGCGGTTAGGAAATAAAAAAGATTACACCGTGGGCGCCATCTTTCGATTGGCTGTAAATCGCGCGGAGCCGGTGATCGGCCTTCTGGCATTTTTCCATTTAGATTCGTCACTGTATTCACCTACGGGTGTGTTAAAAATAAAAGATGCAAAATTCTTGTGGGAAAGGACAATGACCAAACTCAATGACATCTTTAATTATTCGATTGAGAAACGTCCGATGATTTATCCAAGATGAACAGAGACGAGAGAAACAACTTATTTAAAGAAAAAGGCAACACGTCAGAACAGCTTTATAATCACGGATGGTTTATTCCAATATATTTTAAGAAAAAAAAAATTATAATGTCCGTCACTTGCATCATCAAAATCTCTTATTATATACGTGAAACGTGTAGTAGGAATTATAGATGTCTATAAAAAAAAAATATATATATATATATAGCGAATAACAAATTGTGCCGTAACGCCGGAACCGAAGAGTGATGTACCGTTAGTTTAAAATCCTAAATTTCTGACCAAATAATTTCCGACCTTTGAACATAGTAGGTGTATCTAAACATCGATATGATCTAATTAGCGTTCAATGCATTTTTATAAAATAGTTTCGTAGCAGCCGATTCTGTATATACCTCTATTCCATACAGTTCAGTACTGCCGAATGCAAATTCTGTCTCAGAAATAAATGTTCCAAGTGCACCGACGAATTGTCTCCCCAATAAGAGAAGACAAGTACTTAATTTTTAATTGTCTCTTAATTCGGTTAACGAAGTATGTAGCGTCGAGCGCAGATGGTCGTGTGGAATTAATAAAGGCACCCGCGAAAGCCGCGATCTTACATACGACATTTTTTGCAAACAATGCAACGATCGTGAAATTTGTAAGAATGATACAATAATACAAAATATATCTATGAAATGAAAATTTCCACTTTATACGATTATTAACAGTTTTATTCGACTTTGGTACGATTTTTTCTTGCTACTCAGAGGTATTACCATGATTTTCATGAATCTTGTAAAAAAGAAAATAAAAAATAAAAATCTTCACTGAATTTCCCAAAGAATGAATATTTATAATGAATTCGAAAAAGAAAAACAATTTGAGAAAGCACCTTCGTTATGGCTACTCGAGCGTACAAATGGCCTCATTAGGGTTGCCGGCATTCTGCATAAGATAAATACATCCTTTAACTTCCCATTTAATAGCGACAGAGTTCACCAGCCCATCGCGGCATTCAAAATCCGGAAGACGTAGTCGCGCCCTCCTGCATCCGGACAATGGCGCACCTCGGTTCTTACAAACGTATTATATCGTGCAGCCATTCGTGCACCGAGACGCGTCGTAACGCACGTCGAACTCCAAATACCCAACGAAATAATTCTCTTAGATTCTAATGAGATTCGCCGG
Organism: Trachelus iudaicus; assembly: GCA_030142595.1. Taxonomy (NCBI): domain Eukaryota; kingdom Metazoa; phylum Arthropoda; class Insecta; order Hymenoptera; family Cephidae; genus Trachelus; species Trachelus iudaicus. The sequence goes on from JARQTH010000582.1 coordinate 1,864,887, forward strand.
AATTTCTGACAAGGTGGAATTAGAAGTCTCAAAATGCCCATAATCGTCCAGGGATTGAGGTCAAAAGACTACGTCAAGAAGACGTAAAGTGCACCAAGAACGGGACGAAACGCACGAATTCTACTGTAACATAGATATTTGGCATAACGCACATTCCTTTTTTTGAATATAAAGTACGTGTTCAGGCATATATGAATTTCACGTGGCCGGTTCGAAAGAAGCACGTGTTGCTGGTGCATCTTGGGAAAACCATGCAGAAGTCACGTATATGGAATAATTTTCTTATTAGCTGACCTCTGCCATATAATTACGTATAGTGCACAAAAAATATACTCGACCTAAAGACGCAGTCACGTACTATGTATCTGGATGTCACGAAACGTATTACAGGGGATTAAATTATTTTTATTGCAGTTTAACGTGCATTAATTAACACCACTTACAACACACACAGTTTCTATTGAATCGCAGACTGAAATATGTGAATCGTTTTCAAAATGACATATGGGCGACGATATTGTTTTCTGCAATAACAATATAAACGCGAAGTGAGATTGCGAAATATTACATGCCGATCGAATTTACATGCACGTATGAAAGTGAAGTTGCAATAAAAATATGTTATTCCCAAACAAACGCCCATAAGCGAATAAAGTCCATATTGTAAACGGTAAACAAGGACTTCCCCAATCTTTCTAGATGAATTCGATTGCATTATCAGTTCCATGTAAAACATATGCTCGGTACGCTATATTTAGAGAACTAATCGAACACGGGAACAGCGACGTATTAATACACCGTGTATAAGCGTACGTGAAAGAATCTTACGTATTATGATAACCAGTAACGAATGGTTACGTGAAACCTATGGAAAGGTGTTATCGATAATGAGCGATAAATCGCAAACACTATAGTAATGTATGTCATAGCAAAAGATACATTCGCAATATAAAAAAAAAGAAGTACCATACGGACTATTGTTTTTATAAAATATAAATTATTTACAAAAATAAAATTTTTTACATACAATCAAAATATGTGATAGTAGGTTACCCATCCTCTAGCTGGTTTAGAAATCTAACCTGCAAGATAGATCGATAGAACCTTGATCCGCATTTACGAACGGGCGCAAATTGACGTCCAATGACATCATACGCAACGATACATCAAACAGAGAATGGAATGAGTCTTGAGACATGCGAAAGCAAAATAAATTTTCTATGGTATTTCAGTCGCGATCGGGAAAAAAAATTCAGAAATAATATATCGGAAAGCCATGCATAAAATTGCCGGAAGAAGATTGCTTGGTGTGTCGCGAGAGAAGATGAATCGTAGGGTGGGAAAAATGAATTACGAAAAGAAAGGGAAAATAATTTAAAAATGAAATATTCAGACACGGTATGATACCTCGTAAAAAGTCATAATTCGAGAAATGAATATGTATTACTTTTCGAATTTCCCCACGTAAACAAGATCGATATATGCTTAACGATACCTGATACGATGTCTGCGCTGACTACAATAAAAGTACCGATGACATACATCCGGATCGTTGTTCATGCTGGTTTCATGTCACAAATTAAACAGAATCTTCATGTAGCCGACGCTTCATTCTATCCCGGCAGTCTCATCCCCTGGTTACTTTTACTTTGATAAACACTAAGTGCCTAGCGCTCACTGCGCTAACCCTTGCACAATTCCACACACTGTAACGGTTCAAGGTTTCAGGGAAAAAAGCACGGATATTGCAACGGTATAAAACGTCATGTCGAAATTCGACAAAACAACGCGTTTCCGCTACAACAGCAGTAGGTAGTTAACAATGACTCGTGATTGGTCAACGAGCAGGCTATTTTGTCTCCTAATGTCTCCTCCGAGGTATAAAGCCAGACTCTTGTTACTTTCTACCAAACACGACGAGTCACCGAGTAACGTTCGACGTTAACGTGAAAAATAGTCGCACGAGCGATTAACTATATTCGCGTGGATCCTTGCGACAATAGGAAAACTTTCTTTCTTCCGAGCGACGTCGTTCCGTGTTTCCTCGAGCGTGCGTGAATTGAGTAATTGCCAATAAAAAGACCACGGGCCCCTCGCGAAATCCAAACGAAGCACAGACATGCGGTCGTTTCATCGAATACGGCAACGGAGCGAATCGACGAGCGTTTAAAGACGCGACGTGGCTCACTGCGGCGGCCTGTCTCCGCTTGACTGCGGCCCGAGCGAGCCATGTTTCTTTGCGGACCTTGAGACTCCTCGGCTGAACTTCGTATGTAACTGTACAGGCTCACGTGACTACTGGCTCCCTATAGACGCACGCGGATCTCCACGTGTGACTACGCCGAGATTCATTCCCATCGGATTTACGAAATCATTGAAACTGGAACGGCTGTCTGTGAATAAGATCCTGAGGAACTTTTGAAACGTCAAATTGCCCGGGCATTTTAGACGCAGCCACGATTAAGGCGACTAGACTCTTGCACCTTGGATACCTGAGATTAGATCGATCGGGCAACCTAAGGAAACTCCTGGTTATTATGCTCCTCGCTTCGCGACGGTTGCTTCGCATTGAAAATACAGCTACGCATTGGATGCAGTCGTTGTTAATTCCTGTGTGAATTGTGCGTTTTATGCGTTTAGTTAATGCCAGGCATTAGCTTCAACGCTGGATTGGTCTTAGCATAATTATTTATCGTATTCCCATTAAAATTTAGACGCTTCCATTTCTTTTCTAAATTATACGTTATTTTTAAAGAATTATCCTCGAAAAAAGTCGTGTTGCACAATATTCGATAATTTTTATTCAAACACTACTTGACATTGAATCATCGTCCTCAAAATAACACGTTATCCCTGAGGTATTAAGAAATCTCGTTTGTCTCTCAGAGAGATTTGTGATGATTTAGAGTTTAAATATTTATACGGTTCCCGAAATAGCCTATAGATCTGTAATCCCCAGAGGTAGCCGATTCATATATTTTACGGGAGAAAAAGAAAAATATTAATGATTGAATGGAAAATTTTATATTTATTGGTACTGGAAGTCAGTCTTCGTAATTTCAGGACGTAAAAAAAGATTCAAAGTATCCCTTAAATAAACACACAGGAGCGCGCGTATGTATATATATATATATGGTCATTAAAATTAGTATCAAAGTTTGATCAATTAAGTTTTATTGCCGCTATGCGAAAAGTAATTAAATTCACTATACAGATATCGTGTATTAATTAGAAATCCATGAGGAAATGATTCCGCAGTGAAAAGTTCCGCTGAACTTTTACTTACGTTCCTAATGCAACTTTAAATTTTGACACGATTCAACAAATTCGAGTTTGACTGACTGGCAATGCGCTGCGGCATATAGAATGGAGAAGAGCGTTTCTGTGGCCAAGCACCCAGCCAACCGTTAGTTATTCCATAGTAGTGGAAACAGTTGCAGTGCCGGTGCAGTTCTGATGCAGCAAGTCTACCAGGATAGCAGTCGTGTTAGGAAGTACGCCTGCGCGCGATGCAACGATGCACTCAACCGAATGCACGGTAAATTCCAGTGTGCGAATGAAGGTTGCATTTAACGAAGTCACCATGCAAAACGCATTGGAAATTAATAAGAATATCTATAAAAATCCAGAGCAAAAAATTGCGACGTAAATTAAAAAAAAAAAAGATGACATCGAAATGGATTCGAGATAAATAATTTTAATTCGAGAAAAGCCTTTGTATTCCTAAAATTGACAAATATCTTCTGCACTCAGACTTTCCTAACTGTAAGTGAGAGGGGGAAACGGAGAGGATAAAACTGACAAATTATCAGTTACGTAAAACGTGCACTTAGCTGTCCAGCTCGCATTTCGCTCATAATTAACTTTTGTGCGGATAACGGAAGATTGTACGAACCTACGAAAGAACTTATTGTTCTTTAAGGAACTTATATTCTCACGGCGAGAAGAACCGTCATTTTCATGAAATAACTGTTAACCACGTCCGTTAGCATACGGATGAGGCCAAATGAAATCTAAAAAGTTTATCGTTAAGGATATTAATAATCAAAATACAATAACAATGAAATAATTAACATTTAATCAAATTGCGTGATGAAAAACAAGTTTTTTCTCATGACATTCAAAATTGCGCAATTTTCCCATAGTAACCAGCAATTAGCAAGTTGAAGGAAAAATAATGAAAAAAAAATTCTGTATTTTACACACTCATTTCACGAAAATGCTGCAATTTATTTATCTTTTCGTTCGTCTTTCCGCCAATCTCTTTTCTTTCTTTCTTTCTTTCTTTCTTTCTTTACACTATACAGCGTGGACCTCCAGGATCATTAGCTGTCGAGAGGAATCTCGAATAACAAATTTTCACTGATGTTTAATCATCCGACAGGTTTCCCGTATCACGGTAATCCATCGATTGCATAATTGCCAATATAGGGGCCGTACTGTAATCCAGTATGATATAATAGCACAGATCGACTTTTTTTTGGTAGAAATCGAACTGATATCATAGACACCGTCCTTTTGGCCATTCCAGGTTTCTCAGTGCCTACGACGATCTGTAACTGTGCAGAGTTGTAGGTATACATAGGCAGCTAAGCAGACAAGTATAGCATAGGCTACACGACGCAACTTTCTCTAGCAACGTTAGAAGACTAAGCACTCCTCCTTTTTTCGAAACGCCATTACGCAATGACCAAGGAGCATTAATTGTTTGGCAAATGCCACTGATTCCATTCCAAAGCAACAGTATAAAGAGACACTCGGTTACAATAGTTACATATAGTTATTCCTAAATAAAGTAATTTTTTACTGAATAATAAAAAAATCCAAAAAGCAATTCCAGTAGCTAAACTCGTCAAAATTCAATAAAAATATCCAACGATGCGAGTAAATTGAATTTCATGTTTCTTTTTTGACCAAATATAACGAATTTCAAAATAGCTTACAGTCATTATAATTTTTAAAAAACTCCTTGCTGTCACTCTTATTAAATTCACCTATTTTTAAGTTGGTTTATCGACCCTTCGAAGTACATATACGACTTTAAAGATCGACGAACCTTAAGAGTTTTGTCATAGATTCAAAATCCTTATTGCGTCATCGAATCCACAATGTGGAATGTCAATTGAATTATTTCAATCCTTTGTCATGTACGTACACTATCCCGCATATCGTTAAATCGGTTTATATTCTTCACGCCATCTCGATTAAATCCATCATCACAATGGCCGAGAGGCTGGTTACGCCGGTATCACTATAGGCCGTCTCGTGACGTCATCGCCGATTTTTATTCCTCTTTCATTTCGCACACTCTGTCGCATCAATTCTCAATCGCGATAAATAAAGAATAACTGTACGATTCGACGATTACTATCTGAAGACGATTCACTGAACTCATCCCGATTTTTAACGATACTGATTCACGTCCAAATGTCCAAGTTCGATGCCGATCTCTTGGCGTAGCTCCAAACCGATTTCTTCGATAGCTCGCGTCACCGTTATTCTTTCGCGAAATATAACGCTTTAACGGCCCGAGGAACTTTTCACGAATATATACATACTTGAAGCTTGCGTCCTATAGCTTTACCGTTAATCCAGAATGGCCGTGGTTTATGAACGTCAGTAACACGAGAGCGACTCCGCGATTTACAGACACGCCAGACGAGAAGTTAAAGTTGAGAAGATTAACGAGTAAAATGATTGTCGCTTTTTTAATAACACCGAAAACGGTCTACGAACGACAACCCATAAGTTTTAATCCAGAGTCAGAGATGAGAATAAGTGCACGTGATCCATTGGTCAATGAAAAAATTTAATCGCTTTCATGAAAATTCGAAATTAACGTCAAAACTTTTTATTTCAATATTTTCCACGTAGTCTCCTCTCACTCATGCCCATCTATCCGCTATCCAATGATTGACCGCTGGTTTCAGCTCTGATACGAGCTCAGGACGTTAGATGCGTTAAACCGCACGTATATTTTCATACCTCGTACGGCGACTGCTTTGCGGTATCCGAGACGACATGTTTTGCAAACAGAGACGCGCGTTATTTAAACGTGAGATTATCTCATTCATACACGGTGCAACGACACGTAATGTCGCACGATCCTGCTCGGGCTTTGGATACAAGATTCTTCCGCATTGCCGTGGTAACTGAATAACACTGTGAAACATAATCGCTAGATATTGTCTCGCGGTGCAATGTTGTCTTATCACGTTTTATGGATCCTCGTTGAGTTTTAGTTGAAACGAACAAGAGCGGAACTCCAGGATTTTATCGGATGGAGTGCAGTATAAAACACGTTGGTCGTAAAGTTTGCTCGATTGAACGGAGAGGTTATGGTTGTCTAGTCTATTAAAATACGTGACGTATGAAATAATGCAATTGTATTCCGTTCGACTGGGAATTTTGTTAATTCCGGACCTGATCGTCATGAGAACGTATTCGTCTTTCGTGGACCATGAAATTCTCATTATACAAAACAACGAAATTGTGTCTGGAATGATTATCAAACGCTAAGTATGCGGAAGACGGGAATGAAGGTTAAAGGAAGGAGTGTCTCTGACACGCCGGGGATCAGCTGATTTCTTTGATTGCGTAATGGTCGGCTTTGATGTTGAGCGTCGTCGTTTGAAAATCGTCGTTATTGTGGATGAAATAAGAGTAGGAGATGGTAACGACCCGGACAGGCCTTAAGGGCGATGAAATGAAAAATTAATAATGAGTCTGTTCAATCCTAGTAATGAAAGTCAATAGCAGATTGCTTGATTAAAAATTTTATATTGAAAATTGTTTCTGTGGTATTAATGTGAATAATAACGAACACGATTAGTGTGTTACCAACATGACTAGTTGCAAATGCCATTTACAGAGTGAGTTTATTATAATTTACTATAGTTACCGGGGTTCGTGTGATGGTAGTATAGAGATGTCAGAGTAATCAAGGATTCTCAGTAAGTGACGTAATCATGAAATTAAATAATTTGAAGCTGAACTACTTGGGTCTTAAGTAAGTTCAATTATTCAATATTCGGAAGAGACACTTGGTTGTTTCTCAAAAACAAATATTTAGGATGCGCACTTAAAGATCGAATATTGAAAAAAAAATTTTAAACAAGTACGCGACTGTACAGACTAGAGTTCTCTTTGTTAATTTAGTCGAATTGCAAAATATTTATACAAAATTCGCATAGCACGTACATACGTGTTGATGTATCAAGAACTAAAATGCAAATAAAGAAACGTGTCGTAAGATTCAAAGCACAGAATAGATTTACGAATTTTACACGCCTCTCGTACTTACGACAATGGGCTGTCTAAATAAGTAAATGTCCAAGAGTTACGCGGGAGCGAAGTAGTGGTGGGCTCATTCATGGGAGTCCCGCGGCTACATACGAGGCCGCCGTTGTCCGCATCCCTTCGCTAGACACGCGAGACTCTTGAAAAATCGATTCCGTACTGAATTGTTTACGAGCCGAAGAAAGACCGTTGTCGTACGCGGGATGATCACTGGCCACATCACTTATGCACGCAACGTAGAAAGAGAAGCATACAACCAGTAATAACAAAAGCCGCAAAGACTCTTGAGGTGAGTATAACAAACTAGCGCCGTGGCGCGGCGTTTCTCGGAAGCAAAATAACCAGACAAAATCACCAATCAAAAGGGTACGCAGTTAATTAACCAATTCGTACGAGCCGATCATTTCTGAGTAATTCATGACTCTTTCGTATCTCTCGCAAAGTCCTTTATTTCTGACTCTTACAAAAACGACATCGTTACTGCGCTATTATGGAACGAACGGCAGCGCCACTGAGGGAGGTACTCCTCATTCGCAGAACGAAGCTCGATCCGCCTCGTGGGATCGATCTAATTGGCTTGGAATTATTTTTGCGAAAGTGGATATCGCTCCGGTCAGTCCCGCGGCAATCATTTTGCCCATGCTAAAGGCTTGTTCTCACACGAACGAACTAGGAGAGTTAGGAGAGCAGGAGTAGACTGTTAACGACGTTAAAATGCTACAGAGGTATTGCCAATGTGAATTCATAGTTTTCCCACGAGCGATCAAAATCACGCGAACCTGACAGTATCCAGCACAGAGTGAGTGATCCATCAGACGCGTGTAATTTTAATTTAAAATGAATATTTTCAATTAAAATCGTTATCAACAAAATACAAGATCCATGATTGCTACAGACAATAAATTACGAAGATGCAATGGATGTAACGTAACTGTTCTTGAACGAATTAATTGCCCAGCGCAATTCGATTGCGTCGTTAATTCGGCGTCCAATCATATGTAGGTATGCACACAGTGTGTCCATATGCAAATAGGATCAATGCAATTTCCCTATTCGTAGACGAGTTACGAATCGAGGAGTAATTAGATCATCTGTACCAACTAGAGATTTTCATTGGACATAACTGGTGGAATAATTACAATCGATTGGTACTCTTGATTAACCAGCGTGGCGATTCGTATGCTGATAAAGTAACGAATTCGCGATAACGCGACGATCGCTACGAAAGGGATCTCGTTGCATCGCGGTAACCTTGAAAAGTGCAACCGGATAGTACGAGTGCGGCAAGGTTATCGCGAAAAGAAATCCGAACGGTTTCGATAATTGAACTAAACGATTGGCTGTTTCACAGTCTTACAATTAACGATAATAAAATCTAAGTGATATGCAGCTGATATCGACGCTAGAAAACAACCTTCTCCCTATGCAAAAATATACAGTCAGCATAGAGAGGAGGCTGAAGGTAAACGCGAAGAAGTGGATGTTGAAGTGGAAAACTGAAAGCATCGGCAGGAAGTGCAGCGATGTGCAGCGAGCATTCCACCCTGCATTCAATGACGTACAGAATGATTCGATAGCTCGAGGGAACGACATGGCGCTTGCGGTGTACGCTTAATATACCTGTATAGATCGATAGCCTAAAGTGCACCTTATAAAATATGCATAAAAGATGCAGCGCCAGTGGCACGCTGACTTCGTTCGAATGGCAGATACGTATCGTAAGGAACGTATTGGATTTCCGAACTTGCGATAAGACGCCGATACAGCTTAGGAATTTTGAGAATCTGGCTTGTTACGTATAAATTTTTAAAAATTAACCATAGTGTCAAATATCAATTACGCGTGGTAGTAGCGTTTCGGAATTTTGCGAAACCAAGAAATTCACCCAACCGCCTATTGAATTCGCGAAAGCAATTAATTCCCGAAGCGAAACGGTGTAATCCACTAATGGTTGGATTACGCGATTCTCGTGGCGAACAGTAGAGATCCCGTTTGCCGACGCAGAGAAATATACAGTAGACAATAATCGTCGCATCGTCAGTTGAAATTCACAAGCACAAACGAAATTACGGTAATCCGATATACCGATAAGCGTAATTTCGAAATGAGACGGTTCTTAATTCCTTTATGTCGTCATCATCAAGATGCTAATTGCCAACGTCTTCCGAGCAATAATCAGTCTTGTCGAGCACAGCAAAATTACAAAATCGCTTAGCTTCACAGTTCACCAAGAATGGTCGAAGCATCTAGGTCAAGATCCTATTCCGTAATGATATGCATATGTACCTACTCATAGCCCTGAAGAAACGCGTGCCCTGCACCGAAACAGCAGGAAACGTTCATTTTACGTGGCTTTATGAATTACTTTGTAATTCATTCGTCAACGAGCATCCCCGCTGTTGAACGGTTCGTTGATCCTCCTCAAACAATTAAACTACCATCTTACATTCAAAGTATTTAACGAAAGCATATTTTTTTTCGTCGAGCTAATAAATAAAAGCTGTATGCATTTAATATTTTCTCTTTTTTCAATTTCCCAGGATCGAAAGTTAACGTCAACTTTCGGATCCCAGAGGTGTAAACATTTCAACGGTTTCCCCGTGGCTCATACTTCTCAAGTTAGTCACCGCGCATCTCGTGTTTCAGCCAATGCGTTCAGACCTAATGCTGGGTACACGTATGCATGCAGGGCTATAATATATCGCTAGCCATTCATGGGCAGGTGTGTGAATACCCTGTGGACTCTGATTGCGCGTAGGAAGGTAAACCGGAGCCACGGACTCTGACCACTGCTTCATGAGAACGAGGGGGGGCCAGGCCCTTTCGTTATTCGTCACTCCTCACGAGTCTTCGATCGCTCGTGCGTGCAGTTCAATGCGTAGGAGCGGTCGTTCGTTGCAAGAGCGGCTTATGGGTAGCTGAATATAGTCGAGTAGGTGGATTGGGCGTGTGCGCATGCGTACACGCTTCTCGCCCGACTCTCATGGAAATCACCGTGAAAGCCTTCAAGAGAGACAATATCGCTATCCATTCTCTTTTCATGTATGTACCGAGAAAACGATAATGAATCACGTTCCATGCAGACTCGCCTGTTTTCATGTATGACTTTTGCGCGTAGAAGAATTAACGAAGACGAACGAGATTATTGTTATTATTCTTGCAGAGTCAGAATAGCCGCGAAACGAAATTGAGGTTATGTACAATAGGCAGTACGTGGAAGGAATATTGGGATTATGAAGAAAATAAAGATGGCTACAGTTTTATGGGCCGGGATAGATGATTTCTTGAATGGCGGAACGACCTGGAAAAATTGATCTGGAACGATACCGGAGTTAACTGTTCTGTGTATCCTTATGCTGCTTTGGATGCAGTCCTGATGCGGATGCAGCCGGCACCCACGGTACGAATTGTCGCTCTCGCGAGAATCCACCTGCAGGTACAGACGGTCGATTAACAGTTAGTTTAGGACTGTTGAATGTTGTTGGTTTTATGTTCATAGAAGCAGGGAATTGCTACGTCGTGCAACGGTTCGCGTTTACCGTAAAAGGAATCGCGCAGCTGTTTTACGAACTAGGATGACGCCGTCATGTGAGAGAGTCTGATGGAAGTATATAACTTCTATTTTCATGACGCGTTAAGGAACCGTTTCGTTTCACGAAAGAGTTTAGAGGTTCAATTTATCGTGGCGTGCTGTTTATTGGGGTTGAAGAGTTAAACTTTATTCAGCTTTACGCTCAGGGTTACATCAATTAATTAACCCTTTCGAACCTAGCTGTTTCAACGTGAAACCACAACACCTCGTTCCTTTGCTCGTACAACCCCTGTCAAAGCTTTTTAAGCAGTAAAATATTTATGGTCCGAATGCATCGTATTTTTTGTACAATTATTTTTTAATGTCTATTTAGAACTTTCGAGGGTATCTAAGACGATCAGAATGATGGAGTAAAATTGTTGGTAAGTCAGCAACGAGTATTTATAGAAATTACATGCGGATGCGCCAAGGAAATATTTCCTACTGGCTCGGGCATCTAGCGCAACCAGTGCAGCTGGTGCAGCCAAACGATTCAACGACAGCCGACGTGATTGCATCGCACGGAAATACCAAAGCAAAGTTCCCCGCGACGATCAGACAGTAATTGCTCCCGAGCTGTCTGATTTCTTCGAATATTAAAGAAACGCATCCACGCAATCTCAAACCCTTCCTGTGGGGTCGTAAGGTCGGGTGAACGATCGGAGAAAACCGGTACGGATTGCAGGTACTGTACTATCCGCCTTCAGGGCAGTAATTGCTTTCGCAACGTTCGGCCATTTTCGAATGTTCTTCGCGAAATCTTCTTCCTTCATTTGGTATCATTAAGACGGAAATGATAGTTCATCGCACTTCCCATATTGCATTGATAACAGAAAATGAAAACGTTTCGCGCTGTAAAATTCTATTATTATCTTGAACATTTTTTTTTTATTATTTCGAACTGTATATGCTAAATCAAGCGAGTATACAATTTCTGGCGAACTATGTATTTTCCCGAGATGATCATGAAGGAGCAATGGCAGAACCGAGAAAATTCAATTACCACGGTTAAATCGCCATGGCAATTCTACCTGCAATCACGCAGAAGTCTCTCGATACGATATTACCCATACTACGTCCTTTACCAATCATTCAACAACATTTACGAGAGTCAAGTCACGTAAAGAGCAATTAAAATCGAAGCAAGGTTAATAATAAGGTATCGATCCGATTAATCACAATGTAATTAACCTATCATCGGCAAAGAGAAATTGTTTCTGCATTCGAAGTGATTTTGAAAAATTTCAAGGGAAAGCATTCCCACACCGGATACCACCAACCTGCTACCAGTTTTCCACGTATGTGATATTGAACCACGATCAAGTCGTATCAATCTAGAGAAATGAGGGTTCCAGATGTTGTTACTGATACTGATATTTGCAAGATAGTGGAAAAATTTTGCAAAAATTTCAAGTGAAAGCGTCTCCCACTAAATTACATTCTATTCGCAACCTCCTTTAGATGGTACTGTTGGGTATACACTGTCTATAGATATGCAAGTTCCATTCATACAAAAAAAAAATAGGTAGACACGTAAAAGTGACTTTAAGCAATGTTATTAGTAAGATACCGGTATGACATCTGTGCCAAAACAATGCAACGCAGAGTCAATCGAAATGACAGCTGTCAGTGACAGGTGAAAAGTGCAACGGACTGATTCCGATAATTTTTGTGAACGAAACCCGAAGTTCCCACGGTCCCCGGTGCAATGGGCGTATTAAAATGTCGTGTTGTTTGCCATTATTATTTTCATGACTAATCAAGGGCTGAGTAGGAAGGCGAACGTTATTTTAAAAATTCTGTAAAAGGTATGAGCAGCTTTGAAAATAACATTGGTATACGGTCAGGCGCCCGCCATTCGTAAAAGCTTTGTCATGACCAAGTCCGCCACTGGCCTTAGTTCGTGGCATTAGAATGCCTCGTTTCCGTCACTTGGCCTCTCCAACCTGGAAAATAATCAATAAGAGTAAACTGTACAGTACTATCACGTGTGTCGCACGTTAATGTCAGAATCGTAGCCACTATTAGACCAAATGCGCAGTAGAAACCTTGAAAAAAAAAATCACAATGACATCCCGCATTGCCGATCACTCTTGTTTTACCGAAAGTTGCATTATTCTAACCTCCGGTACGAGAAGAAAGTACCAGGATAAAATGTGATGTAATTCTCGCTGAAATGAAGCAAGACTTACAATTAGTGTCTCTTTGACAAACGTGCGAATCGATCAGCAGAGATCCGTATAGGAAGTTTACCGTCAGGATCATGAACCCCATGTAAAAAAATTGTTGGTACTAACATTTTTTGAAAAAACACGTAAACAACAATCTTAGAAAAATTTCTTCAATAGCACTAAACGGTAGCTTTCAGGTTGAAAAAACAAATTGTGACAGTCTCTAGACCGATATGAAGTGGCTGTGAGGATCCTGGTGCTCTCTCAAGCTCCATTAACAGTCCCAGAAAAGTAAGGAGTGCTGAAACAACGAGAACCCGGACGGCTCCACTTCGGCTGTTTGTGGCCAAGAGTCATAGAAAAACAGGAGGCAGTCGTCTCGGTCACGAAGCACGGGACATGCTGGGGTCTCGTGTTGCAGCCACTTTGACCACTTGGTCAGTGCAACAGTACTGATGAATCACGAAGAATCTTTCGGTTCCACTGTGCGTGGCAAAGTCAGGTGCACGTTAGACGTGACGAGAAACGAAAAAGTAAAGTTACGTCGGCACTTGGCGAGATGATACGAAGTGAAAATAAAGTTTAAAAAAAAATATACAACAAGTGCTTATCCGACATTCCGGTCTCATAGAAGCCGGTCGGCTCCTCCTATAATGGCAGAGGGAATGACCGGTGCGTAACTATCCGAATAAGCAGTACTAGACTTTCAGGGATTCTCAACTTGGACCACAATGATCGTCACGGTCGACATCCTCTGGGATTTCTTCAGAATTTCTCAGCCGGTCGTGCGACGATTCTCAAATGCAACGGAAAGGCTTGGAATATAATCTAACAAAAAAAATTTCGACATTGCCTTCAGTTACACAGTTGATCGGTGGTGCGTCCGTTGCGCACTGGAACTCGTCCAGATAACGCCTCGGCAATAGTATACCCTTTGCTTTTACACGCGATAAGAAAACAAAAAATAAAAAAAAACTTTCTCCTGACGAGTTCATAAATTTCGCGTTACGCTCCGAATGTCAATCGGATTCACCTGAGATGCTGTGATGAGTTACATCCTCGACCATAGGATCGATCAGCCAGCGAGTCAATGTCGCTTTCCAATGATCGAAAGGTTCAGGTGCAAGTTCAGTCGTCACTTATTATCGTAATCATTCGTAAAGCCCAACTAACTATTACGACTTCGTATTCACGACAGCGAAAGTTGCTGGACGGCGAAACAAAATTATAGGTTAGGTCGCCACTATTTTTGCACCAGTCCTACGTGTGACATTGTAACTCCGATAAACTCGTATGTTACCTGGACTGTTTTTTTTTATTGATTTATTCGCCGTCTAAAGAATTGGGCTGCTACGTGAAGACGGTGACGATTTAAAAAAAAATTCAATTTCATACGAAGAATCGAGAAATAAAGCCAAAAAATATACTTGGGGCGGAAGGAAGTAAAGAAATTATTTACGATATGAAATAAACCATAATTTCGTATCTATAACTATTAATCCTCCATACATGGGGATTAACTGAAATTAGTCATCGCGACGCAACTATCTCTTGCATCTAGTTCTAGGTTATGTTGCAGAACCACTGACTTATGTCAGCGACCGTCTTGCAACATTTTACAGTGGAACCTGTCAGTCAACTTGTACGGGAAGTATAGAGGAATCACCCTCGGATATTACGAAGTTATATTCATCCTGGTTCTTCGTGACGATATAAAACGTATGATTCAAATCCTAGTTAACTCATTGGAGTAACGAAGTGAAATGAGTAACAGGCACGAGTGACAGTTTGTTTATTTGAATTTGAGCGGGAAAATTATTGTTATTAAAATCTTCTTTTAAATCATTATTCTATTAATTATACTATTTTTATCAATTAGATCATTCTCATTTAACCGATGACATTTTGGAAATTATATGTATCTCAATCCAATGATGGCAGTCAGTACGTTGTGATGAAAAAAAGAAGACACTTGCCACGTAAACTGTACATCCAGAAGTAGGATAATAATTAACCACTACACATATATAATTGTTGAGAATGAAGGTATACAAGCGCAGAAGAGTTATTACGATTCCTAAGAACTTATGTAGCGTCCGTTTATTTACTTTCTGATAATCATTTCCGTGAAACTTACTATCAGTAATCAAGGCGGTTGTCGGTTAGTATTACTGAAATCCACACAAAAATTATGATTCATTCCACGATACAAGCAAACTTTCAGTCTATTAAGTTATTAAACCATAGATGATTTTCACATTATTGGCAAAGAAAAATTATTTCTTTGTGTAAAATCGAAGAAAATATGACACCAGAATAAAATATACCATCGACATAAATACGAATAAATAGTTCGCAGTATAAAATTGAAATTTGAAAATTGAAATCATTACTTGTAAACTAGGCGATTTTCGAAATAGCAATTTTCACGCTGTGATACAAAGTTTTAAAAGTTATCCGCGAGGTAACACGATATTCTTCCTTTATCCAAAGTTCCTTCAAACTGTAAGCCAAGTCAAGTATCCAATGTCCTCGTTTCTCGACTCTAAACAAAACTCGATCCGTACGCGACGCGTTCGACCTCTCGAACGAATCCCTCGACGTGAATAAAGAAAAGCATCGATATCTTCTGATCGAAAGAAGCACAAGAGCTCAGCTGTCCAGGCTATCGTTTCGCAGATCTCGAGCAGTGTAAAACCACGGTTTCTCAAGCTGCCCACGAAGTGTATCGTGTTGCGTAAAAGGAGAGTCAATGCGTGCCGGCTGAAGCCGAAAGGATGTTCACGAGCAGCAATATGACCAGGAGATTCTTTAGTTATACCCATTTCCGCTGGGTTATGTAGCAACAAAACTAATTGGAACCAGTCGGAAAGTGTTTTACTGCAAATTACAAAACCCCCCCAATTGATCTTCTTGCGCTGTCTATTCGTCATGTGTATCGAGAACCACGAAAACGTCTATGACATTTGAAGAGCTTGAAATCCGCATGAAAATCGAGACTGACGGAGTGCTGAACTTTCCAGTGAGAACCTCTCGACTGTTAATGCGAGACAAAAGAATTCCTCGTGCGTCGAAAACGAACACGCAGCAATCGTATCGAATACTAGTTGGCCACCGTTCGCCACGATCGACCTCGATTTCTTACGTGGTGCCTATGTGCCTATCACGATTCACTGCTGTATGCTAGGAATAAATATAAAAAAAAATACCGTGTCCATACTGAACCGATCAACGATGAATGTCGTTGATTTTCGTTGGAAGGATAGCATGACTTATCGAAGGAATATTATGCTCTGATTGTGAAATTAATTCGAGCGAAACTTTGGAACAATTTTGTGGAGGTTAGTTGAAAATCGACGATTACTTTAATCTTTCATTTTACCAGAAGAACGATATAAAGATTTATGTTAACTCGAGAGCAGGTAACTATTACGTGCGAGACGAATGATCAACCGTAGCATCCAATGGATAATTGCAAGTGGGTAAAGGCAAATGGGACAACGTGCTTAAATGGATAGAATTTTTCACGGCAATATATGAATCTGTACAGCGGGTACGATTTGGACTGTTACAGTTATTCTACGTACGAGGACTGTATACAGCGTTTGCATGCAGAAGACATGTAGGTGGTCGTACTCACGATTGAGCTTAATATTTCCTTATATACTACTGTGCTATTAATGTTTTCATCATCAATTGTGCCCAGTATACATAGATTCATTAGAGAATCGGCCACTGTACTAACAGGTGTTTGAATATCGGTTCGATCACTGTTATGGTTATCGAGAAGTCCCTGTAGAGAGTGTGAAAAGTGAAGAAACCTTTTCAATCGAGCCAACTAGACGATGCACGCATACATATCAATGTAAAAAGTAAATATGATCACAGACCTCCTGGATGAGCCGTTGGCGTGTTGCGGTGTGGTGGTAGCACTGGAAGCAGGGCTGGTTCCCGTGGGCGAACCCGAAGAACTGGAACACGTTGTGTCACTCACGGTAGCCCTGGAGACGCTGCTCCGTCTAGAGCCTTGACTCCTGCCCCTCGATCTACTCGCAGGACGTCTTCCTCTTCTGGGCGAAGCTACGGATCCATTGCCAACATTCCTGGACGGCGCTGGAGCACTAGAGGGCCTCAACGGAACGGAAGTCCCATTGGTTTGAGCGGCCAGGATCTCCGGAGCTATCAAGGCTATGTCCGGCAGAGAATTCGGCGCAGAAATCGTCAAGGCGGTATCCTCAAAGTTTGCCGTTCTGTCGTCCCTCTCGGCCTCTGGGAGTCGCAGGTGCCGAAGACGTCGCATCGACGCGCGAACCCAGGAATTACCGTTCGAAGCACCGCTATTGTAATTGCTATTATTCGCGCTGTTCACATTCGTCGACGTCGTCGTCGTCATCGACAAGGACGCCGGTGGTCCTGGCGAACCACTCGGTAAGGACTTTCCCGTCGCGGCGACGGACATCGCGACACTGCGATTCGAGTCGCCGGCGCGAACTGTCGCGTCGCGCATGCGGCGAGCCTCGGTAGCGGACATGGTGGTGGGGTCGCCTTCCTGCCCCTCTTCTTCGTCTTCGTTCTCCTCTTCTTCCGACTCGTTCTTGGCCATCCGGGAGTCCGTCGAACACTCCACTTCCTCTACCCATGACCAATCCACTTCGGAGCACTCGGAAGAGTAGTCTGATGACGTCTCCGGAAGTCTGTGACAAATATGTGCCATTTCAACAATTGGAACTCAACTGGACTTCGCATTCGATAGAAGTCCCATATACAGTTATACAAGACATACAGAATTTTCTAGAGAACGATGAAGTTACGTGTATGTGATCTGAGAAGAATTGATTTTTTTCTCTCTCCTTACTGATACCTTAGTGCTTTTCAACGTATGCATATGGCGTTTCATATTTGGGAGGAAGTCAGGACTTTCATGGCGAACTCGGGGAAAGCGTCCCAGTTCGCTCAGGTCTTATAGGGCTCTGTCTTTTTCCGCGTGATGATCAGGGATCTTCGTTGTAGTTCCGCGCATTGTTTTCGACGGGCATCGACGAAAGGAAAAGGTAATTTATGTAAATTTCTTGGGAGAGAACGAGGGAGACTTTAACGCGTGATTGTTGGTACCTTGACTTCTATTAGCTAAAAAGTGAAAATAAGTGGTCGTCGAGATTAAAATTCGCGCTGAGAACGAAAATTTTGAGGAAATTGTTGTAAAAGTTTTTCGAAGTAAGGAGGGTTATATGGAAATCCTGAGGACGAGGGTGTGATTTGGAAATTTAAATAAAATTTCAATTTATCCAAAAGCGCCGAGCGATTCTCGTTAATTCATTTAGGCAAACCTATGTATACACAGTGACACGTGCTTTTAAGAAAAACTTCACGGATGCTCATTAGTACTAATTTGTTATCCAAATCATGATATAACAATGGTGTTCATTTTGTTTCCAGTAAACTCACAAATAATTTCATTACTCAACTGCGCGAAACTGCACAAAAATAATGAAACATATAACATGGAACAATCACGCAAGACATTTTTTTTTAAAATAATACAAAAGTATCATTCATTCTTAGTATTAATTTTTTACCGCACAATATAAATTAAAAAATAAATTAACGAACTTTATCACATTAAAGCATTAAATATATCCGTTTTTTCATATGTAACAGCCTATAGGATTATTTAGGAATTTAAATTCTCGTGTAGTTAATATGACAAATTCATATGATCATCTGATGTCAGTGAGATGATGCAGGTCACGCGTGTCACTAGGATAAGTGAAACAATTATAAGATCTACAGTCATTCTTTTCTTTACAATATAACCTGAGCCACGTGCCAAATTGAGGACGAGTGTAAGTCTTCCGGTGCGAGAATGCATGCTAGCTCGCGTTCCTGCCACCTTACTTCCGGTTGAGGTTAGCTAGACAAAAATGCCTTAACGCTCACCACCACGTGCTACCCGTCAAGTATTTCCTCTATGTTTATGGGGTTCCGTAGGTCAGTGCACCCCTTGCGTCCGGTGGCTCAACCACGTTGGAATCAGAAAAATAAAACAGCTGCGTTTTACCCCTTTTAGCTATTATCCACGTTCCACCTCCATTTCCCACAGTGAACGCCATTAGCACAGACGCGCAATAACAGACCCGCATCCGTCATTGAAAAAAAAAGAGTTATCCATGACTAAGTATACGGATGTCAAAAAAGTGTTGTAGAAAAAACAAGACCCCCCTGAAATGCACGCACGCATGCCTTTTACGTGTCAATGTCTGACTAGTAACTATATTTACCTACTACAGCTGTAATACGATTAAATTCAGGTTTTTTATACGAATGATTCATATATTGAATAATGCTAAATTACGTCAAATAATTTTGATAAATTGACAAAAATTTGGATTTCATTATATCACGCGTTTATGCACTTGCGTTATGGGACAATGTCACATATCATATCTTATGAATGAATAACGCTGATCATGAATCTGACGTTGGTTTTTCTATAGTGAATTAAAATGAGCCGATCAAACCCATGGGATAATCAAGAATCACCAGTGTTCCCAAATTATAAGGCCCTTTTCGCTTTATGTCCAACAGATTCCGAAAAAAAAAAAAAAGAAGAACGGGTTGAACCATATTTTTGACTTGTCCCATGCTGTGTCCTATGTATTTACACGGTCCTATCACGTAATCGGAAAAGTTTCATCACACAAGCGTAACTGCGTTATGGGCTGTCTTTAGAAATGCGTAATGTGACCGACTGGGGCGACAACTCTCACTTTTATTGTGCGCGACTCGTTTTCAAGGAATCAACTAAGCACAGCTCGACTGGTCGGGATGCAATCGACGAGCGCAGCTTCCCTCTTCGTAGCGGTCCACCGAGAGGCTTTTCTTTTTGCGGTATGATGAGTAATAGGAGTTTTTGGAGATTTCGAGATATTTGTACAGTGATGCACGCGTCAACGACTGAGTAGATTTTCGAGACAAGAGTGATTTAAGAAAGTTTAGAATAATCGAATGACAAGTGCAGAAGCTCGGATTAATAAATAATTTTTGAAATTATTATAGCGATAAATTCAATGATGTACAAAGAAGTCGAAGGGGAAAATTAATTAATTTGAAAACAGAGTGTAAAGAAATTGACGTAATTGATAGTGCTCTGATAATTGGACGGTACTTTGATCATTGACAATTAAAAAGTTTCATACCGATAGTTAACATGTTTTCTTATGTTTACAGTATTGAGAATAATCGAAATTCAATTATATGGGAGCATCAAATTTTACAGGATGATACGAATCGCTTTCATGATTCGCAATGATTTCAATGACATCTGACAGTGATGGTTTTTATGTCGAAATCGTAAACGACAATCGAAAGATTTTACGCTTTCACGAAACACCAATGCGTTACGAGCATACTTTTAATTTAATATGACAAAGCACGATCAATTACACATGTTATGGTAGAAGTCATTAGAAATAATTTAAATCAATGTCCTGATAGAATTAGTATGGATGTACAATTCTCATGAATTAATTAAAACATCTGCATCGTTAACAAGCGCAATTAATTTATTCTTACTTGATTAGGAATGGGAAATTTCCGTCAGTTTTAAGAATTTCCTCGTAATCCCATGACGTTTGGACATTCTCAGTAAATTTAACTAGTATTGCCTGACCTATTTTCACCTAAAAGCCATCGTCAATTCTAATTAGAGTAATTTCGTTATGTCATTGTACTGATATTTAGTGAACGCCAGTCTCAATTAGACATTTAATGATAGCTCCCATTAGACTGGGCAGTTGTTACGAGACTCATATGTCATACGATGACAGATAAGTCGCGCGTATAAATTTCAAAGTATACATTCATAGAAGAAAGTTAAATAAAACTGTGTCTCAAATATGTTGCAATCGAGTTTCAATGAAGATTACGTATTCGCCATCATTACAATTGTCAATCGAACAATGCTTAATAAATAAACACGAAACGTTAGTTCAAAAAATCTCAATCTAGTTATAAAAAAATGATAAAAGTCAGTTTCGAATCGCATGACTTTGAAAAGAACAATGATTCGAGGCAACATTACTGTATAAAAGAGAAAGCTTGAATCAAGAAAACTATCACAACATTTGATACCCACCCAATGGACAATGACGATCGTCGCTGACCGGTTCCGTCTGATGTAGAAGGTCTGCAAATATATTCCACGTCCACACTGATGGATCTCCCGAATTTCCCTGCCTCGCCATTTCCATGCCTGACACTTTCGCTCCACGACTTCCGCTGGAATCTCTGCTGCGATCTTCTGCACGGGTTCTCCCTGGAATACGCCAGGATATTTGCAGACTCCTCGTCCCGCGTCCTGACGATATCAAACGTGCACGTGATAGGCGGAGGCATTAACGGTTTCTTGGCAACATGGCCGTCATCACAATTTACTGATAACGGCCTGATGTTTCTTGATGACCGACACAAGGTAGAATTTGAATCAGGCGAAGCTTCAAACGCTGGATTCTCAATATCCAAATGAACATCGTCGTCTTGAGTGATACAGGTACGATCATTTGCATCGAGATAGCGACTGGTCCTTTCAGCCTCCCTAACCTCTTCTAAGCTATTCGACGGATCCTCAATGAAGCATATCGGCTCCAGCGGATAAAACGTTTCTTCGTCCATAGCCGATTCCAAGGACTTCAAAGAAGAAAAGGCTTCGTCATCCATCAAAGGTCCATCCGACGAAATGGACTCGTCGTGACGACTTCCGTCTTCCTGTTCTTCGAAATTTCGACCCTCGTCCTGCTCCTCGCTATCCTCTAGTTGTGACAAAAAATAAAATGCATTGTTGATCTCTCGCGTTTCAAAAGTCTCATCCTCATCTCGAACTCCATTATCAACGACGTCCTCTTCCGTCTTCCTGATTACTCTCTCCAGGTTCCTCGTGATATCACGTATCCTCTTAATCGTATCGGACGAAACGACGTCTATCCTTCTTCTGATCGGTACCAGCTTGTCATGGCCCAGGGTCACGAGGACGTTGCCGTCGTCATTTTCGTCACGCACGAGCTCCTGCTTCCGGGTGAGGGAGAGTTTCTGCTCGAGTTTTGGGGGACAAACGTCTAAGAGATGTTCTTGTTCCTCAAGGCTCACCTGGGGAAGTTCGACGGGTGATGCTGGAGCTTCGACGGGAACGCAGGTACCACTGTCGAGGTCAATAAGGTCACCATAGTCCATATCGATCGAAGTCATGTTGTGACCCTTATCACGGATGCTCCCTGAAATAGATTAATTAAAAATTAATTATACAATTTAGATTTATAATAACAATCCCATTCAGTATCTTATCAACACCTCAAGGACAAATTTACAAAACTACATAATTGAGCTTATCAAATCGTATCCCATCTTAGTTTCATGAACGTCTTACGAACTCCTGCAGACTCCAAGACCTCGATAACTTCTACGGGGTAATTGAACTACTTTTGCACAAAGGAGGACGATGGTTTTCCAACTAGTCTCGAACCTGACCCACATAAGCTCGACCTCTCCTAGAATCTCTTGGCCCTCCGACGCATTCGAACCGGTAAACAGTGACCCTGAATCATACCTCCTATTATTAGAGTAATCAAACTCACACTCAACCCAGATACATTTTTATGTAAGATAACGTTAACTAGAGATCTGGGGTGAACTGAAAACCTTATACACTGTATCCTCAACTCCGTTGAATGAGCCGTCATTAACGTTGCGATGTGATAAATTAAAATGCGACTGAATATTAATAACGGGAAGAGCAGCGCAGGTGCGCCAAAAGTTGGGCATGATCGTGGACGTAAAATACGTCACTGACTTTAAATATTCATCCAGTTGAGGATATCCCAGGAAACACGATACCGAGGGCCGAGGCAAGCTCAGGGCCAGCACTAGCCATGAGTACCGTGTTTCCTGGGTACAGATGTCAGCGAATATAGTAATTTTCCGTACGTTCACAAGCGCTGACTGAAGCGTCAGAGACACCTGAAGTCATTCTAACCTCGAAATTGTCATTATAATTTGATAAGAAAAATGAATTTCTATGTTATGCTCGGCGCCTAAATGCGTTCTGGGAGCAAACCTGTTTAATCAGGCATACAATGAGACTAATGAACATCTGAACCGTCGTTAATGCTGGCCATTTCAAGGTCTTGAGATCAATAAAAATCAAGGAAAAGATCCTGTTTGGATTGTCAGAGCGTAACCGAAGAAATCTAAGTGCTATTTCGAGAGCACGTGTGTCGTGAACTCTTGTTTGGCTCCGTGACATTGTTACGCAAGTCTTTTACTATTTAACTAGGGCAGATCAACAAAGTCTTCATATTTTGTACGAATATATCTTCGTTCAAGATTTTGAAATAAAGTGTAAGACTCTTCGAGTGGTATACGGAAGAATGCTATTATCGAACCGATTACAGTCTGCGGTGTTACAGAATTTTTATTTGCTCTACTGTACCGACGGAAACTGCGGTTATGCACATTTTCTTATGATACCTTTAAATTCAATTTATATGGGTGCTAGACCGGAACTCTGTGACTTTTTACGATTCCTCCAATCGTTTGACCGTCCTTGAAAAATCATAGCCCTAACTCAAAAATCAAGCCTGGCTGTCAAAAAAACAGCAAATTCATACAGATAAATAAATCTGTCTCCCGTTACAGTAAATCCACTGATAAGGCAAAACATACCGAAAAAGCGTGAAAAGTGAATTACCTTCCGAAAAATTGACGTAACTCATTTCCAATGATTGGATGTCACTCGCATAACTCGAAGTGCATTTCTTCTATAATGAACGTCACGTTAACACTGAACGTTCAAGAAGATAAAGGATCGTTACAGCATGACGCTGTTTTTCCACTGCGCCGGTATGTTTAGGATCAATTATCACGAAGATGATAATTCATTAAAATTGGCAAATATTATTACTCGGAAAAATTTATAGCTCCTATATCTATGTACAACCTGTAGAATTATTCAAGGTGCATGTAACTCAATATTCAATGACAAATAATATTATCAATGTTCTACGGTACAAAATTACGGCTATATTTTCATCCAACAGGCTCAAAGCATATAACACCCATTTGCCCCGTGATAGTATGGCACAACATTAATTAACGTCAGATAATTTTCATTAGACGAAAGCGCATCGTTTCATTACTGCTCAAATGCCATTAAGACTTTATACCTTCCTTAAATTCAAAATTAAATTTACGACAAGACGCAAGATCGTACGATCCAATAAAACTGATAGCGAAACCTTCAAGGATTAAAACTCGTAAATTTAACGAACAGAAAATAACGTGGCCTCGATTCAGGCTTATCGAACGTAATTATTAATTAGCGATCTCATAATTTTTATCGATAATTGCATAATTAAGAAATTCCACATTTTTTCTACGTCACACGTGACCCGTACATATCGTTCGTATCACAAAAAAAAATGTACAAACCAAAAGTGGTTTTTCTTTTCTTAAAGTATGTAAAAGGAGGACAAAAAATAATAATAATAAAGACGACGACTCGACAGTCATCGCAACGTTATCAAAACTCCGAGGGCCTCTAATCAAGAAGCACTGTCGCGAAACGAAATCCGATACACCGTGGTAGGAAGTAGCAATTATTTGCAGACGCGACGCAACTGCAATACGCGAAAGTCCAGAGTGCGCTAGGTCATGGAATTATTAACTGAAAGCGAAATAATCCAAGAGCAAACAAACATATCTACAGGCGTGACACTTTCGCATTTTGTGTGCTAAATAAAAATAGAGTCTCCTGCGACGCACCGTTAGCGCCAATTAGACTCACGATAAACATAAAATCAAGCTATGTATACATATGCATATCCCATATGCAAATACAGATTCTAAACAAATCATATCGATACCATTTCTTTTCCATCTCCTTGCAGATGACGTATTATAATATATTTATCGGGTCACGGTGCATTAAAAAAATTTTTTTTCGTTATTAAAAACACTAATTAAAACTTGAACGTAATAACTCTTTAACGTGGCCATTCGACGTGTTCGTTGAATCCACATAATCATTACGGTACATTAGTTGCGTGTATAAAGTGTTAACTTCAAAATCCAAAAATATTA
Source organism: Trachelus iudaicus (assembly GCA_030142595.1). NCBI lineage: Eukaryota > Metazoa > Arthropoda > Insecta > Hymenoptera > Cephidae > Trachelus > Trachelus iudaicus. The sequence continues at coordinate 1,890,057 of JARQTH010000582.1, forward strand.
TACTCCATCCCTGTTAGCTTGTCTTAAAAAATTCCTATAGAATCTCTCTACATATTCAATGAAATGTTATTGCGACTGTATGATCCAATAGTTGTATAACGCCCGAGTGAAAACGACCTATCATAACTAATAATACAGTAATTAAATAATCATCGAATATATAAATCGTAAAGCGTACATAATATACATCAAGCTATAGTCGCACAGAATGAAATCCATTTAAGTCAGGCAGCACGGAGTGCAGTCAACCTTTTACACGTGTTTTTTATTCACGTCAGCCTCAATTCAAGCAGAACGACTCGGTCGCATCAGCAAAAGGAAATTCCGTGACATCGATCAGCAAGAAACGTGAGACCGTAAAGTCCAATTCCTCAGGTACAACCGTCGACGTTAACCCGACGTAATGCTAAAGGCGAGAGAGACAAGATTCGATGATTAATTCGTAAGCGTCAAAAGTAGCCGAGTCGATTAATTCGATAGCCATACCCAGCATACACGCATACGCGTCATCGTCTAAGCACCGAACGAAGATTATCGGTCGTCGACCCATTCACATCGTAATTAACCACGAAGTACATCGCGTAATTACAATTACAGAGGAGTCTGGCAAATGTGCCGTTGATTCTTGTTAAGCGTCTGCCATCTGTTAAATCCATATAAAAAGTAAACGGACGACGAATGTTATTTTATTTCATACATATTTTTTTTTTTCGTTCCCCTCCGAACCCCCCTCCCCCCACTCCCTGAAAGCATTAATCTCACACCATACCGGGGTCGTCGGGACGATGCTGTCATTGCTGTTCAATTGTTATCGCATAGTATTGCGCAACACGATAAAATAGAAAAGGAGAGACAAAACGTTTAGCACTGACGAAAAAAAGATGCCTGTGTCTCGTGCCGTTAGCGCAAAAGATTTCTTGCGTGTATGTATACATATATACATATAGAGAAATGCTCAGATAAATTCTCTCCAGCCTCCAAATGATTTTCCAGCCTGTAAGATTCATCGGGCTGGGATTCTAATGTCACGTGGGTAACAGGCACTTAGTATTGACGCTTAATGCGCGAAATCAAGGATGCATCAAGTACGACTGGTTCGTTGAACTTCTAATCTGAAGATGTACTTAGTGAGCCTGTAACGTCGGACGTAATAAGTTCGGGTACTCATCTTGCGGCTAGAGACATGCGAGTCGCGTTTTATTACTAGGAACTTCAATCGTATTATGAATACAGTGCACAGCAGTGATCTTCTTGGCTCGAGTATTACACTTCCTAGTGTGCTTCTTGCTCGTCATGCTTCTCGTCTTAGTACCGATCCTTTGGTGTTTGGTTTTTGCTCGGTTGCTTTGAAATTTACCGAGCGCATTAATAAACGTCGAAAATTAACTCAATCCATTTGTCACGTCTTTGGGGGTGATTATTTTTTTTTTCAGTTTTATGAACCCCTTTCGAGAATTCGTCAAATTTTAATGCTCGTACTTTTATTAATGAATTTTGCATTGATTGGCTCTTTCAATGATACCACGAAAAATTAGTCTTTTAGAAATCACTTATTAAGGCTTACTTGGGATATTGGAAAGAAGTGCTGTAGGCTAAGAATTGTATTGATGACTGGCAGGATTTGTGCGCTGTAAAGAAGTGTACAGATCTGGGAATAAATATTGTAGCTAATACCGTTGGATATCACGAAATAGGTACTATACGTGATATTATTGATCTGCGTGAGCATCGGTTCTAATGGTATAATGCGTAATAGCATAAGAGAGTAAAAGGTATTATGGTATAAATTAAATTAAAATGGAAAGGAATACTAGGCGAAGCCGGATAAGGGACGCCTAAAAAAACTAAAACAGAAAGTTTTTGTCTTGAAAAAAGTATTGGACGTCATTAATCACATGTATAATATAAATATTATGTAAGTTTTGATGTTAAGTTCATATATGATTATTGTGACGTTACACGTGACAGAAGCGTCATAATAAAATAAATGAGTGATTGACGAGGAAGGGGTTTGATCGATGCCTAATCGATATGTTAGAAAAATTATAACGCAATAGGATCTATGGTGGAGAAGAGGAAAAGGACTGAGAGCAGGAGGACAACGATCTGTCCTAATTTTCAACTGACTGTTGAACCTGGGAGTGGGTTGACATTTAACAATGTGTTGATAATGCAATATGGCAACACGATATCGTCTGAGTATCTGGTGCAATTTATAAATGCATTTATACTGGAGGTTTCATGAGACTCCTGGATGAATACAAAAGAAAAAAAATAATATTAATAACAGAACAATGTACGTATGTCTTGACTCGGTACGATATACTAATATGAATATAGATATACTCGAATAGTTTCCGGTCTTTGCTGATACGCCTCTTATCACTGACATATCTCTGTCAGCATAGAAAAGAAAATGGCACGTTCAGTTCTGGACAAGTGTGTAGAAACATGGTGAAGCAGCGTTTTTCTATATATGTGAAGGCATGAAATAATGTTTGTGCAAGAGAATTTCGAAAAAAAAATGCTACGTTCCTTTCGTTACGTCCGGTTTTTATGAAACCGCAGTCTTATCGCAATATCGTATAGCGGTGGCTAGGAAATTATTACAGTGCATCGTAGCGCGTTTCGTTTATATTTTCATAAATCTTTATAACTGCATTTCATTCCCTTGCTGTGCTTGGTATAAAATAGAAAATATTTTTAAAAAAAAGGAACGTACGAGGACGTATATTAACCTCGAATTGACGACCCGTCGACTCTCTTGAATGCATTTTAAGTGGGATGTTTAGACACAAATAGCTCAAATAGACGTCTGTAAATTACGGTTAATTAACCGTTAAGCCTTGTCTCCCTTATAGGTTTCAGTCGCATCTCCAATCACATGAAGCTTATCTAAATTCCAGATAACGAAAAAATTACTTTCACTACGTGTAATGGAGTATCTGTTTAAGTTTGAGAAGTCGTTAAAATTCCCATAAGATGTCACGTATCCACCAAAACGGTATACTGACCGATAAAAGTTCGGCTGAGAATCCCACTGGCTTAGATACGAAATATTTAAAACCGTCTTCGAAGATTACGTTTATCTGTGTCGAGACCTCGGTCATTTCTCAAAATCGGACTGAACCGCTGTGCAAACTAAAAACTTTTGTAGTCGATGACGACAATTCAAAAGAGTATCGAGAATTCCCAATAAGGTATCCATATCGTACGATGTTTATCCGAATGTGTATTTATTTTTCAAACAATATCGCCGTGATGACGTGAGACTTTGTTGGTCTTAACGATATCATCACAGTCGATGATTTATTCTTTGAAACACTTGAAAAAGTTAACGCGCATAAATTTTAACGGCATTTTCCTTTAATCACTGCATATGATATGAATATATCAATTTTTTTGTCTAGATCGTCCTCCGAAACAAAATTTGACAACTATAGCCGTCAGTTACGTCAATGGGTTAAATACGCAATAAAATTGTACGAATATATCACACGGCTGTGTCTGATTGACGATACTTCGAAGTATAATAAAATACAGTTAATTGCAAAGGAAAAGTATATATTAATTTGAAGAATGTGATACATAAACTTGGATCGTCAGTCAAAATCGGAGCGACGCATAGCGCAAGCATGAATCACAGCAAAATGAATAGCAGGAGGAGAAAAGACAAAATGATGTCCAAACGAGACATAACCACTTGAAAAATATCTGAGAAATTAAATATTTTTTAACTTTTCAGAAAGGTAATATATTTTTAAAACTTGATCAGTTATCGGTAAGGTTACCGAAATATGCGCAGGCAATAAAGCAATTTTTACAGTGTAATTAGTAGCTTCGAGGAATTCTAACCTAAGATCCTCATTTAGACAAGAGATTGAGTACCATTGGGTCTGAGGCCCTTCTTGAAATTTTAATGATATATACACATATTGGTCTTTAACAAAATACAAACATGCACAATAGACGCTACCTCGAATATACAGAAACATATAATGACATTGCCAACCTCAATCCATCATAAATTTTATAATCACACTAAAATTTAAAATAGACCCACTTAAGGTAGAAGGATGTAGAGCAGGCACTCTATCAGAATTTTTGGTTTTACCACAAAAAATCACTATATCTATACAGATATGGACACTTCCTCGTAAGAAACGTCATTAATTACCATGCACAAAAATTCCGATTAACGTTCATAACTGCTTAAGGCGTTTAAAGTGTTACTCGATATGTCGTAATGGATCCCAGCCCTCCTTCGCTCATATAAAATGATGACCTTGTTATATTCCTAACACGCCAATCTTTACGATCGTTGAACCTTTCCACTATTAAGTAGTATCTAGAGCGCAGCCCACTACCCAGAGCTTTCATTATATTGCTTACAGGATAAAGTTCCATCTCATTCGGTGTGAACGTCACTTTAATCAAGACTGGATAAAAATTCACGAAAATACATAGTTTTGTGACATTTGGAAAATTTATCTGCTTCTTATTCCTTTTTTTGATCCTATTTTTCAGATGGAAACAAGTACCAGTTAATTTGAAAATACATTAAAGTATCTTTACACTTCACGTAGTAGCCAAGATGGCCGCTGAGTATTTTAATGTTACCGTTAAAACGGATTCCGCGATAGCCAATTCCGTCAGATATAACCGGTCGTAAATTTTCGAGGTGATTATAATATGGAAGTTTACCTCTCTTGCTCTTTCAATGCATTCGATATTTGACATCTTGAACACAGCTGTAAACAAACATAAGAACAATGGCACTTACACACGACCGGCATACTTCCGCGTGCAATCAAAAACTCGTATGATAAGTCCCTTTCACTTGGCAGGGAAGAAATGTCGATATTTTAGTGAACTATGTGTCATTCTTAACCTCATAACCCTGTGACTAAAGCATCCGCTTGTTCTGTCTATATACCTAGATTGATTGTAGCTAGTCTGCATTCTTTTCAAGAAATCGAACGAGCTTGAACGTTTTTCTTCGTCATATTTAATGCTGTTTTAAATATGAGCTTTGAATATGAATTTTACGTTCAATTAAACAGAAATATTAATGGTGAAACCATATATTTTGGCCCCACCCATGCATATCATCAGATATCATTACTCAATAGTGACTTTGGCGTTGACTCTGTGAAAGCTGCTTAGCGCGCAAAGGAATTTGCAATATTTTTTAATTAATGTGCAAATTACACACAAGTTCCATATATCATTATATAAATGCAATTCAGTCAAATGCTTGTTCATGGCAATATAAAAATATTGAGGATAACGATATCTATCAACCGAAGGTTAATGGCTTGTCATATTTTTGTAATAAAAAATATTCTTATAATACTGTTATCTACCCTTTTCAGCTTTCTTAGTTTCTATATTTTTTTAAGTAACCACGTATACCATCTATACTTTGTGAAATTAAGTAAATACCGTATTATAGTCTGGGATTTAAATTTCTACGAAATAATAGTTAGGACAAACGGTCTGTTAATTCGTCAGCGGCACGTCAAGAAAAATGGCTAAAAGCACAATAAAATTTCGCATAACTTTAACCTTAATGGCGTAAGCATTGGCTGCACAATGTTTACACGGCTGCACCAAATGCACCCCTGGTCGAGATATGGTCAATAGTAAGAACGAAAAAATTCCTACGAGTAAACGTTCATACTACAATAATTAAAGCCAAACGAAAATCTATTAATTCACAAAATATCAACTGTCCAAATTTCTCACTATATCATTAAGAGAGCGCAGATTACACCGATCGGAGCATATATAGACTATTAAAATATATTAACAAATTTGTATTGACACAATATTACTTACAGTTCCCACTTATATTCCAGATACATTCCACGTAACACTGTCACTCGTTAGAGAATCACAATAAGCACAATAACGATTTAAACAAAAAGTTAAAAAGAAAGGCACCGAGTATACACAGCCACTGTGTTTTCACGACGTTCCAAACGTACGACACGCTGCACGATACTGAAGAAGAACGAACTATACGGACTTGGTTGGTCGCGTTTAGCGCGTGCATTCACTGATTCACCGATTCACGAATACCAAGACGACGAATACTGCTTGCGAGACTCTTGGCAAGAGGCATGCAGTGCGGGAGTGCGAGAGAGAGTGAGAAAGAGAGGTGGTGCGACCAAGCACGAGACAGAACCACCGAGCGATGTGTTGGCTTCGAGTCAGTGGTGGTCCGAGGGACGGAGCTAGTTGGAACTCGCAATGAGCGATGAAGAAGAGAATGGCGTTAGCTAGAGGACTGCCGAAGAAGGGAGGAATTGAGGAGGGAAAGAGAGCGCGAGACGTAGACAGCGAAGAAGAATGAAAGCCGTAAGGTCGAGATTGGCTGGCTAGTAAAGGCATTCGAATATCCCTTATGAACCTTACGGGCTTCGACGCTACTGCCGGTCGCAGACCTGTACGGCAGTGGCACCGAAGTCATAGGCGCCGCATCCTGGGGCGACGGTTTATCGGAAATTTTGTTTTCTATACAATTCAATCGCCTCGTATCGTTCGTTAGGATTTTATTGGATCTGATGCACAAGGTCTTATCAAAATTGGTATCTGAGAGAATCAGTAGTCCCTATAACAGTCGATACTAATCCAAATATGAATTTGTCAATTTTAAATATTAAAGGAATGACAGTACTAAGAGCAATCGAATTTTTCATGAATTTTTACGTCATTTGAAAGTGTCATTTTCGGATAAAGCCCATAGGGCCAAATTCCCATACCTTCAGTTCCAGCTGATCCCTTTGTTACGGATGAATCCGGTAAGCAGTAATGCCTTTCCAATACTTTAAATCAATGGCTTTTGTGTAATATCTGATAGTCGGGCCAAACCGGACACGGGAATTCCAACCAAGTATCGTTTCGCTCTACGGATAGCTGCTCCCTAAAACGGATTGTACTGTGTATATCTACTATGCTCCTTCTATAAGAAGTACTTCGTACTCAATTCACGTTTATAATGTTAAATCAATGCTATCGCAATAACCCACGGCATATTCATTCGAAAATGTTATAGCCTCCATTCAGCAAGCATCCCCATGTTCTCCAGAGAGAAGACCATAACGAAACCATCAATTGTCCATCGGCGTACAGATGCTTTTAGAAAGGGAAAATAGCCAGATCCTTTGTCCTGGTGCCACGTGTCTTCTCGCCCAAGAGGAATTCCTTCTGTCATTTTCCTTTATTATGAGGATGAGGTATACAGTGAATTCCGGACCATGGTACTGCATTTTACCATAAAGATCGGGTACCGGTCCTTACGCGTAGGCGTACCTGTATAAAACTGTACTTTGCATGTGGATTACGCTTTGAGGAAACCACCCAAGGGGTCTCGGGTATAAAGTAGTACCTGCTCGACCAGGTGCGCAACCTGGCACTTTTATACCTATATCTGCACGCGTAGCATAACGTATAGCTACTGTAGTATACCAATATAGTCATTCCATATACACGCCTTCTTGGCTAGATTAGTGAGAATGACCCCGTAGACGAGATCGATACGACCTTTCTAAATTTCGAAACAGGACAAGAAAATCGTTATTCGAAAGTGATGATCTATCGGGCATGAACTTTCCCTCTGATTTGTTTTTTTACTTGGTTTCCGGCGGATATCATCTTATACTAGAAATTGGGGAATGGAAATTGACAGTAAACACGGATTAAATGAATGTCGGTGGGCGTACGTATTCTTAATACAATTAGGTGTTATATGTATGATTTACTCTATTTTATTTTAAATGTATTATTAAGGAAACCGTATGAAATAAGGACCTAGTGTAGATATTGATTCATGACAAAATGAACTAATGACTGTAATAGAATGCCCCTGCCCGATCACCTTCTCGAGAGAGCAATAGCCTTACTGGATTCATATGTACCTGTCAAGGTCGTCAATGGCGTAGTTGAAGATTGTCGAAGATTGTGTCTGAAGTGTTCAATTTTTATAAGCGAATCGATCAATCAAATAATTCTTCTAATTTTTCAATATATTTCTGTTTCGTGTAATTGATTTGTATGATTGTTAGTATTTATTGCGCATAATAAATTATAGGAGATAATTACAATTTGAAGTATCTACGATTAAAAAATGATTATCTAATTATCTGACAGCTCTGATAATCTCTTCTCCAATAAATCGGCATCCAAGCGGTGCTTGCAAAGGTAATGTCCTTCCAGAAACAAAACTGGTATGTCATATCGATACAATTTTCGAAATCCTTCATTTCCCGGTTTCGTAATGTCAACCTGCTCTAATTGGTAGCGTCCGGCAAATCGCTCTTTTAATTCATCTTTTAAAATATCGCATAATGAACATGGATCCTTCGTATATAGCGTTAATTTTGGAGGACACGATACCGGATGCGACCTACGGAATTTTATAAGACTTATCCGGTTGTAATTTATTACTTTATCGTTTATAGTGTATAATAAATGTAAAACGATTCGTTTAAAACGAATTCGACGGGCTTTTGAGTGAAAAACACATTATTGAGAATGATAACATTTTATTTTTCATCTCTTATAAAAAATATATATTCATATAAAAAGTATAATTCTATGGTTTATTCAAATCATAATAAAGATTAAAATATACTTTCAGTAGTAACAAGAGTTTAAATCGATGATGACTGATTTGTGAATGCTGCGATTTAGAAATCAGTCTATAAAGTGGTATACTTTTTTTTTTTAAGATTTCAATCTGCATTCATAATCCGATACCGAACAGGGTGGTATAAATATATGAAACTATAAGTAACTTACAGCTTTTCAATCAAGACTGATGAAGCACCTCCACCTCCATTGCAGATTGATGCAATACCTTTTTGGCCAGGCTTTAAGGCATGTACTAAATGCACAACGATTCGAGCTCCAGACATACTGCAATGAAAAAACAATGTAATCAGAAAAATGTTGATTATTTAGGCTGTAAATATTTTAATGTACTGTTAGTTACCCAATAGGATGTCCCAAGGAAACGGCTCCACCATGAATATTTACTTTCGTTGGGTCAAGGTCCAGTAATTTTTGATTTGCAACGACAACCACACTGAACGCTTCATTTATTTCCCACAATGCAATGTCGTCTTTTTTCACACCAGAACGTTGTAACAACTGGAAGTAAGATGTTAATAGTTATTGTAGAATAATAATATTTTGTTCATTATTTATATATGTGATTTGATAAGAAAAGACATTTAAAAATAATGTTGACAAATGATTCTCACAGTAGGTATAGCAAGGGCTGGTGCAATAGGAAAATCGATTGGCTCTGTAGCAGCATCTTGGAAGTCAACGACTCTTGCCAATGGTTTAAGGTTTAACTTCTGTGCAATATCAGTCGTAGTCAAAACCAGAGCGGCGGCACCATCATTCAATGTAGAAGCATTTCCAGCAGTTACTGTTCCATTTTCTTTCTATAATAGAGAGTAATACGCAATTTAATAATTTAGATTACATCAAATAATATAAGAAAAACATTGCCTAATGATGAGTTTATAATCTTACCTGGAATACTGTATTCAGTTTATTGAATTTTTCAAAGTTTACTCTTTTATATTCTTCGTCCTCTGAGAACACCACATCGGGCTTACCTTTCTTCTGTGGTACATTAACTGGGACAAGTTCATCTTTAAATACTCTATTTTCATAAGCAGCCGCACTACGTTTGTAACTATTGATAGCAAACTCGTCTTGCTGTTCACGTGAAATTCCTAACTTCTTTGCAGTGTTTTCTGCACAATTACCCATATGACATTTATTATAGACATCGGTTAGTCCGTCAAAAACAATGCCATCCTTTTAAATAAAACATACATTTTTGGTTATATTATATAGCATTACATGTGTATGAAATAAGTGTACACAGAAATTGTTTGCTTTATTTTTGTACCTCTAGTTTTACTCCACCATATGTCGTTTCACCTCGTTTTAAATAAAAGGGCACATTGGACATGGATTCCATTCCACCAGCAACTACAATCTCTTGATGACCGCATTGTAAAGCTTGTGACGCAAGCATAATGCTTTTTGTACCACTAGCACAGACTTTGTTTACTGTGGTACAGATTGTGGACTTTGGTAAGCCTAAGAAGAATGTATTACATAACTAATAAGATAATTTGAATTCTCTTGAAAATCTTATCAGTTTTACATAAATTTAATAACATTTTAAACATAGCTTCTAATAGTAAATATTATATAAATGGTAATCTATGTCAATAAAAACCTGCAAAGAGTGTGGCTTGTCTTGCTGGTGCTTGACCAAGAAAAGCTTGGCACACATTGCCCATGTACACCTCTTTCACCTGTTCCTTGGTAACTCCTGCTCGCTCTATTGCTGCCTAAGAGTAAAAACATAAGAAACTAATTATCAACAATACTTTCAAATGATTATTTAAAACTATGATTTTCATATACGTTAATGGTAATCAACCTGTATAGCCACAGCACCAAGTTTTGTAGCTGACATCGATGACAATGAACCAAGGAATGATCCCATGGGTGTTCTGGCTGCACTAACAATAACGACATCATTCAAATTCACTTTACAACTGTAATTCCTCAACTGAATAAATTTTGTCTGTAAAAAAAGTCATACAACAAAGTTTAGTTGAGAAAATATTTAAAAATAAAACTAGAGTTCAAAACCATAGAAACAGAAAAGTCAATGCAAAATAATTTTATTTGTGCACATAAACAATTATAATACTGCACAACATTTGACATCTGAAACAATATTAAAAATAAGTTCTTAGAACATGATCAAAGCTATAAACTGGTCATTCCAAAGTTTTACGAAATATGATAGACTAATATTTAAGAACTAGTCTCATGATTGTACGTCTCATCGCCGATTACATAATGTTTTTAAAAATTTGGAAAACAGATTGGTTCCAAGATGCCATAAACAATAAAAATAATTTAAACAATGTGTACCTTAGTGGCACGAATAGCTGCTGCCATTTTTTTAACTGTGTAAAAACACTAAATTCTACGAGCGGCTTGCAGAATAACGAATGATAATGTAAAATTCCACAGCTATTATTGTATATTAGAAAACTTCGTTTCACGCCGATACTCAACTTGACCCGTCACCAGCTGTATCAAAGATCATACTTGTGTGTACATACATATAGCACATCCAAATAATAAAAACTGTCAGCACTTGCTGCAGAGATGAGTCGGGAGATGCACAACGCTACGGTTTTAGACCATAACAAAAACATGGCGCTAAATCGTAGCGGCAGGTCTGGGAGTAGGATTTCGTGATCATCACCTCCGTCGATAATGCATATCCTGCCGTAGCCGAGTTCAACAAGATCACGAACGTGTAGCCTGGCCGGCAGGGGTTCTCCGCAACTTACCGCTGGTTCCCAGAGGAACACTTAGAACGAGGCCGCTTGTCAGATATTGCCTAAATATATTTTTTTTCTAATCTTAAATTCGAGTGCACAGTGTAAGCTGGATAAGATTTACTAAGATAAAAGCCTGCACCTAATGCCTGCCTGCGTTAAGGAGTGCAACAATGCGATGCTAGCTTCCAGCATTATTTAATAATAGTTCCAAGCGGAACTATGGTCCCAACATTCAGTACTACAGAGAACTATCCCGAAAATGTTTAAAACACAATCGGAAAGTAACACTGAAAGCTAGCCCCTGATGCATATTTGCATTGAAGCGTATGGTGCGATTAGTATCGTTTCTCTTGGAACTCTTTCGAACGGGACTAATGGGAAAGGTGTGGAAGCGATACTTTGTTTAAAATCTAAAAAACAACTGCGTTTTCATGCTGTACTTGCTACTTACTTATCTTGCATTTCAAGATGAACTGTGAGGTTGTTCTAGGTTTCTATAGGTTTTTATAGGTTTTCATAGGTTTTTCTGGGTTTTTGTAGGTTTTTGTAGGTTTTTGTAGGTTTTTATAGGTGATTATAGGTTTTTATAGGTTGCTCTAGGTTTTTATAAAAAAAAACTGTGAATTTGCAAACGATGAAACGCAGTGGAGATACACTAGAAAATATACTCTTTCGAATGGGACTAATTGGAAAGGTGTGGAAGCGATACTTTCTTCAGAAATTGAAAAAAACTGCGTATTCACCCTGTACTTGCTAGATACTTATTTTGAATTTAAAGAAAAACTGTGAGTGTGCATACGA
>JARQTH010000582.1:1902356-1964666 GCA_030142595.1 Trachelus iudaicus
CGCCGCTACGATTTAACGCCATGCTTTTGGTATCGCCTAAAACCGGAGCGTTGTGCATCTCCCCACTCATCTCTGCCGAAGCGTTGTGCATCTCCACACTCATCTCTGCTTGCTGGTTCCTCTGTACAGATTTATTTACTTCCATCTATCGAGCGTTTCTGACAGTCAAAAGTCAAAATTGGTTGCAAACTGAAGATGATAAATAGACTGAGAATGTTACCATGTTAGTCTGATTATCTTCAGTCACCACCCAACCGTTATAGCAGTTGTCTGCGAACAGGAACTATACCCAACTATACCAATCTACAATCAAGAGACTCGGTAGAGTCTCGCACCAAGAACAGGCAACCGGTTGTACAGGGCACGGACCGCCGAGACTTTTCATTGAAGTTAACTCATACCTGTGGTTCGGAATCAAATATCTTATGAACGGCTTATCTGCATTCAAAATTAGAATTTTTTAAAATTTGTATATATTTTTAAAGTGTTTCTAAGAAAAATGGCAGTTTTTTATACCCAAGTGTTTTTCGAGGGGGTAAAAGATTCAATAAGTTGCAACATAGCGCCAATAGAGGCGCTACCATTAATCTATAATGCGTTACTAAAAATTACATTTAAAATAATTCCACAATAACAATGCTGACATATCCTTAGAAGAATGTTAAATAAAAGACCTATAATACATCATATAAAATATAATATTATCAAATGCTATTTTCAGTCTGCAAAAAATTATCGCACAGATTTTCAACAATACATATGATTAATCATATCAAAAAGCAGAAAATGAATCGTAAAAGATTATCGACCATCTTTTCAAAGTTAAAATCAATGTAAAAATAATTTAGCAACGAAATTCAAAAAAGTCGTTGATCACTCAAACGGTTCTTGACCCGCGTATTACGCGTCATAGTGCTGCAATATCACTAAACGTGTAGGGTGTTAAGCGTAAAGGCATGTTTCATTTATTATCTGAAAGGAGCCTAGAAAGATTATAATGGACATCATCGACCTCGGCAAATGCATATACGAGAATTCGTGTAGGCGTCCTGACAATTTCTGTCGGCTAACTAACTTTCCTGCAGGCACAGAGTGCAACGTGCTCCCAACATAGAAAGATATACACTCATCGCATCATCATTTCCGCCGACAAGCGAATCATCACAGTCCATGAATCGGTAGGTGTCACTCGATAAAAGGTCGTTATGGAGAGTAGCTGGGAGTCCGCCGGAACTCTTCCAAGCGAACGGTCAACAGTTTTGTTAGCTCTCTCGAGTTTTAACAACTTAGCACAGAAACGGCAGAGGCCATCAGCGCCCCGAAGTATTACACGTTAAAATTCTTTGGAGTATGTTAAGATTTATTTTTCAAATGGAAAAACATACCATCCGACATATTAATGCATAGCAATCGCAGCTAAATCCTTTAATTTACATGACGCGAAGAACGTGGCAACTGGCGTAACCGGCCGCGGTGACTGCTCAATTTTAATTACACAAAAACGAATTTAACGAAGTGACTGTTTAACTCTTCTACCATACGCATACAGTGATATGCGTAGGTATATACAATATGTGACCAAATTGAATTTATAAATTAACCGTTTGACATAATTGCAGTCAGCCTGAAGTGTTGACGTAACTTACGAAGACCGTATTTAAAACAGTGAGTACTATGAAAATCGATTTGAAATTCATCGATCAATTTTATCGATTCGTTTCTCTCGTGAGCATTGATACGAGAAGTAATTATTTTTTATCATTGATTTCCTGTGCTTATCCATGAACTCAAACTATACACGGTTTTCTAAGCATTGCTTAAAAGGGGATACGATGATGGTACGTGACAATAATTCTAAGCCTTATAGAAAATATATATTACGTCATTAGACGTTTTGAATGGATCAGCGAACGGCGTTGGATGTAGTGTCAGTTGTTCGATGGCTGCTGCTGCAGCTTTTTACATGGGAATATCGAGTTTGTATTATCGGTATATAAGTACTTACACTTATCTGAAATAAACACGTGACAGGTACGCGTATCAATTCGTATATATTGAATTAACGAGAAAACAAGTGTTTCACTTGTTAGTTAAGTTTATCGTCGAGCTGTCTTTCCGGTTAGAAGTGTATTTTATTGTCTTCGCCGATATACTAAACGAATAAACGGCGTTTCAGATGCAGCGAAGAAAGATCCGTTGGATAATTGAAGTGACTGGACCACCGCCCAGGTGCGAAACTGTCGAGAGGCAAATCTCTACGACGAAATGTAAGTAAGACTTAATATTGATACGGATTACGAAATGGTTTACGTATGTAGAAACCTGGTAGTCCTTCTGTTCCACCCACGCAACTGTATTAATAGATATGATACCGGATTATTATGTTTTTTCTTAAACATACTATACTTTTATTTACGGAAGTTGATCGTAATACCGTGAATCATTTTGTATAGATATTTATTTTACTTTGACTAATTGTAAGTTATAGTCTGATAAATGCCAATAAGATTGGACAACGACTCGCTCAAATAATAGATGCAGCTTGAGGAAATGATTATTGATCCACATAGGCAGGTAACTGGATACAAAGAATTTTCATTGGTAATAAATTAATGATATACAGTTTCCGTGTAATTCAATTAATTGAACCTCATCAAATTGAAGTAGCTATATCTATGTCTCTGGAATTTCTATTGTATCGTGCTTGAAACGAATTAATCAATTTCAGTGACGATGCCCGTGAAACTACTTTTATCAAAATTTATTATTGCGTGAAACCCGCATTTCTGCCTCCATACTTACTTCATTCCAATGAGAGAAATAAAATTAACTACTGCTCGAGGATTACTAAAAGGTGCGTTACCGTCGTTCGGATGATTGCGATGCGACTGGCTGCATTTAGATGACGAGTTCGAATAAAAAAAAGTCGTTGAATTCACATAAGGCGTCGTGACGCTGTCCGTCTGGATTTAGTGCGACGGCGCTTCAGTCCTGGAAGTGGAGTTCGCGAATGGGTATAGCATCGCGCGACGTCTCGCAGTGTCGCGACGCACGGCGTCGCACCGGGTTGTGTTCGATTTGTTGACGGCAAAATACGGAAATAACACACGACCTTTTACCTCTTGGGATATTTTGATACTCGCGGAAGTTACGGTAATTTTGGATTACAGGGGCACCACGTGCGCGGAGCTGTCACTTGGTGGCTATTTCGTAGGCTATATTGAACGCAAGTCAATTTGATCCAATCGAATTAATCAATTTTACTTCATTGTTCCACAAGTCTGTATTGCTTGTGATATAGTGGGTTAATTTAGCGCAATTTTATTTCTGGTGTTTATAACGTTACTGACAACTGTGTTAAATGATGATACTATTTTGAAATGAGATACGATTTATTATATTCAATTATAATAAATGAGGTCGTTAGCCATGCTCTTGATTAACGTATTGAAAATCAAGGTGTTTTCAACGACGCGTCGATGATATAAAACTCATTCTTCGTAAATTGCCACATTGGGCCCGATAGGTAATTCGAGTTCCGATTATCCTGGTTTTGTATGCGGGCCTCGTACGTTTACGGGAAATAAATGCAGGAGTATGGGCGAGCGGCGGATAAAGAGTAAAGAGAGGCATCGTTCCTCGTGTAACTGTTTGAAACGTACGCGATGAATATTTATGACGACGAGCACTTTTCGATTGACGCGAAGTAATGGGTGCGCAAACGTAGGTATCTCGTTTGGTTGAATGTCGATAATGAAAGTAAATAAAATACTACTTCTTTTTTTAATTAGGATTTTTCGTTCGTTTCACGAGGCACGCTTCAATCACAAGATATATCTTGTAACGTGAACAATGTAGCTACCCACTCTATTTCCTTTGGGTGATCCGAATCACAATGCACGGATGTACCGAATGTGCAATCGATCGGATCGAGACGATCTTATCAGAAATATAAGTTCGTAAGGTCTAGACTGTCGATAATTACTTTTCGATAAAAATATTGCGGCGGTACACTAGCATTAGATTATTTGTGTCAAAAAAAATTATTTTTATATATACATATATGTATAGTATAATCGGTTCGTTGAATTTTGGAGAAAATAAACGAAATGATAGATCGGGTAACGTTATCTATGGTACTTTGAGTATCGATTAAGATAATTAAATCATTTATCATAGTGCATTTATTATCACTCATTTCGTGGTACGGATCGTTAAATCTAATGGGAGTTTTCAGAAGGGCGAAATTGAAAAAAAATTTTTTAAAGTCTATTTCGTATTTAGTCTCTTACGAGGGTTAAATTCGGAGGGTAGTTAGGGATAATTCGTACAACCCCAATGACAATTAGTGGCAATGCACTCGGCGTGAAATATTGCGAAGGCCTCGAGGGATTTGATTTCCCTGTAATCATCCCGTGTGTCCGCCTTGCATGACCGTCTAGGTTGTTACATGAAAGTTCGGAAAGTGGAAAATCTTGTAGGATACAGGAAGACTCTGGCAATGGTATGAAGAAGGGGCGTCTAGAGAAGAGCAAAACTTTTTGAATCAAAATGGACGACGACATTTGTAAGTAATCGAATAAATTCGTAGCAGTAGTATGAAGAATAGTATGAAAAAAAAAATGAAAAAAGTACAAAAACAAACCTGTCACATCTTTATTCAATTTGAAACTGAACTGTAGCAAAATTTATTTTTTGCAGGAGAACAAAATCCTAAATCACGTTTCGCACCCAACCGATATAAGTTGGCAATGACATTGTTCTATTTATATAAGAGTCTGATAATTTACTTTTTAATTTCATATAATCCCGTCGGGGCGCTCGACTTCCTTGAAGTGCAACAAGTAAGAATGTTGCAACTGCACTTCAGCTTCGCTCACTTTACTTGGGGTTGATGCGCGGTATAAGTGGACTAATTATGATAATAAGATGGTGCATGCTCACTTTCGCTCGCTGAAACAGACGCGTTCACGTGCCAAGCAGCTTTGGTTCGATAAATTTTCGATTTGATATCAGCGATGTGGTAGAATATATATATGTATATATGAAGATTAGACATAATCCCAGCAACGTAATCACGTCGAATCAACACGATCGATATAATCAAAAAATTTCAGTATTAACGTTGTTTCCCTAATACAACGATATGTGATATTTAAAAAAAATGTGGGCTTTTGAATAAAATATTTTCAGACTATATTTAAGCAAAATTCAGTAGTATTTGGTATAGCTCTATTGTAAATTTGACTTGTATATTACGTACAAGTAAAAATCCAATGATTCCATGACGGACTGCTTTGCGATGATCGTATATAGTATATGTATAATATATATATGTATATATGCTACGTTGTCTTCTAGGATGAGCATCAATTATCTCCTAGCAGTTTAATCAGAGCATAAAATTGTTTAACCTACGACCGGGATACGTCAGTTTTCTTCTGGTGCAATTGCCACACAAATTCTTGAATGTAAATTAATATCTATTGTTTGACACTGTCGCTCTATAGGAACTCCCTTGAGGCTGATATAACGATTACTCTGTATCGTAAGAGTGCAATGTTTATCGTGGCGTCTTTAAAGAAAAATCTAATAAGTCTTATGAAAATTGCAAAAGGGTATCAAACGTAACATTCTTATCTGAGTATTAGCTATACAAACGATGGTTCGGGAGTTTATCCATTATCAGGAACTTGGTGAGCGTCGAGATCAGTCAGTCGACGTCGGGCGTCGATTTCAGAATGAGTAGCGTTGATTTGTCTTCGAGTCTTGTGGTATTTTGATACGCGGCAAAAATCCTATTAATTTGTATTATAATCGTGTGATGTTGATATACTGACTGTGAAATTATTCATAAAAGTAGATCAGTGCGTTGACAATATTTTACTGAAAAAATTCGATCAAAAACGTCGTAATTTTTTTTTTGTTTGATAATATGTTTGGTGTCAGATTAAGCTTTGAACAGGCCTTGAATATTGTTACAGCGAGTTGGAGACGTAAGGCTACGTATTTTTAATTAGATAATTCATATAGTTGTATCAATTATTACGTCAATTATTGATTGCTCAATGGACGGTACTTGTTCAAATCTTCTAAGATCAACGTCACTAGATCGTTCAGATCGATACACGTGTGTGTAGAACTACGCGTTGATGATATCACTCGGTTGTTGACACTGACTGTATTCTTAACAGGAGTGCATTGTGGGAATATATTAATACCAATATAAAGTGCATCAACTCTCATTAAAGCCGGGCGTTTGTAATCTTGTCATCTGTGCCGTGCAATATTTTCCGATTATACGTAAAATTTATCCCCCTTGCAACGAGTACGCTTTTTAATGACGTAACAACGTTAATGACTTGGAAAATATAGATAGATCTTGTTAAAAAATGTCCGGGTATACGTGTATATGGAGGATTGAGATTTTATATACGCGTAAGAAGGTAATGACGTCGATGCATCTTTGACTTTTGATTCACTGTGATGAAACGTCATTTGCAGTTTAACTGCAGGTGTATAAAAACCTGTCGCCGATAACAGGTTTTAATATCCGTCAGGCATGACCTTTTTGCAGCTTGTCCATAGACGATCTAACTGCAGTCGGTAATAATATATATGGGATATTGGTTATTCATAATTTTTCTAATTTCAATACCATTTAGAAAATAGCGAGACACTGTGGGATTATGGATGGATATTGAGTAGCGTTATAAACAATAACTCGATTTCTACCTTAAAGATCTATGATGATTTTTATTGAAAAATTATTTTTTACAAAGGAGTTAGCCATTTGGTAGCGGAAATCTATTGGGAGATTACTTTATTTTATTCTTGCTTATGAAACTTCCAAGTTTCCTTTTACTGCACGGAGATTGAACAGTGAATGTATGTATATGCCGGATGAAACATAGATCACTGTACGTAGAGTGCGGTACGTGTAAAGTATGTAATGAGGAAACTTTTACGAAATGCATCTGACAGGATTTCCATGGAAAGCTGCTTAACGTGTAGTATATTGAGGTTTAACGCAGGGTCATAAGTCACGGATTAGACGTGCCCTGGGCGCAACAATTACAAATGTTTACCACGATATTTCAAAATTTACAGCATTGCTTTTGGCGTACAGAACTTTGTTTATATTCGCACATACTTATAATTAGAATAGTTGGTCAGATTTCTATGGTAAAATGTATGTATGTGTGTTTTTGGAAAAAGTACGCGTTTACCTACCAACGTGATTCATTTTAAATAATTAATTTTTATTCGAGTTGAATATTTTTGCACGTACTTCTACTTGAAAGAAAGTCAATAAAAGTGCAAACCCATTAATTATTGGGACACCCGCTGTCTCGAAAAGGCCCAGGAGTTTACATTCCTGTTGAGGTAGAAAGGATACCAGCTCCGATTTCTGTTCTCCTGGTTACCTGTTACTTCATGGGCCTTACGGTCCTGTTGCCCCACCTCTCACTTTTCTAGAGTGGGGCCTTACGTGCCCATTTCACCAGACATGTATCCTCATCTCTTCAAGGCCCAATAGTGCAGACGGACGAGACAGCTCTAGGCTTGAGAACAAACACATATTGGTGTTATAAAGCCATAAAAATGTGACCCCTCATTGTTGAACTAATACAGTAATTCGTGCATAGATATAAAAGTTAATCGAATTCGTAATCAAGTAATAATAACATTCGCTCCTGATAATAGAATATTAGCCAGCAGTACCTATGTACATACCTTTCTTAAATATTTCAATTTCACTTTGTCTCAAACGTTCTCTGGAGACATTGCCATGTATAATTCAGCCGGATCCATACCTAGGTCTATAGTGCTCTTTTTTAAATTATCGCAAGTCAGAAAATTTCAATCTCTCCTTCATCAACCGTCAACTAAGTAGGTCCCACGATCCATAAAGCAGTTATCCTTCTGTGATCTTTATTCGTCGCAAACTGTATAATACTTGCGCTCTGGGTAATCACGAAAAAACACAATGACCTCGAAGCAGATACCAACCGCCATAGGACAGACATACCCGACTACGTATGTCCGATTAAGCGATGTATACCTTGATTATACATTAATTCGTAGACATTTGTAGTTCCCGTAGCACGCCATATATTGCGTGGGTACCTGTATTGGGCCCATATAAGAATGGATCCTGACTTAGGGCCCCCATCGCGGCATAGACCAAACATGAGATGAACTCAGCCACTAACTCACATCAGAGAGATGAGAATAGTGGCCAATAGTGACAGAGTAAGAATAACGTATAACAAGAGTGGGGGGGAACGACCGACGGAGCGCCGGGCAACATGAAGAATAAGGGTGGGGGAACTCTGGGCCTTACGCTTACGCCGTTGCCAGTTCGTTCGATGCTCGGTTAGCCGGCGTTCGAGACTCGGCAGTCGTTCGATACGCGTTCTTGCTCGTGGTTAGATCGTCTTTTATTCTTGTGTTTTCAAAAGGATCATTCTTTTAGCTTGCGACGTCGAAAGTTCTTCAGTGGCGTACCGGGATGTCGTGTGACCTTGGATGATCTGTGAGCGGGAAGTTTTAACGTTCGTTGGATAGTACAGAGTCAAAAAATAATAGGCAGAGTGCAGCTAGTGAAACGGATAACGTGTAGCAATCGGTAACGAGCGTCAGTGAAAATTCTTGACAGTGCAAATCAACAAGTGGGTCCTGGGAGCAGTTGTGAGGTGCTATTGTGAATATGTTAGGGAGCGTGATTCTAACTTAAGTTTCTGTCGGGTGACGATCTATTATTTTAAAGCTGTATCTATGCTGACAGTGGCAGAGTTCTGTGTCTCTTAATAAAACCGTGTGCCGGTCGTATGTAATCGGAACCAATGTGAATTATTTCATCGGGTATCCTTGGATATTACGTCGACGTTCCGCTGCTGCGTCTCGACGTTCCAAGATGGAAGTCGTCTATATAGGTAGGACGCTTTGCGGTGCTATTATTATGTGAATAATTGTCATGTGGCACGTGACACTTTAAAGATTTATCTATGTCTGATCATATCTCTTAGAATTTATCAGGTCATCCATGATCTGCCTTTTCGTTTACATATTGATGTATGGATATGAATTGGCAGCTGTCAGGTGATTGCTTAGATTCTTGCTTTAATCTTGAACCAGAATTCTGACGTGGACTTTGCAACGTGACGGTGTAACAATTATGTTGTCTCCGAGGAAACGAAGAATCAGTTCGATGAAGTATAAATTTACGTTGACTGTCATTCGACGTATATCGGTCGCTGGGAGGATGTATCACGGAATTCGAAACTTTGCGTGGGATACGACGTTACCGGCCGATAACAACCGGTTTTCGTAGGGAGAGGCTTTGTCTTTATCCCATTTAAACTGGCTATAAACACCGTTGTCTTCTCGTTCCTGGGTACTGTACACGTGTGCACAACTTGACAAATAAATACTGTTCGTCAGCGCGAAGCAAGTTTATTTGTCGTTTAAATAGCCTTTCTTCTCGAAATACAAATTTGCTTGATACGTCCTGCGTGCTCGATGATGTCAATATACGAATAATGGAGTGCCATTGTGTGTATACAAAGAGTGTAGATTATTCGGATTGCGTATTACTCTTGAACTATTATTATTTTACTATATAAAACAGTTGTCGAAGTCGACGAAAGTAACATGTTTATTGGAACATGTTGACTGGTAACTGATATAGACACCTTACGAATTACCTAAGAACTATCAGAATATCTTGAATGGTAGGCAATGAGGTTATCTTTGTTTGGTGTCCAGCTTATCTTATCTCTCAGCTATTTGCTTATGCTCTACGTAAATCGTATACCGTAGGTAAGTTTGCGACTGGGAGGAGTTATGGTTACCGCGCGTTAACGGGGTAAAGATAGAGGGTGACTAATAAAGCAGGTATTTACCATACACGAACAATAATTTTGTTATTAATTGTAACTTTGAATTTTTGACGGCACACCCAGTACTTCCGTTTTCTTTTTTTTAAAATTACTTCTACATCGCCACTGCTATTAACAATACCTTTGCTGAGGTTTCGTCCTATACGATCAGGTCAACAACCACGTCACACCTACTCTCGGACGGAAACACGCTTCTGCGCTTGAATTGAATACTTGTGTAGTCCAAGCGGGCTCGCATGGAGATCCTATGGGTAAAGCCTAGGGCCACATAATTTTTGTGCTCTCAGATGGTTTTGGGTAGGAACGCATAAGAATATCTTTATCATGGTAATGGTATCTCGTTGTAAAGTCGTAGGGTCATAACGACGAAGGAAGCAGAGTAGACGTACATAGATATATGGAAATCGAAAAATGTTTCTCCGTTTGGTAAGGAGTCTACCAACAGAACGTATGTTCGTGTTCGTTCTGGTGTGGAATCGTTGGTGGGTGAGAGGGGGGTTCTAGGGCTCGGAAATAATAAATTGTTAGTATCGGCAGTAAATTCAGGGTCCCTGAATATTCGAGATAAATTATACTCCCGAGAGAATGTTCCCTCTTCGTGCAATACACCCGTGCCCCAGATATTTCTACTTTATAGGAGTCTCGTCATGTACGTAAGACATAAATTTTGGAAATTTTGTTTAAACAATTGATATCCCTTCCTTATCATGTATATGACTGGTATGGGTTATACTATTCCGGCATATGAAATATTTTTTTTTACGCATCGACTTTGTCGCGGCACTTTTGCGAAAATTGAGAAAATCGATAAGCATCGTGCACAGGATTGCGTGACGAAATGTCGAGGATAACAATGCCAGGAAAGCGATGACGAGTCTCAAGACACGCAGCTTATAGGCAGGGTACAGGAGGTGTCTTTCTTTTCCTTGAAAGAGCATGTGATCCTTCCACACCCAGAACGCCGAATAGTTTCCAAGTTCTTCTAAGGTTCTTAGGAATCTGTAGAACGAATGTCGTCAAAGGAGTGACTTTACGAACACATTTTTCCAGCCTTCTTTCTCCTTCTGTCAACCTTAGGGCGGCTAGAGTAGACGGTCGCGATCCTTGCGACCGACACAGGAGACACTTTATCCCACGTCCGCCAAATCGAAAGATCGCTTGAATCGTGAACTCGTTGCATGTGTTATCTCAGCACTTTGGCACGTTGCTTTGTGCTGGAGATCAGTTAAATCGTGAACACATTGCAATTGCGCTATCGCACAGGCGAATTTACTGGATTTCAAGGATCTAATTAAATTGCCAAACCAATTTCGAGTGCGATTCAATTTCCACGTAGGGGGGACACGCTTAGGCAATGCTACCACAGGTTCCGCCAATATATCAAGTCACTGTAGTCGTATTGGCTTTGTATCGATAGAGAATTTTGAGGTTTAACGTTTGCTTCACCATTCCCACAAAGACCATAATTTGTCTTTATTATGGTTGAGGTATTAAGGCTGGCCAAGTTCCTTTTACTAGGTGAAACATGAGCAACATCACTTTTATGTGGTGCAAACTGTAATAACAGATAACACGAATAAATGAACGTTCTTCATGGATGGTAACCATTCTTAGGTAGCTCGAAGAATTTTTAGAATGTCAATCGCGTCGATCATGCGTAACGTAACTTCTAACTACTTGCACTCGTTTTTATCTTTCATGGCCTTTTCTCGTACGTTTTACGAAAGCGATGTGTTTTGTGTAACCGCACGTTGAAAAATATGTTTGAAATTTCGCGCCATTACTATCCTTTTCTGGATTGGAATTTTACGTTTCGACACGGTTATCCAGTTTACGGACACGCACAGACGTCAGGGCATACACGTAAATTCGTATATACCAACATGCATAGCAGAAACTCGTCGACGTTTTTCTAAAAATTCCTTTACCCAGTGGGAGAATTATTTTTTTTCCTCAAATCTGCCTTGAAAGGCGACGTGAGTTCTTCTAGAAAATATTCTCGAGCAGCATCGAAAGGAAGAAAGTGTTTCGTGGGATTGAAAAAACAATACTATTCTTCCACCGAGACAGAGATTGCGTTAAAGTCTTGGTGAAGGAGATTTTTTTTCAATTCATGGTGCCATCTTTGGTTATTCAATATTCCACACGCGGCCCGTATATTATTCACGATTTAACAAATTCTTCAAAAACCGAACGTTCAATAAATTTTTCTCGAACTCTATTCCCCACGTTACCTATATCACGTGGTAGATGCATCACATTAACAAAATATTGTTAAATGTAAATTTCCAAAATTTTCACCCCGTCTCTCCCATTGGCCAGACATTCCAATTTTAAATCCGTTGCCCGATATCACGGTTCCCAAAATTCCCGTGCGCGGCGCACGGTAGTTAATCGTGCTCTTAAATCAAACACCCGACTAAATACTCGTCTGTGTATTCCCATCGCGTCTCTCTTCGATCTCCATAAACTACCTTGTACTATGCAATTCTCTTTTCACCTTTCACATAATTTCACCGCTAATGTCACAGCTACGACACGGTTCCCGGTGTGTTGTGTCTTCGCCGCTCGCGCGTATTCGATGCAAATGTCTCGCGCGATTTCGAGAGTTCTTTGAATATTATCTGGGATCGCTTCCTGCCTTTGTAAACGCGTCTGAGCATCGGCAGCCAACTTCGCGCGGTCAGCGTTTACTGCAAGGGAATCCTGGACGACGAATATTCTAATGCTAACCGAGAACAATTTTTCTACCCTCATGAATACACTGGTTACACGCAAAGGGGTTGCAGCGACTTTCAGTCCTTATGGAAGCGATGCTGCCAACGTCTTCATTTGATTTGGCTGACGTTAACCTAGATTAGTTTCGTCTACGTGGCGGGTGGCACGTGTCGTATGTACTTGCAAATGAGCTAATTAGCCAGAGTTAATTAATGCAAAATGCAGAGGGGATGCCAATAGCTGGATGCGAACGACCGTCTAAGATTGTGACCGTTCAGGGCGTTGCTTCTCACGTGTCGAATGCGTACGAGGTGTACCGGACAGTGGTATCGTGATTATTATTATTATAGCAGTGACACGTGAATTGTTTATCAAGCAGTCATTATCGGAAATGGAATTACGTTACTTTATCCGTATGGCTCGTATAAGGGATGGTCGTTTGTCTTTTCGATTTTCATGACTGCTGTCTCTGTGCTTCTCTATCTGGTATTGATATTAATTGTTACGCGGGTGTTTTGCAATCGTGATAGCATTCGAGTGCAATTAGACACGCTAGAATGCCTTCGATTTATTGAATATAAATCCCGCATCTATCATCGATATGCTCGCTGAACCCTCATAGTGGTAATTCCATGCGATTGATTGAACACGCTGCGAAGATGCGATGCTTACGTCACTGATGTGCCGATAGTATTAGATCAATTGATTGAATTCGATTCTTTAAGATCGGCGCGATGACGTGGAAAAATAATTTCGCGGTATTTTAATTAGCAAATTTGTCAAATTTCTCGAGAAAATCGTACGATCAAAGAATTTCGGACCGTTTGTATTTTTCAAACGGACCGAAATATCCGGTTCTATTTTCAAGCATTTCTCATTTCTCCTCGCGTTTCACCGTAAATTTGTCTCGGATGATTTTAAAAATCAATCCGAGAGAAATTGCAAAAAATATTTTTCTAAAGTTCGCGTCAACGAAACTGCTGTCAATCACACGGGCACCGAAGCTACAAAAAAAGAATCACCGCTAAAATTCACGGTTATTTAATAATCCCGTGGACGTCGGACGCTCTATGAAATTCAAAGAGCCAGACTGATTTACATCCGTGGACCAAGATATAAACGAGCTTCCCACGTATAGATAAACTTTCCGATTGCAAATATCTAAAGATAGAAATAACCAAATTCAATAGAGTCTAAACGTTTTTTTTTATCGAGAGTCTCAAAATCAAAAAAAATTGCCTTCTGCCAGCTGGGTCAACGAGAACTGCCATTCTCGTTGTTGCTCGCAGACAGTCGCAGTCTGTTGGCACGAGACTGCTATGCAGTTTGAACGCAAGCAAAGGAAACTACACGTCGGCCAGCAGATATAAAAAAAAGTCTGCAGTTAAACTGTTTACTAAAATGGAGTCCAGCCGTCGCCATGCTCACACTTCATGTGAATTTACATGCATTTAGTCTCGTTCGACCGTATCAAAAATATCAGCCATATTAATCATACCAGACATATTAGGCGCATTACAGTCTTCTTACTTATGCAGTCCTTCTCCATTACGCTGATTGACCCGCGTGCTACGCGTAATGCCAACAGAAACTAGTAGCGGCACCACAACACACGCCGTGACATAACGGAGACTCTTGCACTCGTCTGCCATTCCATTGTCGGTTCACTTATTCGAGCAATTACCGAGTAACCGGTCCGTTTGTTCATGCGTGTCCATAAGAGTCTACGTCATTCAAATGGAAAAGGGTTGAACGAACCGTATGTCGTAACGGTGTTACTACTGTCGTAGGGCTCTAGATAATTACGAAATGTTCTCGTAAATTGCATCTAAACTTAGCCAAATGTCAGCTTAACACTTTGGCCGTCTTCGCCATACGTCATGGCATTGTTAGCGCTTTTACGTATCAGGAGAAACTTGGAATAACCGTTTCGGTGGTTTTCACATTTTTGACAATTTTTTGTTTTTCCTTCAATTGGCTTTCTCGTTCCCGTTGGTTCGTTGAACGTGGCCGTCTTGGGTATTATGGTTTCGCAGAAAAGCATAAAATGTGACAGTTGCGACGTGAATCGCTTTGAGGATGCGACTCTTAGGTGGAAAGAGGATTTATTCTGTCTTGTGATATAAATGGTGGGTAACACTCCTTCCTGCCTTGTCAGTCTCTTCGAATGAAAATTTCTAAAAGGATTGAAAAATCATTCGGGTTGTGGTTAATGGCGGACGTGACGATTTTTCGTCGTGCATCACATATGGTTACGTGAATACCGGTTGGTGTCCACGACGGATACGAGATACGGTTTATTATTATAGGTCACGCCTTGCTACTCGCCAAGGGTACTCGTATTTTCCTATGGCCTTGGCAACTATTCTTTTTTTTTAACCATCGTCTAAGACCAGATAGATTGACACTTGATCTTCTGGCATTAGTTCCAGGTGATGCTGCATATTTTTTTTTCACAAGGAACTATTTTATACTCATCAATTTTCACTCTTGGTTACATCCGTCATCCTGGTACCACTTGTCAAAGAGGGTCGTGAGAGGCAGTACTCGAGATACTCGATTCGAAGATGGTACTTCCTTCTTCAGCAACTCTTCCTTAATAGCCGGACGTCGAGGAAGTGGTACCTTCTTCGTGGTCCACCTCTTGTTCCACTTGAGAGCCATTAAAACCAACCGGCTTCATCTTCATCATCGAGATATTTGGGTTGAATTATTTTCTCAAAATTCCTAAAGATCCATCGAACCGTCGTTCTCATCCTCCACGATATTTCTATTTATTCCTGACATAACCATAGCTTCGGTTCACTTGGATCAATCCTGATTCTTTGATCCAACAATGATTGCATCTTCGTTTATACGTACTGAACGGAGAAGACACGTCGAGATGCTAAGAAATTACCAGCAAGAAACCAGTCGAAGACCATATTGGGATTGCATGGTTTCACGTAGTATATCTACCTGGCCATTGCTTCGGTTTCAGCGTCAAGACGTTCTCGGTCCTTTCTGCAGGCGTAGCCAGACGGTAGCAACGGATGCACCGTACTGATCTTACGGCTTACTTTACTTCGAGTACGTGATCCCCATTTACGATCAGAATGTAGGAGAAGTCCGTCGGTTTGTTCTATCATTTCTCTCTCCTCTCTTTCTCCTTCTCTCTCCCCTTCTCGCTAAGCTCTTACATGCTTCTCTCGTTCGTTCGTTCATTCATTCCTACAGTGACCGTAGCTGCTGCATTTCTCAGTGCATTTCTGCACCTGAGGCTCTTTCCGTTCCGTTTCATCATCCTAGGAAGAATCTTTGCCGCTAGGTGCGTTACGTATCAAACTTCAAAGAGACAAACCTTTTCAGTACCAACACAGTTGTTACTCGTAGCTCGTGTACCGGTCGACCTAAATTTCGTGAGTTTCGTAGTCGAGCAAGATATATATATATGGGGGTCAACGAGTGTTAACGCGCTGGACGAGACTGATGCTGTCACGTCGATAATTAACGATAATTATTCTTTCTTTCGTTACGGAGTTTGCATTTCATCAATCGTTGCACGAAAGAGGTTCGTGAACTCGGCTGTTACACAGCTGGAGTTACCAATTGGGATTTTATAGGTTAGTCAGTATGGAGAATAGGTTTTTTTCTTTATTCTTTCTAGTACTAAGCTACTTTCAGTAGATTCGAAGTTAACGTACCAGGATATCGAGGTAGTAACCTTACGGTTTATGTACTTTCCCCGCGGGAGACTCTCCGCACGTGTTTCTAGGTAAACTGTCCGGAACGAAGGGATGATTTTATTTTGAATGCACAGTTCAAACGGTATTTCTTTTTTTCTTCGAATAACGTGAATAGGGGCGATTTTTGAGATTTCGATATTCCTCTGTCTGGATTCGGCGTGATTTCGTGCGTGATGTCTGCACCTTGAAACTGACACTTCTGTATACGTTTTTTGATAACGGTTTATCTAAATTTTGGATTTTACTCGATCAAATTAATTCCAGTTACTTCGTCTCTACTCGAAAAGCACTTTTGGGATGTTAGTGATGCGCTCAAATTCGGAAGGTAAACCACACGTGTGCAAGATGCAGTTTGCTCCAAAGTGCTGTTTGTACTGACACAGGGAGTTTCGCGTGGGAATGTATGAGTTAGTTAGATTGTTGACCGACGATACCGCATAAGAAAATCTACGGGAAATTCTTAACGAGCATTCTGGGAAAAATCTTGGTTAACTTGATTTTCAAAGTAAAATTACAAAATTTTGAATTTACGGAAAAATTCGTTACCAAACTTTTCTCTTTACGTTTTTGGTTAAGAAAACGTAATATCTAATGGCACGAAAAGATGTTAAAAAATATATTTGTCTTACACAGTACGTCGGTTCTTATGGTAAAACCTTCGGACACTTTACATGCGAAAATATTAGACAACCATTCGCGAGATGCACCGGTAGATTTAATTGACGTTTGCTTAGGTGCATACAAATGGAATGTAAATAATGAAGAATTCGTTGAACCATTATCGTACGATGCACCCGAGACGATAATGGAACACTTGAATAATCAATGATCATATTCCCCATTCAGTCCATGGATTAAACCCCATTAATCATTGATATCAGTTTGCTCACGTATTTCTCATTAATTCAACATTTTCAGACGAACGGGAAGATGTGCAGAAGAAAACTTTCGCCAAATGGATAAACTCCCAGCTACTCAAGGTAAAGTAACCGCGATACCTGCCTTACTAATTGATACCGCATTCAAAATGGAGGTCTAGCTCGATGTTTCGACTCTCGTCACTACATTGATTAATTAATTAGTGTATTTAATGATTTTTACGAGTAATTTTTCGAACTTTCGATACGTTGGCTACGGCCATACCGAATTTCGTGAAAGCTTCTCGCTACCGCGAACAGACTATGCTTTCTATTATTACAATCTTCGTGTCCCGTGCGTTCGAGAATTTTCGCTAAATTGCCACGAGAGACTTATTGATATATCTATACATACAGTCATTGTTCCGACGACTTTAATTGTTGCCTCGCCGCAAGAATCTTGGTAGCTTTTAATTCACAGGTCACGTTCGTTTCGTTAGCCAATCGATTGGGAAAAAGTGCGGAATTTGCGACTCGTGTGTAAAGTACTGTACGGCGAACCTAAAGACAGTTAACTCTATCTCCCGTGCACACGTGCGTCTGATTTGACTTTTCGAAAGAATTTTACTCGTGTAGGACGTAAAAACTTGTTAGTTATGCAGTCCATGTAGTTCGCCCCCGTTACTGGATTCCAGTAACGTAATTTTAACCGACTCCTTCACTCGCTGTTGTAATTATTCTTGCGTTTATATATACATATATATACGTATATACAGACTGATATACAAATTCTTGGCTTTGTATTTCGCAGAATCATCACGAACCGATCGCAGATCTCTTTGTCGATCTGAGAGATGGAAACCGTCTTCTCTCGCTACTGGAAGTCCTCACTTCTAAAGCATACGTGAGTACACGCTATAGTATCTCTGTATATTATTATTATTTCAATTTCTCAGCAATTGGCTGCATCGTTAAACGAAAGTACTATATGGCTTTATAGAAAGACGACTGTCATGGTTACTTCTGCAATACGATTCGCCATGCTGTATCTTGTGTAATTAAATGACTTACTATGTAGAGGAGACGTAGGCGTATGTATATATGCATCTTTGAGTCGAATTTGAATGACTTTGCATTTGTCCTATAGCTACGATCATAACTGAGATACATTTGGAAATGAAGTAATGGCTGATTTTAAATGACGCGAACATCGATTTAAACGCTTCTGGCGATGACTATCCGTTCGTTTCTGAACGTCAACTGTATTCATAGTCTTCGCGGCTCCTGACGCCAATTGCGTATGGAATTCTTAACGATGATCTTGGAATTCGAGCGATTCTTCACATTCTTCACGATGCTGAAGATGGGAGACGCGTGACGTAATCATTTATTGCGAATAACCCTGTAGATTGGGTGTCGTCGATGCTGTTGTTTACGTGCGGTCAGCGTCAATTAGTGGTCATTGGGGTAATAAAATGATGGAGTATCGGACGAACTACAGCTACCATCGGTATTGGGGATGTGGTACCTTAAATGATTTATGAGGGTTGTTCTCCCTCGAGATTTTTTTTTTTCGTGATTTTCATACCAGCCACTGTTCTCCCTTAAAGTGTATTTCGTTCAGGTGCATGTCGTTTGTTGAAAATTCTGCATAAACATGACGATAATCGATGGAAGAGAGGCGCAGAAATGTCATGTCCATAATGCACCTTTGTTTACGTTTTATTTTTCTACTCTTTTCTTTATTTACGTAACTCTTAGCTATTCTTGACTCGTCTCGTCTCATGCTGGAACTTCTGTTTGATATTGCAGAAAAGGGAACGCGGTCGGATGCGAGTTCATCATTTGAATAATGTTAACAAGGCATTGCAAATTCTCGAACAGAACAACGTAAGTGATCAACGGTTTAACGATTTTAAGTCTGGAACTCCAATGTCTAAGGAGGAACTTTGAAGGATTTAATGGATAAAATGTTAATTTACTTTTAGGTGAAACTCGTCAATATCAGCAGCAATGATATCGTCGACGGCAATCCGAAATTGACGTTGGGTCTGGTCTGGAGCATTATTCTTCATTGGCAGGTGAGCTTCGATAGTCTGGTTTGACGTGATTCCTGTAAAGAAAAAAAAAAAAAGGGATCAGTGAACGACGTATCGAAATTATTGATCGTATTTTGTAAAAATAGGTCAGCGAGAATAAGAAAAAAATTACTTGCTTTATCACCCCTACGATCGAAGCGCTCGATCAATTCCACGTGATCCTACGTCCACGTATAAAGTTTCGTATTGGAAGAGAAGACATTACGTCATGCAAACCCCTATTACCCAGTCCGGTATTGAAAAATTATTGGAGATTCCTTGAAAAGCGCGGAGACAATAGTTACACCGATCGCTTGAAAATTGTACCCATCAGGCGGCGATAATTGAACAAAGCAAAGTGCAATTACGTTGGGAAATTCGTAAGCATTTAATTGCATACAGTAGATAAAAAAAGAAATTGATAACACTGTTGTCATTTGGTTAATTCATATTTACTTTGTATTTTTCATGTTACGTAAGTGACGTTGGGTATAAATAATACTTGTATCATGGATGTCCATTGCTAAATGGATATATGTACTTATTACAATTCTGTTTTCATACTAAAGATACTATAATGTACGGCGAACAGATCTTGGAATCTTGTTGCAATGCCGCATCCGTCGAGATTCATAGTAATCGATGAAAATAGACTAACGAATTACTTGTGTATAGGTTCATTACCATCTGAAGGACCTGATGTCGGAATTGCAACAGACAAATTTGGAAAAAACCCTTCTAGCCTGGTGTCGTCAAAATTCTCAGGTAATAACGCACAGTGTGAAATTTTCGTTTAAAAATGACCGGAAACGTATCCTTTGTCATTACTTTTTATATGATGATTAATCTGTTTCAGAATTATTCCGGTGTTGATATTAAGAACTTCACCACGTCGTGGTCTGATGGGTTAGCCTTCAACGCTCTTCTCCACAGATGGAAACCGCACCTGTTTGACTTCAGCAACGTCGCTCGTAAACATCCTAACGCTAGGCTCGATCATGCTTTTCGTCTCGCCCAGGAACATCTTAATATCGAGAGACTTCTCGATCCAGAGGGTAATTGATAGCTTGGATCAATCGTGCATTGCAGTTAATTTATGGTTTTCATTAATAAATATAGATCGTTCTTCATTTCGTTATGTATTTGGCAGATGTTAATACGTCGGTGCCAGATAAGAAGTCAATAATGATGTACGTCATGTGCCTCTTTCAATCCTTGCCGCATTCTGGAGATGACGTTGGTGATATAGCTCTTTCCGTCGCTAGTGATTCCAGTCCTGTAACGACGCCTGGAGTAGAGGTACAGATTGTAAAATTGATGTTTGTCGTCGCTTTGCATTAATGAACAATTTTTGAGGATCAATTATTTTCTTACTAATCATACTTTATTCCTGCCTTAGAGCTCTTTGTCGTTCGCAAATTTTGGTATGCCGAGCTCGCGACCTATGAGTCTTGCCACTAATGTCTCAGTGGAGCTTGGTGGTTACCAGGTTGCCCTGGAGGACGTACTAACATGGCTTTTGGAGGCGGAAGATAAATTAAACCACGCTCCGGAACCTGGCGCTACTTTGGATATATTGAAGCAACAATTTCACGAGCACGAAACCTTTTTAATGGAACTGTCACGGCATCAGGACGGAGTTGGCGCTGTCTTAGAGGAAGGGGCGCGACTACTTGCCGAGGGGGGTTTACAGAAGGATGAAGAACACGAAGTTCGTGTTCAGATGTCTTTGCTTAATTCTCGGTGGGAAGGACTTAGGATGCGTGCCATGGAGAGACAGTCTCGAATACACGAGGTAAATAAGACAACACTTGATGCTGTACTAGTTTGTTATCTTATTTAATTAAACGCGTTTAGATTGTACGGCCTCGTAACGCGCTTTGATGTTAAGATATCTTGTTATCTGTCAAGGTTCTGATGGAGATGCAACAGAGCCAGCTGGACTCGCTTAGGCAGTGGCTAACGAAAACTGAGGATAGAATTTCGCATATGGCAGCTGTTGAGCTTAATCAATCAGGATTGGATGATCAGATGAATCAGTTGAATGAATTGGAGAAAGATATAGAGCAGCAGCAACACATTGTGGACGGTTTGCGGAACATGGTTGTTGTGGTGGACGAAGAGAACTCCGAAGCTGTTTATGCCCAGATGGAAGATCAGCTGTCCGCCTTGGGCGAACGTTGGACCCATATTTGCCAGTGGAAGGAGGAGAGGGGTCAACGCCTTCAATCGTTAGCCTTACTGTGGAAGGATTTAATGGATGATTATAAGAAATTGGTAACCTGGCTCAACGAGACGGAAATTACTTTAAAGCAAATGGAAGCGAACCCTGCTTCCGAGATTGGCGAAGTTCTTGAGCGAATAAAGAAATTGCAGAAGCTTAAGATAGAAATGGACTTTAATCATCAGAAGTTAACGACACTGCAGAGATCTATCCAGGAATTGGAGGATAAGGGCACTTCCTCGGAGTATGCAAACATATTAGAGAAAATTGAGAATCTGCAGGATCAATGGGATGCTGTTGGTCAGATTATGGAAGTACAGAGTCAGAGGGTAAGAAGGCATATTCTTAATCACATTATTATTCTCATTCAGATTGGTAAGAATTATAAATTTATATGCCGTGTTCTGTTCGTCAGATATCGAGTTCTGGATTCGAATTTGATCTGAAACCTCTTACTGAAACGACAGTTACCGGCAACGAATGGATGTCTGAGACCGTCACCAGCATCGCTTACAACGAAGAAATTGCAGCTGCGGTTAGTATTATTAGTTGGTATAATAGAAATATATACATTTCTGTTATATAAATATTTATGTGCAATTACGTATATTTTTGTTACCGGATTTGTGTTCCTTGGATATTTGTTTATTATATTCCATTTTCAGACCTCTCCGCATAGCGACTCCAAGAAACGTCGCATTGCCAGTACGACAAGACAGGAGTTCGATACGGCATTAGTTAATTTATATAAGTGGCTAGATTATATTGATTTAGAGATTGGTCGATCCGAAGGTGTTTTCGATGAACTGAGCGTGGAGGAGAAAAAAGTTGTTTACGAGGATAGTTTGGCCGACGTGGAATCGCACAAAGCCGAATACGAAAAAGTTCTCAAACTAGGAAAGCAATTGATCGATGAAATCAAGCAGGAAAACGAATCGGCCGAAGAAGAGGAGCAGAAAGTTCACGATCTTATGAATTGTTGGAATGCCAGAAGTAACCGACTTCAAGAGATTAAAGAACGAATAGATTTCTTAATGAACCTTAAAAAATTCCATACGGATCTAGCAAGTTTGCGTCTAATGCTAGATGGTTACTTAAAATGGTTCGATGGAAATCAAAAGAATACCCAAATAGAGATATTCAGAGTAAGTTTTTCAATTCGTTAAATGATTACTTTTGATGCTAACGGCTGTTCATTCGATTTAGGTAAAGATCAAGTCAATGAATTCCCACGAAGATCGTATGAGGAAATTAATAAGTAAGGGACAGGAATTAATGGAAAATCCAGCTGCTGGAGAAGACAGTGGTGCCGTTGACGCTGATATAAAGAAACTCATTTCTAGCTGGGATGAGTTGTTGAAAAAGTGAGGAAACTCAGTAAGAAAATATCTTTTATTTAAAATATTGTGTGAATCATCATGACGAAATATTTTACAGGCTGTCGGAACGACTCACGGAATTAAACAATGCTATTGACAAAACACCACCTAAAAAGTACATTGATACAATGGCCGTTCTTGTGTCATTTATAAATAACGTAGAAGGCGTTCTGCTCTCCGAGCATGCAATTATGTCTGACGAGAAGACAATGGAGGAACAGCTCAGGAAGTTTAAGCAACTTCAGAATTCTTTAAAGGAACATCAGGATAACTTTAGTTACGTTAACAGTACGGGTCAAGAACTAATTTCAAAGATGAATACCGATCCTCAAGCGCAGAGACTCCGAGAGGAATTGCAAGATCTAAATACGAAATGGAGCGACATTCCAATAATTCTTGAAGAGAGGCAACAAAAATTAATAAAAGGTATACAGTGATGATCCATTGATTATCGTTCTAATAGCAGTGAGTAAGAAAAATAATTATATTTATTCATTCTATGCTTTCTGTTACTGTTTCTCCTAGACATTGATTCTCTGAAGGAGTTTAATGACGAACTCAAAAGCTTGGAAAACTGGTTAGAAGAATCTACAAGATATCTTGAGGAAGTTTCCGAAGATGCTCTCGTTAACGACGTGGAGACAACGGAATTTAAGCTCGAGCAAATTCGCAAACTTTCCAATGAAATAAACAAGACCAAGCCACGGATTGAGAGTTTGCAAACATCCACGAATAGGCTGCTCGAGAACTCCGAGCCGAAGTTCGCGAATATTTTGAACGATAAACTTGAAGCTGTATCCCATAAATGGCACGGAGTTGTTGACGGTACGAAAATTCAAGGTGATAAATACGAAAACGCTCTCAGGAAGAACGACGAGGTATTGTTATAAATAGTAAAAGATAATTTTGTTTTAGAGTGATACAAATTATTGATACATTACTTGTTTTTCGATAGATCATTAATGGAATTGATGACTTTACAAAGTGGCTGGCAGGTTTAGAAAAGGAAATACCAGCTGAGTCTAAGATAACTTCTTCCGTTGAACTGTTTCAAGTTCGTGGTCGTTATCAGATACTGAAAGACAAGGTCGATAAACGCGTGGAGGAGTTTCGAAATCTCAATGAGATGGGGAATGATAAATTATTAAGCTCCGAGGGATCTTCCGTACAAGAACTTGGACGACGATTTACCTATTTGAATGCAAGATGGACGGATGTCACGGATCGTATTTATGAGCGATACAGACAGCTTCAGAACGCGAGTCACGAATATGGAGAATTTCGAGCTTTAGTTGCCCAGGAAAGTGATTGGCTGGATAAACTTGATAAAAGATTGAAAAAGTCAACAAAGAGTGCAGCCGATGCTGAAGAAATTTCAGAGGAACTGGACGTGAGTTATCAAGTCTCATCGATTTAAAAAAAATTCTTCTTATTATCTAAGACACATATAACATTCAATTTCAGGATTTAGAAAATTACGTGCGAAATCATCTAGAATCTCGATTCTCAAAGATCCAAGAAATTGGTAAACAACTCGTCGAAAACGACATAATGACACAATCCATTCAAACAGACGTAGAGGCTCTAACAAGTCGGTGGGAAAATTTGAATAAAAAGGTAAAAATAAGTTAACCACATGGTTACTAGTCGTTACTAATATTTAAAATGTTCTCATCATTTCATCGGATACACATATCTCACAATGCTTGGAATGTGGGGATCATCATCTAAAGAAACGCTTACGCTTGTGTAAGCAAAACATTGGCTTCCCATGGAATAACTGCATGTAAACGATCCAGTCAGTAAAAGAATGATTCACGTTTGATTATATCGCATAAATTACGCACATGAAAAATTTATGTTATCGTCATTATAATT
Source organism: Trachelus iudaicus (assembly GCA_030142595.1). Classification (NCBI taxonomy): domain Eukaryota; kingdom Metazoa; phylum Arthropoda; class Insecta; order Hymenoptera; family Cephidae; genus Trachelus; species Trachelus iudaicus. Next base: position 1,927,121 of record JARQTH010000582.1, read on the forward strand.
TATTGCAAGCAATATCAAAAGTTATTATTAAACTTTTCAAGATAAAGCTGTTCATTATTTGTCACATGGGCAACTTTTAGCGATTGGGCGTTATAGCCAAATGCATAGAGTAAAAAGATATTTTATGGGAATTGTGGAGTTGCTTCGGCGCATATGACAGAGGTAGAAAGATAGAGTTGTGTTGTTGAGTAGGCCGGGGAACGGGCGAAGCTGTTGGAAGGATCAGTGAAGCAAGCTCAACAATCCGAAGGGCGAATACTAGCTCTTCAACATTCCTTAACGCAAGTAGACTCCGTACTAACTGCACGTCTTGACTGCGACCTCACTGCTGACGATTTGCCACATGACTACCAGGTCTGTCACGATTATTATCTTTTACTTATATCGTACCTTCCCTATTGACAATTCGGAAGTTAAAGATAGTCAAATAGATAATAGGTATTTTTTTTTCAAAATTCTCATCAACGTTAAATATATAGCGTACAATCATGAACCTCGCGGATAAGCGTGATTTTATACGAATGCATGATGCATTGTTATAGCATGAAAAAAAATTTCTTGACAATTTTCGTGTACATACATAGTGTCATTATATGTCAATGTTTGGTAATGACAAGTGTTTATTTGTATAGCATGAAAGCGTTTGTAATGTCAAAATCTATAATCAGTCTTATCGTATTACACAAACATTGAGATTTATTATAAATAATTGCGTGCAGAAATTAATGGAGGAGATGGAAAACCAGCAGAGTACTCTGCAAGAAATGGCGGCTCAGGTCGAAGCTTACAAAGCTGCTGGAAAGAATGAAGCTGCTGTTAGATTGCAGGAACAAATGTCATTGATTGAACAGAAGTTTAATGAGGTTCAAAGGAAGTTCCAGCGTTTCCGCTGTCCTACCAATCTTGAGCCCAGACTGTCCAGGGCCCTCAGAGAACTTAGAGGTATTGAGGAAGCTACGTGTTTGTTGGAACTGTCGTCTGAGGATCCCGAGGCTATTGAAGGCCAACTCAAACATTGTTTGGTAAATATAATAAGTATTGTACGTTAAGTCAAATCTACTAGAATGATACTCACGGATCCAACTTTCTGTTATAGCGATTTTATCAGACGTTGAGTGAAATTAAAAGTGAAATTGAGAGCATCATCGTAACTGGCAGGAAGTTGGTTGAAGATAGGAACGTTCCCGACCCAGAAAAGTTTTCCAAACGCATCGACACACTCAAGGAATTGTATAACAAGGTATGTACATTTTCCGATGCAATTATTCATATTAAAAGTATCTATAAATAAATCTTCTTTCACTTCTAGCTCGGACTGCAAATAACAGAATCGAAATCTATTTTGGAATCTGCATTGGAATTATCTCGTGACATGTACAAACACATGACGTACATTAACATGTCTGTGGACAGTATAAATAAGGAATTGGATACACAGAAGAATATGCCTGATTTGCCAGTGAACGCGATATATGTAACGGTACGTATTTGTTTGACGTTAATCTCTTGCTTTTTAAATGAAAAACGATTATGCAATATCTTATTCGCAGGAAACTCTAATGGAAGTCATTCCGCGTTTGAACGTTGTAAGAGATAAATTATTCCGTTCTCAAGACGAGTTTTCAAAACTATGCGATCCAATGTATCTGGAGCAGCTGAAGGAAAGGATATCCGATGTAATCACTCGATTAGCAAATACCGAAAGAAGATTGCGGCTCTGCAGTGGGTCAGAGGTAAATTACTGGACAATAAATACAAACTAGACATGATTATAAATCCATATTACACTATGTTAATGAAAATTATTAAATTTCTTAGGATGAGCCAAATGTCGATGAAATAAATGCGTGGTTGATGCAAACCGAAGAGAAATTAAGTAAGCTGGATGCTGTTCCGATGGACCAATTGAATGAGCAACATTTTGAAGAATGCAAGGTAACATATTTGAATTTTTAGCCTGCCGTTTACGATCGAAATTTATTCATTATTATACTAAGTTATTTGAAAAATCTTTATTGAGATTTTACTGTGCTTTCTTGGCTGTCAGGCTATACAGAGTGAAATGACAGAGACAAAACCAAAAGTCACCCAGCTCCAACGTTTCTCATTTTATCCAAAAGTTGCGGAGGTTTGCGACAAGTGGGAGGATATTTCCAACAGAATACAAGTACGTAGGAATTATTGCGCCTCCTTCTAAAAGATAATAGCACTTTCTTGTCAGTTCTCTACAGTAAACATAACTTATTATTCTCAATCACTCATTGCTTATCATTCGTGGCTTATAATGTGCTTTGCACTGTTAACATCTGGTACATGCAATTCTTGTGCTTTACTGTACCTACTGTTTATTACTATGTACATATCTGCGTATACAGAAAATGGGTAAATTGATTTTTCAGCAATGTTTACAGTTTCATGAATCTAAAGTATTACGTGAATTATATCTCCTTTTTCTATACGTAGCGCAGGACTCTATATCAAAGTTGCTGACGGTACTTTTGCTTACATTTTTCTTCTATCATTTTTTTTTGTTCTCGTCAATATTCCTGGTCCACGGTAATAAATCATTCAAGACGTTACGATTCCTATAATTTGTGTTTAAACATTCTCACCGCTGTTTCAATTTTTTCTTTGAATAATAGTAAGGTCATGAGTATAATTGGTATACATCACTGTAATTTATTATCGTCAGCGCTTCGGCACATGAAGACTTACAGATCAGTACTGTAATACATTTATAATTGTAGTTTATTACTAATGGATTCCTGTAACGTTATGGTATAGATATGTTATTTAGACGTAAATAATGGACGGCTAGACGACAGTTCGATGTGACTGCATTGTATGATATTGTGTGATTGACGACATATGCGCATCAGAGTATTATTAGGTTCTTGTCCAAGAGGTGTCTTCTGCTTGCCAAAGGTACTAGCTTAACGAATACGGCACAAGTCCATGTAAATAATGCAATCGGCACGAAAATAGAAAATACGTCCCTGGTGGCTGGATCGGACGCATCATATAGTCTTATCATCAAAATAACACGTGGAATTGTCTCTCCCCTCGGAAATATGGATGTGACTTTGATGCCCCATAGGGAAGCGTGAAAGTAAGAAGGTACAAATATTTAAGGGAAGAAAGTAGTTTAATGCGAAAACACACGAAAGACGTTGCACTGGTGATGGACATAGGTGGAGAAAAAGCAAAACGAAACATAAAAAAAAAAAATTCAGCTTGATTCGCACAGCGCATACATAGTTCGCCTCATTTGGCCTGGCTTAGTATTGTCATCCCCCATTAACACGCTCTTTAATCTAACTGGCGCTTCACTGTGAAGTTACTGTTAAGAATAATATTTTCGCAGGAATGGATACACAAGATCACTGATAGTTTATTGATTAAGAGTAAGGCAGGTGATACGAAGGGGAGAGACAGTGTGGGACAGAACAGATTGCCTAAAGAGACAAATCACGATACGCAGATCCTTCGTAAGAAAGAAATGAAGCTAGTAGACGAGGACGAAGAGATGTATGGAATAGGCTATCTAAATCCTGCCTTTGATGATAATCAGGGGACTGCTCCCGTAACCCCTGAAAGTTCACCAATAGATATCCCCCTACGAAGTCGCAAGTCTTCTGCAAAGACAGAGAAAGCCAAAGCCAGGCTGATTGACGCTAGCAGAACAGTCAGAAGAAGATTAGACATGAGCTCGATACCTGATGTGGTGCAGACGTCTCAGCCACAGGCATCATTCACTTCGGACGAAGAATCCTCTTCCTCGCCGCCATCCGACAGAGATCCTCGTCCCGTGGACGACGACGAAGAATTCTTCTTAGCCAAGAATAGCAAACTGTTCTCTCAAGTCTCCACGAACACGTTAACTGCGACAGACGCGAAGCCTATCAAAGTGGTACGAGCGCAACCCAATTCGTTTCACGTTGTCGAAGTGAAGGAAATGGAGATCGTAAAGTCAGTGGCATCGCCTGAAGATCATGTGGTCCTGCCGAGTGCCAACGTCAGTGTAGAGCAAATGCCTCAGGTTGTCGAGAGAGTCGAGATCATAGAGGATACGGAAACCGAACCGGAGTCCCTCGATACGGATTCTGAGGAACGCGAGAACAGAGTCAAGATGTTGAGATTGTCTGGTCAGTGCAGTCCTGCAGTGAAGAAGAAGGAACTGATTCCTATATTAAAAAAGAAGAGAGCATCCGATCAAGATTCTGTGAAGAACACCAAGAAGCTTACTCTGAAGTTGGATATTGGCGATGGGAACGCTGATCTGTCCAAATTCTTGGATGAGGCTCTGAGAGCACCACCTAGCGTTCTGATGTCCGGATTCAAAGGTTCGCGTATGGTCACTGCGACGCCACCCCCTACGCCATCCCAAGAGTCAGCCTCGATTAGTTTACAAATTACGGATAGAGTTAACAAGATTGAGAGAACTGCTGTAACAACTTGGAAGGACACTGAGAGCGTTGCTGAATATTTGATACTGGACGACAATCAGCCGCACTCCGGTCAACAGGATGCCATTGGAGAGAAATCTGAAGTCACGCCGTGTACTGGTACCAGGAGGAAGCAGACGGAGAAATCTGTCGATGCGAAGGAAGTGACCTTCTCTGGGGATATTCAGTTTTCGGAAACTTATGAAATCGCTGGTAATATGCGTTCGAACGAGAGTAGACAGTATCGAAAATCACCGTTGCCAAAGAGAATGAGAAGTTTGTCATCTGACGATACTTTCGAAGATTGTGACAGTTTTTATGGAAGCGACAAGGAGACTGATGATCCTGTCATTTTTTCGGACGATACCGAGATCGATGTTGGTAGCTCCAGCTCGGAGGGCGAGGACTCTAGCTTAGGAGAACATGTTGAACACCTCTTGGACAAGGTAATGCCGCAGGCTCCTTGCTTTGCCATCACACTACTGTGCCAAGTATTATGCAATTAACGATGCATTCACATATCGCAGTAACTTTCATTATTCCGATTGTAATGCAGTAACTAATGCTCATTATTTTAATATCGTACGCGGTATCGTTATATAATGCATCTATGACACGTAAAGGATTATTTTTCTCTAGATAAAAATAGACAGACCTGTGAAACTCGCAACGCGAAAAACCGAAGCTAATCAAGCGTTCAGCGATGCGGGATCATCTCGAGCGCAGGGTAGTCCATCCAGGGCGGGATTAGAAAGAGAGATCATTGATTTTGAGCAAGCCGCTCAATTGATGCTGCGCAGAATGGATGTGATGCTGATGACTCTAAACGGAGTAGGAAATGAGAAAAATCCTGCCAGACGTCTCGAGGTATTTTTGTTCTAGAAATAAATTTTCCTGATGTTTATACAATTTTCGTCTTATCTAATCAATTCTGTTTTCATTCTTTTAATCGTAGATTCTCAAGGACGAAGTGAGCTGTTTAAAACCCGATGCTGCCAGCTTGATAAGCAAAGGCGATGGTTTAGTTATGACTGTTCATATGACCGATCCCGTGCGTGCTGAGAAGATCAAGAACGAACATCATGATAAACTGAGGAGCAAATGGCATCAAGTGATGTCGGAAGCTGAGGTACGACGACAGCAGGCACAAAAAGCTGACGAGATGCTGAGGCAGTATAACAAGCTGGTCACAGAGTTTGAAACCTGGTTTGTCGACGTTCCGCTAAAATTGGAGCAGGCCAATAATTACGAGGGTCAATTGGAATTATTTACTGAGGAATTCGACGCGAAACAAGAGCAAATACGTAAATTGAATGAATTAGGGAGCGAATTGAAGAAGCTGAATATTGGACACTCTGATCTTGTACGTTATAGTATCAACAGTAGATGGCAAGAGATAAGCTCGCAGTTCAAGAGATTTAGTGGGAGTAAGGACAAAGAGAAGCATGTCACTGATAAGAAGATGGAATTGGTAAGTATTCACTTTTACGATATTCCCGTAATTATTTTCTTCAATCTCTGTTCTAATTTCGTATATAAAGCTTCTCATATGTTATCCAAAATGATCGATTAACGTTTTTCACATAATTATTATTATTCTTGAAGGATATTGGTGGAATCACGACCCAGGATTTCGTCACAAGAGTAAATAAGTTGAGAGAAGCAATATCAACGATATCACGATCATTAAATTCGACTCCATTAAACGGGAAGGATTACGAACTGTTTCCAAGTCAAGAGGAGTGCCTGAAGAAGATAAGCAATGCTTTGAACATACTGAAGCCCAGCGTCGAAGAGATAGGCTACGTTTGTGAAACTCTTGTACGACAATCTCGAAGAGACCAAGCCGATCACATGCGTCGCATGGTGGAGAAATTAAAAGACGAATGGTTAAATGTAAATCACAAGAATACAGAGCGATACAATCGCTGGACAAAGTGCCATGAGAATTGGAAGGAACTTCACAATGCATGCTGGTCGTTCTCTGAATGGCTAGAAAAGACGGAAGAGGCATTTAAGAAAATAAACAGTGCGGGACCCTCGAAGGGATCTAAGACAAAAGTGTCAGAATTAGAACAAGAGGTATCTCGAATGCAACGCGCGATAAATGCCATCACAGTTCAAAACGCTGAGATCCTGAATCGATCGTCACCCGAGGACGTTGCGGATTTGCAAAAAATGGTGGAAAATCTAAGGCGTCGCTGGCAGCACTTGATAAATGAGTTAAATGCGCGGAAGGATCGGTAAGATTGTATTGAGTTGCGTAAAGTTTAATTGCTTTGGGAAAGAAATTGATTAAATCCATAGACAGTCGTAGCTCTAAGGACGTACAGTTCGAACTCTCTTTGTGCATCTGCCTTACGTATACATATAAAAAGTTAACTTGAATGTATAGTAGGCAGGAGACATAATCCGGGAGGCTTCTGTTCTCTCCATTGAGCTATTTTAGTTGGTGCTTGACTGTCGCGCCGAGTCGAACGCACTCCGAATAACTTTCAACAAATGTCATGTGTTTTGCCGGTATAATGCTAGTGACTTAGTACCTGATCATATGGGTGATTGTGGATCAATAATTTGTACGTTACGATCGGTTCCGTGATTGTGAAATTGAGACTATTGCTATTGGACTGTTTTGAATGTACTGAAGAATATTTTGTGATTTAAGGAATCTCGCCATGGAGAAGAAAGTTAATAACGACGACAGAGTGTTGGATGCTGCGTACAACATCATCGATCAAGTTAATTCTTTACGGGCTTCCACAGCTAACCCGTCAGATGACACTTCGCTCTCAATAAGACTGTCAATGATTAAGGTAAGTTTGGTTATATTTACGTTTAATTATACAGGTAATATTCCTTACTTCAATATTTTGACTCGTGAATCATTTTAATACAATTGATATATTTCTTGTATGCTTCATTTACATTTTATTCATTAAAATCTGACAGTTTATAACGTTACATAAATATACCCCCATAAATTGAACTTTGTAAGTCAGCCTTGTTTTCTAATAATTTGTATAATTTGATTGATATGTCGTGATTCGATTCGATAGTCTGATAGTGATGTAATGTATCACAGCGATACATCACATCCTACACATTTCTGATGTTTACTCTAAATGCACTAGTACGCTTATGAAAAAACGTACATCTGGCTTTGAAATGTAAGCGCACATAAAAATTTTATCTGCACTTCCTCGTATTGCACTTTTGATATTTCGAGACTTGACTGCAGTGCAATTAAATAAAACGAATTGCGTCCTAATAATATCACCATGTTTCCTGACTCTGGTGGCTGATGCGTGCCAAGACTCAAATAGCATTGAACTCCAATTTTTTTCTACTTTAGTAATATGTTTTCCTGGATACAATATAACCTTTATCAAACAAAAGGCCGTACTAATAACTTCATGGTAGCCAATAATAACAGTAAAGTACACCAGCTATTTCGGTACGACTGTGGACGTATTTCATTAGCATGGGGTTACCCTGAAAATAGGTCTTATCCCACAGAGATTTTATAGTTCAGTGATCCATAAATAACCACGATGTGTACACCAAAAATAAACGTAATTTTTAATATATTACCACAAAACTGTTTTTTTTCACGTAATTTATTGGTATCCAGGCAAGAGAAGAAGAATTGATCTCGCGAAGAAGAAGCATGGAGGCGCTACGCAATCAACATAATATCCCACGTAGCGAGGAAGACTACAATAAGATTTTCATCGACATGGAGAAGGTATTACTATTCTTTTGATATATTTTATATGTAAATTTTAATTTAACGATACTGGTACTACGAGTCGGGAGTTTTACTGGGTTTTTTTTTTCCACCCTCTATACATATTGTTTATACGTCGTGTTTTACGCCTAAGGGTGTTACCGTTACATATTTCTCCTTTCAAAATTTTATATACGCATTTCAGGCCGGCACAAATCTTTCATCTCATCGTGAGTACGTCGAAAATAAGCTCGCGTCCCTGAAGAAATACATACACAGTTTGGATACTGTGATGACGTGGGTCATGGAAACTCGCACGAGGCTTAATATTTCTCGTGAATTACCACAGCAGGAGCGAACTAAAGTCATCGATAATATCATGGTAAGTAGAGTTTTCGAGGTAGGAGTGGGCTATCCCTCTATTAACTTGGTTGTTTATGCCCCTGACGTTTACATTTACAGGTAGCTGTAATGGATCGTGAGATGGAAGTGAAGGATGTTCTTGAAAATTATACCAACATAGAGAAAGAATGCGAATCAGCAAAGCAGCCAATATCGGTGGAGCTCCAGGTGAGGATTGTATTTGCTTATGAAGTTATCGACAGTGGATATGAAGTCAATGATTATAACGTCCAATGCTTTTTCTTGTTCCTTAGGAAAAGTTAAAGAAGTTACGCGAAGACTGGCAGTTCGTGAAGAATCGTGGTGAACCACCGGAAATTGAGGCATCGTCGGCTGGAGCATCCGCGTCGAAAGTGCAGAGAGGTAAGTTTACTGTTTCGAGTAACCCATAAAATCTGTTCCGAGCATTGAAAAATACGAGGCACCTTCCAAAGACACGTTATGTGCATCAACGATAAGTAATGCTACAATAAATATAAAAAAAGGAAGTAACGTCTTTCACAGGCAAACGCGTATCGATATTCAGGATATACTTTTCTACTTTACCAAAGTATATATATATACACACACAATCAATAATGGTCTGTATTCATCGGGATTCTTCATTCTTTACATTTTCATGTGATATCCGATATTCGACGTTTACCTTTTCGAATCTAAACCTTCTCGGGTACTCTATCACGTCTACCATCGATCCCGATTTTGTCAGCTTAAATCTACATCTGGATGTTTACGTAGTTTGAAAAGAGCTCCAAAGCCATCAGCGTCCAGCAGCTAGTCTCGGACTGGTAGTTACTACCCCAGGGTGTTTTCGATAGCCCCGTATAGTCTCATGGTATAGGAGTTCTAATCGAGAGTGGGAGTGCGTTGGTGATAAAGGGATTTGAAGGGTAGGAAGACAGGGTACCGTGAGTAACGAAACGCAGTATAGATACAGAGGGGGATGGTCAGGGGTGAGAGATAGGAGGACAAATGCATGTCAAGGGTGGTGGTATTTGCAGTGGTAGCTTCCACTATGGTAATTGTATTGGACTGCTTTGTGGGATGATCTATACATTGACTTGTAGTTGCACTGGGTAGTCAGGATAAAATTCATTTTATCACCTCGCAGCTGCTGTAGGCTTGTTGGTTTACCTACTCATTTCCCATACTTGTCAAACATTATTGAGACCGTTGTATTGGCAGCATGTAAGGGTTCGGAGGGTGATATCCTTATCGGAATTCTGAGACACGACCGTTTGATGTTGCATCCGATCATGTTTTTTGTATTACTTTACAATGTGTGTCGTGAGTCGCATAGCGATCTGAAACCTTTTTTTCTGGGTTACTTTGCTGCTCTCGTTCTTCACTTTGGTATTGGAAAGCATCAGGAAGTGGAACTATCGGTGGGAGCTGAAATTGTACATCTTGGAAAGAGTAGTGGAGACGGTGCGCGTCATGAAAGACCCCTTAGGCTAAAAGCTTTCCGTGAGAAGATCTCGAGGAGTAGGCCGTCTATTTAAAGGGGATGCACCGACAGGTGTCTCTTTCCTCTTAAGTGACATCTTTGTCTCTTTAACTTTGTTCATTCTTTTTTTTTCTTCCATTTATACAGACCCTTCCAGCCGCAGTATGAAGCAGATCCGGGAAGACTATCGTATTGACTCTGAGTAGTATCTTCCAAGATGGCGGACTCTGTGGAAGAAGTATATTGTTGCATGCGGTATCGAGAAGGAGCGGCAGAGAGTATTAAAGTTTTAAAGTTCAGCGAATTTCTCCAAGTTCCTGTCGAGGATCTTGTCTGCATCGTCAGGCACTTCACATCCTCCGAGGTTTTCCTACTGTGAATGAAAAACTTTATATCTGAAAATTTTAACCCACTCGTTAACAACTGTATAAGATCCCTCGAATAGGATCATAGCTTTTTCGAGCTTTTTATCACCCAAGTAATTTTTCCAATTGGTATTAAAATTCTTGTCAATTTAATATCATCGACTGCACGTATCCCATTTTTCTCATACCAAGAGTGTCATTCACGTTGTCGAATTAAATTTAAGTCAGACTTTTACTCTATTCTCTCACCTGCCTACAACCTGTTTATCTGGGTCGCACGAATTATGTCGCTCGATACAGGCTCAACAGTCAAATATATTTTTTGATTGGTCAACGTGGAATTGGATCGAAGGAACCTATCGTTACCGAAGCGACGACAGTTTCTTCCTGTCGTAAATACCGACGCCGGTAGACGCAGGCTGTGATCGATAATCCTCTAGAGGAAGGAACGGTCAAAAAACGCGAAAGAGAAGTCTTATTTATAGTTTAACGTCATCCTTACCTTTCTTACCTCTCGATGGTATCTGAGCAATTATCGACATTAGCTCGAACCTCCCCCTGGGGCTGTGAATTATCCTTCGGCCTTAACTGCCAACATTATTCTGTGACTCGTATCTGCGAGCTATTACGTAATGACAAAATTTGACGTAACAGACTTCGGTGAGCCTTATCGATACCTCCTCGGGCGGCATCTCAACAAGTGTTTGTCGAGAGCAAGCGGCCGAGTAAGCGGCTGAGAGATTTCGAGGGGAGGATGCGCGACTGAGAGCGAGTAGGTACACAAGAGACGAGAGGGCTGTTTTCCTCAATTCAATCTGTTGCCTCAATGTGATTTTCTATGCTGAGGTGTACACCTTGAAGGCTTGTTTTCATTCGAGCGACACAAATTGGTAAAAGATAGATAAACGGTTAGATCGAGTTCAGTGATGGCTTAACTCATATGTATACATCCATACATATACATACAGTACGTATCCAGGGGAATCCGTAAGGAACGGAGGAGACCCTAACAGAAATTGGCATTCCTGGTTCATCGTCGTGGCGTCTAACTTCTAGACACATGTACCTAGGACTAATTTTAACTCAGGTCAGAGAACCCAAGCGGCTTTTGTATAAATGCAAACACGCACGGCAACGCTTCACGGAAGATCAAAATTATTCATCCTGCGTCAAATAGCTTTCGTACAATAGCAAGTAAACGAAGAAGGAAAAATAATCGAGAGAACATGGTAACCCAATGATCATCCAGAAACACGATGCGCCCATTCGGCTTTCGAGCCTCATAGAAATCAATATTTATAACGGGGCTAAGCGTACCGTAAAGTTTGTAGCTCGACGGGGACGCTTTTACGAATTTTCTTTTTAATAGATATCCTATGCGCACACCCGGTACACTCTTCGTCATTCTTTATCGTCGTCGCCCACTTTCGCTTATTGCAGACCAGCCTTCTAGTATCTACCCTCTTGTTCCGGGTACTTGTATCTCAAACGTACTCTGGCGTACAGTGAATTTATATTACACCGTCACGCACAAGGTCGCTGTGGATTCGCTTTAACATTCATTAGTTCCCCATGGTAGTAGCCGTGGAGTACACACTAGACTCGTAGACGTATATCCACTTGGTTAACAGAGGATATTTCAAGTCCTTCCAAAGGAGAGTCTAGCATCTGAGAGATCATTAGAGAGAAATCTAACCTTATCGAAGGTATCGGCTACTGGCCTTGGTTAATGACCCGAACGAATATTCACGGTTCATTAATGCTAGAACGATTGTTGTTTCCCCCCCCCCCCCCCCTTTCTGCTTCTCTCCCTTTTTTAACCGGTTCCATCGGTTCATTTATGTTTACCGTGAATCGGGGGTGGATCCGAAGTTTGTTTACGAGGCAGTTTCCAATTCATTAAAATGCTACCCTTGGCGTATCTTTCGCTAGGGAGAAACCTTCGCCTTCGTCGTTGTCGTCGCTGCTCCTTGCTTCTTTGCTCGCTCGATCTTATTTTCCCATTTACCATTAGCGTAGTCGGAGGAGAAGGAGCCGATCGAGGCGATGAGAAGAAGAGGAAAGGTAGATATGATGGCAGCGAAGGGATGCGAAGAGTCGCGAAGAGAATATATCCTGTCTCCCTTAGGTGCCCTTTGCACTTATTTTATTTAATATTTGAGAGTGTCGCTTGATCGCTACTACAGGGCTATGTATGACGTAGCTACGGCATTGTAGGTATTATACGATAGTTACGGGTACCGTGTTGAGGCGCTGGGGCCTGGGGTAGACGTCAAAGAGAACCTTCATCCCTGGAGACTCCCGTCTCCTCTTGCGCGGCCGAAATATTTCATAAACTTTTCTGGACCGGATTCTCGTTGCTTGGGAAGAAAAGAAAGTTAATTTAAAATGCCCTCCGGTCCCTGTTCTTTCTAAGCGCACGTGGGGTTGAGATCTGCCAGCGCCCCTTGCTTTTTTATGGAAACGCCCTGAACGTCGTGAATAATTTTTTTTATCACTCTTGTCATTCGCGTTATGTTATTTTTTTTATTCATGATAAACGTCACCGCGTTATATCTTTATAAATACGTTTTTTTTCATATTTTTCCGTTCGTTTTATTGTTTGGTATGATAAAAGAAAATTTTTTGTTTGTTTCAGGTGAGTCACGTCATTCCAGGATAAAGATTCTGAACGTATGGGTAAGTCCATATGATTATAGCGTTGTGCATAGCCCTCATTTTTTGTTTCCTCGTAAATGCTCACGCTATCGGTATCGTGTACCAAGTGGAAAAATAATACAGCTCGAAAAGTTCGTAAACCCATGAAATTCTATTTTGCACTAGCTAGTAACTTTCTCGAAAGAAATAACACTCCAATTTTCGATTTACCGTTGTCGCTTGTATCTCGAGACTTTCCACAGAAGAGTGGTGCTCCGGTCACCCTCGTAAACTGCTTGGAGGTTCAGGTGGTCGAAACTCTAGTGATCGACAGTCTCGATAAATCCCAGCGTGACTCTGAAGCGGAAATTCACATAGCGAAGTGCAGAGTGGCCTGTGCGTCCTGTATTATAAATTATGTATAGTAGCAGCGATGGAAATGCATCGATTCCAGTACCGCATTTCCCATAGGAGGTTAGGTTAGCAGAAACGCCCGGCAAGGGAATTGTAACGGCATTGAAAGTTTTATGAGAACAGCTTAAAAAATTGTTTTTTTTTTTTTTTTCCGTTTTTATCCCAATACACAGAAAACAGCAATTCTGCAGGTCGGTACGTTGTTTCGTATGATTTCACTTGATTTAAACAACTTGCATTGTCTCCAAATTGGTTGTGCAATGCGCGACGCTGTCGTTTGAATTTTTTTTTACCTCTATCTTTCGGTTAACTGAATTTTAAGTTAGTTTAGGACACATCGCCTCAAACTACACAATTTTCCAATATGGTTGACGCAGGCCTTTGTAACAATTTTCCAATACTGTTGGATACACCTGGTCGGGCAGAAAATGTTTTTGTTAGATAACTGAGTTCCTTAGCTTCGCGTCAAAAGGAAATTGGCCTCGTTTGGGCTGTCATCAAAATTGGATTATCTCAACGCCGAACCGTAAACGGCAAAAATAATGAAATACGGCTCATAGAGATTCCCCGATTTATTCGACCATTCGAACACACGTCGATCGGGCGTTTCATTTCAGGTGACGATCGTCCAGAAAATTATAACCACGTGATCGTCCCTGGCGAATCTCGGAAACTTTTTTTTACTGTTAACTCCATCATATTTATTGGATAGAATTACGAGATTCCGAACTGTAAAAACCAACCACGATGTTTATGCGTTTACGATTTTGTACGTATTTACTCGATCGTCAATATTAATAATAATCAAATTTGAATTCCTATATAACTATACTCAACTACAGTACGTGCCAGACGAGTTCGTGATAGGCGAACTTTTGTATCTTATAAATGACGATTCGTTTATTCGATCTAGTATGTATATATATATCTCCCTTGCTCTACCCTTTGATATCAGAGCCAATTTCTATCGATTCCACGAGTCTGATTGTAACCTCTTATAGATTCCCACCCTTGATATGGTCGATCCCTTGGCCTAGGTTGCTATTGTTTGTCGAAGGTGCCAAATAAACCCGTGCACGTAGTACCTCGTATAAAACTACCCTACTTGTCTTTAGTCGATCCCCGTCCCCCACTTCCTACCGACGCTATCACCCGTCAGCGTCTCGACGCCGCTAGCCGCATAGCTTCCTAAGAAAGTTTTCGCTTCCAGCTCGCAAGTAGATATACATAGGTCGCTCGCTAGCTATAGCTGTATCCACGTATCGTCCTATAAATCCTTGCCCTGGCAGAATCCGCAAGTATGTATCATTGTCACGATATATAACCTGTTAATACGTTAACAGCAACTTGGAGGAGATCCGGCTTATATAACTTTCTTTCAGTTTTCTTCTTGTTCTTCTCGCGCGTCCACCAATCACGATATGACGTCAAATACGATACTTATTCAAAGTCCAGAGGATGGTGAATAGCCACAGTTTCCATCTTGGAAGACAAATTGAGAAGCGGTGGACCCTACTACCATCTCTCTCTCTCTCTCTCTCTTTCTCTCTCTCTTTCTCTCTAACTTATACAACGAAGACGTGAATTAACTTCCGAGCAGGAAACCAATTTCCGGTCTTGGTAAATGCGTGTCCTTAAGAGCTAAGAAGAGAAGCGAGACGCGACCTAACGACATACAGTACGTTTAGTTGGTCCAGTAAGCACAGCCATATTTTACGAGTCTCCTGGTACCACGAAACGTCTTGAAATATATTCCTGGAACTAAGCACACCCGGCTTTTCGTCGCCGGAGTTCATTAGCCCTTTTGCGATAATTGTTTCTTGTTCCGTCGTTTACCAATTGGTAAGTCATCCAGGTACAATAGGCTAGGTGGCGGGTACTGGTTGAAATTGAGCTTTACTAAACTCCCAACCCCCTTTGCGCCATTGTGCGACATCAGGATTCTTGATGTGCTACTGGTGCTACCGAGAGTGGTTAATTAGAAGCGTAGACTTCGCGTGCTGGGCAGGTCGAGCAAAGTGCAGAGGTGCTGGAGGGAGACCTCGTGGCTGGGGTGGTGGTTCTTGGTCCGGAACCCCTACGTGGGGTGTGATCACCGGTCCGCATAATGAGAGAGGATAAGCCGGCTAATGTAGTCGTGGCGGAATCATCCCTTGTCTTGGCTCTATCTTTTTATCTTGAATTATCATTTTTATACCCCTCGAACTTGCACGGTCTCTCTACACCTCGTGTCTCAGTCGTATCTTCATCCATTTTATCCATTTTATCCTGAGTCCTAGCAATTATGGGTCGATGAGGTTGATTCGCCGAAACCACTCGCTATTCGAGTTGATACATTTTTTGAAGCATGACTCAATTATCTCGTTCATCAGCGCATGTGCTTCTGTTTCGAGTACCTAATCTCTGGCTGGCCGTGATCGCGAAGTTCAATAATTGGCTCTTACGGTAATTGGTTTGCGACCCAAGTACGTATAAATCGTCACGTGGATCGCGCTTCACGATGGATTCACGTTGTTAACGTCGAGCTGTTTTCAGAATAAGTTAACAAACCCTCCCTTTCTCCTGATACATCTTTCTCATCTTTTATCCTTATATCTCCTACGCCGTACTTTCACCCACGCTCGTTCAATCCGTTACTTCTCGCGGACGATGCACGAACGCCCCGCTTGAATGTGTTGCGTGCAGAATAACTACCGTGTTTTCTGCTCTGGCACTAGTTGGGCAATTTTTGTTTTCTTTTCGCAGAGAAAAAAGAAAATTGGGAATAGGAAAATAACATATCAGAGCGAACGATAACCGGGAACCGGAATCGCGTGCAACGTCGTGCGAAACTGGCACGTTGCTGTTTGGAAAGAAAGCTCGATCCTCTTCGGGTTTACTGGAGTATCGATATTTTCTTCATTATCGAGGTACGCAGGTACGTCGATTTTCAGAGACTGGAATGTATCCCATTTTTGTTACGAATACAAGCAGAATTTTATGATTTGAAAATCTGCCCATAATTGTGTAGTGTGCTGATGATTGCTTGGGATTTGGTGCCCGTGAAATCTGTGAACAGCACCTTACACCTTGGTTGGAGCAGGACGATCAGTCGTGCAAAATCTAGCCGGGTATTTTTTTATAGCTCACATAAGGGGCACCCAGAGGGGTTATCGGTTTGACTCTCTTTCGATCGCTTCCAATCCATCCCATATGTGTCTTTCACATGCCACTTTGAGAGATTCATTCCTATCCGGCATCTCATCGGTCTAGCTGACCCGAACCAAACTTCACTCTGCTTTCGTTCTATTCGCCGAATAGCCAAGTCATTCTCTGCCAGCCTTTTCTCGATGGACTCTTTATGTATGCAACAATGGAATTCCGTGCGAGTGATTTTTGTCGGATAAGAGCCAGACGAAAAAGTATAAATTTTGATGACGTTTTGAAGACTCTTACGCAATGGCCATACTCCAACCTAGACTGTCTTATATCGTATTATCCCTTCCACGGTTATGGGCAAAGGGTCGAACAGTATACGAGGAACGTATATAAGGGAGTGCGTATATAATAGGGGTGTGCAGTAGGTCGGGAATAGGTTAGTGATTTTCACAGGGTGGACAGATAGAACACGCACTGAACTTCTTTTTATCCAGCGCGTGGGCGAAGAAAGGGAAGACAAATGGGTCCTTGGTTTTCAACCCCCCGTTACCGTCTAAGTGGTTACCGATGGTAGGTTAGTTATTTAGAGCGAAACAGGGTGGAACGACGTAAAAATATCTTCAAATATTCACAAAGGTGGATATACATATACGCAGCATCCCAACCTTAGATCAACCTTTACTCATGGACCACATGGGTCGGACGGTTTAATTTCATCGCAGATCCGATCGTCGATTCATACGTGTTCACAAGCTGGTACAAGCCGAACAAAAATTGTCGCTTCGTTTGACAGTCGTAAAATAACGTCGTTAACGTTGACTTCGCGATCCAAAGCACAGCCTCCATGGACCACTCGCAGCGTGCAATAACCTCGCTACGCGAAATCCTCTCCCGTGGGTTTTTCCGTTAATTGAATCGGTTGAGTAGCGTGGGTTCTTTGTAATCGGATTAACGTAAAGCTCGTGTCTCGTCACTTTTTACCGTCGGTGCAATTCTGTGTCCCTGGCGGTTTTATCTTGATCTTCTTTTTTCTTTTATCTGCTTTTTTCTATAGTCATCGGTACCTGTCGCGTGCGTAGACTATCTAATGGTCCGTGCAACCAGAGCTGATACGCAACGATCGCACAGGCTGACGACTGAGCCGGATTACCTTTATAGGATCCACATGGACGGATCCGTGAGCTTTCAGTACTTATGGCGCATTGAATTAGATCCTGAGGAAAGGAGTCCAAATACGTGTCTAATTTTACCGGCGTATTTGCATAGCTACAGGTACTAAGGATGCTGGATTTCCAGTGTCTTCTGTATGGTATTAATGGGAATAATTTTATATAATGATCAACTGCCATTTGACAGTATAGTTTAGTTATCATTCATAGGTTTGACAGGGATTTCTTTTTTTCGATACCAGGTATAATTTGGAACGACGTAATCATTTTTTTTACGTCACGATATCCCTGCGAGTCGCGAATGGATAAATATTTTAGTAGCAGCGAAGAGAAAAAGTGGAGAGAATGGCGAGAGGGGTGCCGTGGTCCTGGACACGTGTGAGTTATGCTGTTCTCCGTGCGATACGACGGGGGGTGCTACTTTTTATACTGCGGCTGCTGATGACATCCGCCCTATGCAGCTGACCCCCTATTATTTTCCAGGATCGCTTCCTTATTAATGCTTTACGACACGGTAGATCGGGATCTGTCGTTCATCTTCGTGGAATAGTTTTGACGGAGGATCGGATACGTATGCACGATGTATATACACGCGTATCTATTGGAAAAGTATCGAACGACCATTGTCGATGCCCTTTCTCCTGTGGAATTCGATAAGCCACAAAAGCACCCTACATCAAACGACAGAGGAATTGACGTGGGACCATAATTCGCGGTTAGGAGTCATAAAATTTTATCCCGTACGTTGCCAACAAATTTCTCCGTAAAGCAATGGCGGCTAGCCACGCGCACGTGTGAACCACCACCGATATACCATACTTCGTGAGGTGTATTTCGAGCTTGTGACGTAAAGAAGAAAAGTGTCCTCGCATGAGGTAGAGAATAGCACGATGGGTATGAAGGGTGCGTAAGGGTTTTGGGGAGAGGGAAAAACGAGAAGAATAGAAGGGTGGTCCAGAAGGAGAGGGGGATGCATGGTTCGGATGAAAAGCTACCCAGGAGCCGCAGCTTCCATACGACGATGTCCCGGGTTAGAAGGAAGGTGGAACTGCGCTGAGATGGAGTTGCGTCTTGTGTGGCCGAGCGTGACCAACTCGATCCTATAGTCACCATAAGGGGACTTATGCTTCTTTGTTTCAGGTTAGAGCAGTCAAATTTGAAAATTTGTAAAAAATCATGTCAATGGGGTACACGAATCTTTGTAATATTTTTATACTTTTCTATTTTCATCTCAATGTAATTGTATGCTTATTATTCGGAGGTGATTAAATATTTGGGAGCATTTCAACCCTTTACCCCGAGGTCTTATACAATCATAATGACAATTCAGGTGCTCTTATCGAAATATCCAATGCATTAGACGACCTTTGTGATTTTATTATTTCTTGATTGAACTCGTAATTTTCAAAATTTACGTTCGGGTATATGTATTTTTTAAATCAAAAATATCATGTCTACGTGGGATTTTAAGGGTAGCAAAATTTTTCACTGCTCCATGTGAAATCAAGCAGCATTCCACTGATAAGGCGCTATGATAATCTGCTTTGTAGTTAACATGGCTTTACTCCGGGATTCCCTTCGCCGAGCACGACTATCTTGAGCGAATTTAAACCGCGTCGTTCATATCGGAAGATGCTCGACGATTATTTCGGGCGCGGAGCTAAATCATGCCTGTGAACGATAAAGCCGCCCAGAGTGATTCCGTAGGCTTTTTTGCTTGCCTCTAGTCTGTCCCCCCCCTCGTTGCTTCACGTATTTCTTCCGTCGAGGGGTTTCGGTATTGAAGCAACTTCAGGGTACAGCCTCTCCCTTCCCCTCCTGGACCATTGTCGTTGACGAAGCATTCAATAATTTAGGGAATCGACTGGTGCCGCGTTTACTTGCCGACGCGAATAAAAGGCAGAGAGCAAACTTTAATCTCGCAGAGTGATCTCTTTATGGGAAACGTACCTGTCGAGGACAAGAAAGTCGCGAAAACGATTTTGGAAATGAATCGAAGGACTTTTTGAAAAAATTCATACAAGCTTCTTCCCTTTTATCGTCCATTCAACTTTACATATAAATTTCACCTTGATCGATCAACTATTTTTTTTCATCCCTCAACACGATAACCATATTGAAATTTTGAACTGTTAACAGAACATACTCAACGACGTTTTTCATTCAACGAAAAAAAAGTATTGTCAATTGATACCTTTTACGTACATATCCATCTCAATGCACTTTTCTTCACTTGTTATCATACTTCCTTACTAGACGCATCATCCCTGTCAAAGATAAAAAGTTACGCCGTATCTTATTTCAACGTAAAAGCAGTTGTACCAACCCGACGAAGTACTAAGGTTACCTATGGCGCAAAAGCCTCAAGGAAAATCGAGTACATAAAGTTTCACTGGGTATAGTCTGTTATCTGTATATATTCTAAGTAGGTACGTACCTGCATATCACATTCAGAGCCTAGACGAGAGCATTGTGAGAAACTTTCATCTATTTATACCTCGAGTAACGTCGTATCCAGGATACCGTCTGTCCATCCATTTTATTTCTCTTATAAATTCTCTTTCCCTTTATTCCCACCTCTACCGTACTCTCTTTCAGCTCACGGTTTGTTTGTCACACCAAGAGAAGCTTGAGTCACTTTCTGTCTGTTTCCTAGTAACAATTCTCTCGACTGTCTTTAAGGTCGCCGCTCTTTGAACCTGAACTTCAGGCAAAGACGTCGCAAGCACCGGCTATGAGCTTGCACTCGGCATTATACGCTCGAATGGAATTGTACGGGGTGGCGGGAGAAAAGTGCGTGTTCTCACAGCAGCGGTAGGAACCGCGTATGTTCGCGAGTCGGACGCGACAGGTAGTGTGTCTACCTTCGCACTATTCGAATATCTTTAAGCTCTTTTGCCCGCCGGCGTGTTGGTACAGTCAAAGTGTCGCCGCTGGGGGCAATTCTAGTTGGCACTGAGGGAATCGCGAAAGTCGTGCGTAGGCCTTTGCCTGCGTACTACAGACTCTTTACGTCCAACGTGAACAGAGGCCTTCAGGTTGTTGCGGCTCTAGAAGAAACTTTAGAAAGAAGCTTTTTCGTAGGAAGTGTCTTGTATATTCTTTCCTGAAAAGAGTCAGTGATACCAGAGGCTTGTTGGGCAGGTCGGATAAGGATAAGAAAAAAAGTTAAAAAAATTATTTCATATCTCTAGATTTTTGCATGACCTTACCTTTTTTTTTTTTACTTGATCTTCATAATTTTTCTTAGATGGCGTAACACCTCCAATCGAGTGTTCTAGGTTCTGGGCTGGTAGTGCTGTTTAATTAAATAACTCAAGTTCGTATTTTCTCAATTTCCTCTTGATTTATTGCATCGTTACTTGGATAAGACGCGACGTGAATTTAGTCATTCGGCAAAAATATTCAAAGAGCAGCATCGTCAGATAAAGAAGACCGTAAACTACGTACAGCCATGCGAAGTCAGCCGAGGATAATTCACGATCCGTTTTCCTCTCCATATTCAATGGCGAGAACGTGCAATAGACCCTGACGACACAGAATAGAAAGACAGTGCAATTAATTACAGAGAATAACACAGTTATGATACATGCTCCATTTTGAGTCTTAGACTTAATGCCTTCTTTATAGTATTTTTTTTAGTTCCCACTTAACATATCCTTTCGACGGAATGAATACGTTGAATTTTATCTGCGAACTTTATATCTATTTGTATGTCCAGCTTGGAAGGTATTTTGTGAGCTTGCTTAGGAGTCTTTATCCTAAAGAGCTTATAACCTTTAATCGCAAGGTTTATCGCGTCTTACGTTATAACGTGGTTTCAGTATGGACTTGGAAAGCGCTTAAGAAATACTTTGCAGACTGTTACCCATGCTTAGGGTTGCAGGGTAGTCTGAGGTTTCTAAAAGAAACTGAAAAAAATATATAATGACGGGATTTGAAGTAAGGGTCGTGTGCGTTAGACATTATTTTTTATTTCTTGTCTCATGATTTGTTTGCCGCAGCCGCGATTCTTCGCGCGGCTTTATTACGTGACATAACGAGGGTAGAAGCTCTCGCGCCTTTTGTCAAAATCTTTATTCATACGGATTTCAGTCAATGAGTCAGTCTGCGGGAGAATCATCAGCCCCGACGCTTGATAAACAATGGCCTGTGCTCATTAACGTATCTTGAATGATCAAAACCGTTTTCACGATTTTAGTCTAACCTACTTGAGGATGAATGTCTGGCCTGCTCATTAGAGATAAGGCTGAAGATGAGTGAGGTTTGCTTACACGACTGTGCAATTTTTTTATTCGTTTCGCAAAATTCTCTCTTTTTTTTCCGTTCCTTTCTTTTCTGTGCTTTTGAATGACGTCGTTACTCACGTTTGATGACTCCATAATTTTTTTTATATAGACTGATAGTACTTTTTGCTATTGAATAGGGGTTGAACATTTTTTTAATTTTCCAATATCATCACTCACTCTTGTACACGCAATACATATGTAAAGTACGTTTAGATCGCAGAAGTTTTTTGGGCAATTTTAATGAGAGCTTCGCGAATTTAATATAATTCCATTCAAAAAAGTAACTAGACCTAACCCCACTAACGCTATTCTATATCGTACCTCTTTGTTTGCTTCCATGTAAAAAATTCTTTCCTCTCAATTAAAATTATCCTCGCTTTGGAAGGTCGGGTTAATAGCTCATTCAATTCTTAAGCATTTTCCTGAAACTAATGGCAGATTCTCATGATCGTTGATTCAACAGCGAAACAGCGCTATTAGAACCCTCTGAATCCATAGAACCCGTATCTACAAAAGCCACTTACCCGCACGAAGGATAAAGACGGCAGACTACCAAAACGTTAGCCGTCCTAAGATCTTAACTGAAATAACTCCTACGTCGGTAAACAAGACCCTCGGCGCAGTTGCCTTTGCAAATGAGAATTGGCACGTCAAACTTCAAGTAGATTCTTATTTGTTCGGACAAATAGTAGCGAGCGTAGCTTAGATACAAGAAACTTTTTCCGTTCTACGTAAACGTGTATATCAAACGAATATTCGATACCAAGCTCTGCGTATAACGTACCGTGGACTATTTAGTTAAAAAAAGACCAAAAAGTATTTAACGATCTTTCACAAAGACGAAAAAAAACTTGGATCCATTCGAACGAAGAGTTCCTCTTTAACATGGAGACCCTTGGTATATCCCGCTCCTGTAGCGATCGAAGCGGCAGGCAAGCCGAGAAAATTCCAGAAATATTTGCCGATTTCGTCCGAACTCCTTCAAAAGGATACAGCAGCATCCAAAGTGCATTAACCAAGTGTTTTCCCTAGTAGCGTATAATTCTGTTACGTCGTAGGTAACGGCGGGTA
Source organism: Trachelus iudaicus (assembly GCA_030142595.1). Lineage (NCBI taxonomy): Eukaryota > Metazoa > Arthropoda > Insecta > Hymenoptera > Cephidae > Trachelus > Trachelus iudaicus. Next base: position 1,950,225 of record JARQTH010000582.1, read on the forward strand.
CGTATAATGTCCCGATATGAACTGAACGCCAAGACGCCTCGAGTAATCCAGTGTCTCAAGGAAAATGTGAACGCGGCTTAAGCTCGTCAATGGCGCTTAGCTGGTTCCATTACAGTGCCGACAATCAAGGCAGCGTTTAGGTACGGGGTTTAAAGCGAGTGTAGCCACGGGGTCAGGCTTGTAATCTGATAGCGTGGGTCGTCCGGTTGGTCGGTCTTTTAGGTTGGGTTTGAAATGCCCCATTAAGACGAGGGGGCTGCTGTTAGAGGCAGCTTACTAACGTGGGATGCTGCAGGTCAAATTGGGGGTGGATCGAGTACTCCGTGGACCTGCCTTGAGAACAGAAGTTAGATTAGGCGCGTTCTGCGCAAAGTCATCGTCGTCTCTGTATAGACGCTAGGTGATGTACCATGATGCAGTCGTATCTCGGTACGCTGATAACCCTTGGGGACGCGGCATTAGCCAACTGTCTAATCTGCCTCGGTTACTGGTCCAGCCCAGCATCCCCTATCTCGGCGCATCCCAGCGATTTCCTTTAATACGCTTCCTATGCATGTCATAGAACGCCATCCCTGTTACTCGCTCTGGTAATCTTCTAGGGATGGTTATAACTAATTGGAGCATCTTGAGTCTTGGGTATAATGAGGTTATTGCTAGTTAAGCGACAGCAGCATCTTACGTCGATGCTACGACTCTAGTTGTATTATCTGTATATACGTAATTGGATAGTTGCCTGATGAGGATAACGTTATGCCCTTTAACTAGATAATCAATGTTATCTTCTTATCTCATGCCTCTGCACTGTAGCGCAATCAGAGGGGACAAGAGTCGCTTTAATGCAATTTTCGAATACAATGTTGCTCGACACGTTGAGGTTTTATGTGTGTATAAAAATTGTTTTTTTTTTTTTTTTTGAGGGTGGTGGAGGTTATGTTTTACGAGGGCGTTCGAGGGTATTCGATGATACGGAGTGATAACGTGGTACGAGGCATGTTCCTCGTTAACACGATACTTTTACATGGTTAATTAACGATGATTCTGATATGCCGTGACGCAACGCGTTTCGCGTCTGCAGCACGCTTGAATTAATCATCCTATCATGCGTTAACATTAGTGCTTGGATTATCACGTGATCTTCGCGTTGGTTTGCATTTTCAAAGTCTATTAATTGATGTCAAACGTTCACCGAGCTTTCGTCTGCCTTGTGTTTCGTCCACGTGACTGGCAGGTGTGATAATTTATTGCACGTTATCCTGTGCTTTTACAAAAAATCGACAAGCTTAATTTATCACATGGCTAAATGCCCCTGTATAATATTAGAAAAATACTTAAACTTAAATAATTCATGTGGCCATACCTTTCATTCAGTATTCATATTGTTTTACATCTTTTTTTATTTACCTCCCACGTCGTCTTATTCTTGAAAAGGAATATCCACCGTGTTCTTCTCACGATGGATCAGATCTAGTATTGCGTCAGGTGTTTCCAGTATCAAGTCACCCATTCTGCGCAGGGCCGCATGGCCGGTATCTTAATGATGTGGATTAAGCGAAATAAGGGTAACGTGCCAGTGACAAATCGAGCCGGGAAACCAGGGCCGTATCCCTTGGCGACACTTGGCTCGGTGTCAGTTCAAATATCAGTGGAGAAACTAGTTGAGATCAGGAGACAAGTCCTTCTCGGGTAAGGTCGCTGATCTCTTGACGTATCGCTACCCTCTGATCCGTCATTCATAATGCGTACCCTCTTTTACCAGGTCTTCCCCCTGGAGACACTTCTCCTACATTCAGCTAGTCATTCCAACCCCCCCTAGGTCGGCTGACCAGGTCGCCTCCGACACCACTTATACACAGTCGCTGTTCACACTGAGTGCTATTGAAGCCCTATACATTATTTTGAATAGAGAAAATAAATGATCTGAGTGGTTACAAACGATTGACCATATTGCATTATTTTTTATTACTGGATAATATATTATTATTACGTTCATTGATGCTTGCTGAGCTCTATTTATTTATATATATATTTTTAATACGGTTTAATATTTTCTTTTTTTATTCTTGTCTCTCTCTCTCTCTTCAGTTGATACTTTATTTGATTCTTGATTGTTTTATGGAATACGATTTCCTGCTGGAATCTTCCAATGTGAATATCTTCTGATATGGTTATATTACGGGACGGAAGGGGGGTCGGGGGGAGGGAGCGGCACTCGGTAGCAGGAGGCAGTCTGGATAATACGTAAGCATTCCAGAATCCAGAGTTTCGCTTCTAGGGAACAATGGACAAGATTAATGGTAGAGAGCATCGTGGTGTGTGGAGGGGAGCGGAGCGGGGCGAGGAAGAAGAGAGAGAAGAGGAGGGTAGAACATACGGATGACGTAGAGGAGTATAGAGGAAGGACGAAGGGTCGTTCCGGTGCTGGTGAGATCTCGAACGAAACGAAGGGCTACTTGCATAATTCGTCTTGTAATAATATTGGAAATCGGTGACACGAGGTTAACTCGCTATTAAAAGTATCGGAAACTTTGCCGGAAGTGGATGCCGATGATTGCCGATTACCAAGCCGGTGATTAATGAATCCCTACAATTATACGGCTCGGAGTGGAAAATTGCATTTTCCACTCTATCGCGCTACTACCCTTACACGTCTGACCGTTCTTCTTCGAACTTTGTCCCATCGAATACCAATTGCATTCGGTATTCGAAAAGTGACGTATTTTCAAAATTCAATCGCGACGCGAAAAGTTCCTTCTGGCTCTGGGAAATGGAGAATGACGGAAACTTTCTAAAAATAATTCCATTCAATTAATACCATTTTCTGTCTATCGCTTTGTCGGGATACAACCATGAGGAATCCTGCGATACACACTGTACATAGGATACGTGAATTCGTTTGGGCTGCGGTCAAGCGAACAAACTTTTTCGATTTCCCGTTAATTGGCATCCGGATTGAACGCGAGCATCACTCGTTCGATCTTCTCATCTCGAGTATTTTTTTTTTTTTGTATCCACGTTATATCTTTCTTCATTTTCCCACCTCCTCCCACCTGCCCCTCCCCGTCTCTTCCGGCTTTCAAGGAATAATAATAACAATATAGAACGTCATCTCGCTTTTCATTTTCCGCCCTCAAAGCCAGAGAAAGAAAAAAAATTCCCTCGTGTCTTCGCAGAGGTAATCTCGAAATCTCCATGTACAGCCCTGTCAGAGCTAACAACATTCTCTGCCCCATCCATTGCTCAACCCTGAGCCACGATGGAAATTGACTAATGGTTCTCGTAAATCAGCGCGTCTGAAATCCACAGAGTATCCACGTAAATATCATCTTGAAACATTCTCCCCAGGATCCTTTAGGAATTTCGTTCGAGTGGTAATTTTAATTGCCATAAGATCCCGTTAATTTTCATTCGAACGCGCAGTACCATTCGAACGACAATCAAAGGCCTCTCGTACTGACTTTCACGTAAAATATATTAGGGTGGGTTTAATAAATTATTAATCAAATAAATTTCGTATAACTCAATGATCTCGCTTTCATCCCTGACTACAGGTTATAGGTCGTTTCAGGTTTACCCTGAATGCATATATATCTGACAATGAAAACGTCTCGCGTTTCGATACCAGACTTGCAGGTAGTGTGCAGGGGTTCTTTCGACACGTGGTGGTAGTGGTGGCGATACTCCTCTTAGCTATGGGACGAATGGGATATTGAAAAATCCCCATCTTTCATTGACATCCTCAGCTCTCTAGGAGGGAATGAATGCGCAGAGGGTGTGTCAGCGCGCGCGAGGGGTTCGCATCTACAGCGGCTCGTGAATTTACCCAAGTGAAGCAGCTCGACTTACGAGTGCCAGTCGAGATTTCACTCCTATCTTATACGTGGAAGACTCTCCTGGTGATCGATAACCATACGGGGATTTTGGTTGGCCGCTTCTCGTTCTCCTCGCAGCTTCTTCAGATATTCATCTTGCTGCGAGGCTTGAATGCCGGGTAGGATCTTATCCCAGTTGTCCTAGTGAAATGCAAGTTAATTGGTTCTACTTGGTAGTTGGTGCCACTTGTTGTACCAAGAGTAACTAGATTCATGAATATATATGTGTATGTATGCATGTATGTATGGAATGAGCTTTTAATATACAATGTATGTATGAGCTTACACTGTCTGTGGAAAATTATTCAAACGAGAATAACGCGATTGCCAGCACGGGATGAGTATCGCTATGGGCTCTTGGAGATCGTTCAAAGCGCGGGAACATTTGAAATCAGCGATTCCCCCAGCGGGATGCATCGTACATCGTTCTGAAACTTTTGGCGTCTTTGCATGACTGCATTTGCCGCTAGAGAATTTCGCTGAATCCTAGAAATCGTTTAGTTTCACGAATGGCTGATTTACGCGAAGCAACTCAATTTATCTATGAGTTTCTAATTGGCTAGTTCGATATAATCTCTTTGGCTGACGCAGTACCAGGTTTTTTGAATTTATTCTTCGTTACCTCGCGTTACGATTCATCCATGCCGATCGACGTTCTAAATTTTGCAAACTATTGTACCCTTTTTGAGCCGATTTACAGGAAATACCCATTTTTTGCGGTGAAGAAACGAATTGTTTTTTGGGTGGGGACGTTAGGGGGGTAACACTTAGAAGAACTCGAGAAGTACTTCATTATCTTGTATTTATGTAGTAAAGTGTATGGCATATATTTATTTTGCTACGAGCTTTTTTTTGAGAATCTCGATGATCCTCAGCCACCCTCTCCTCCCCCGTCCTCACGCCCTCCTCTCTGCATCTCCTTCAGTGATATATGTTTTCCTTGGTAATATAGCAGGCGACGTTCATTTTCATCTTTTATGTAGGTTTTTTTTTTCATGTATTCCTACATTCTCGTGCAAAAGTCTCGTATTGTGTCTAAACCTGCAGAGAAAGCATCGTGCTCTGTATTCTGATAATCACAGCTTCTTCCAAGCCTATGCGTCTATTCTCATCCGAAGAGGTTTGAAATACTGTCTAGAAAAAAAGATGTTCCCATATTTTTTTAAAAGAAAAAAAAAGGAAACTAGAATACTGTATAGAATGTGAAAAATAATTGTCGGCTAAGAACTGCCGTTACTTTGCACATGTCATATATATATATATATATATATATATATATATGTCTTCTGTATGCGAATATTATTTTCACTGAAAAAATTGAGATACTGAAATAGCCTGAGGGAGATAAAAATTTGAAGTAATTTTTACTTGGGTTATTGAATAGTTCACTTTTTTTTCTTCTTCCCCTAATTAACCCTAATTACATCTAGAAAGGAAATAGTGGAGCGTTTATGAAAATTAAATATGGCCGAGCAGCGTCCTTATGACATAGTTGAAAATTGCTCGATGGGAGACCTAGGAAAATAAGAGAAATTATGAAAAGAGAAAGAGAGAAGCGCCAGAGCCTGTTTGAGGAGAGCTTAAGTAAATAGGGCATATTATTATTATGAGGAGTCTCCATACAGTACCAAGAGAATGAGTCTAGCGAAATGCAAATAAGCCGTTCTCTTTCCTAGCTGCAATTATTATAATCATCATGAAATACCTAACAGTCGGGTAGAACTGAAATTAAAAAAAAAAATTGCAGCATGAAAATTCATTCTTTAATTTTTTATCTCTCACCATGTAAATGTCACATAGGTGGAATATAGTGAAAAATATATTTTGACATATTATGAATATCTTCAATAGACAACTTTTTACCGCATTATAGCATGCAGAGTATATTTTACATATACCAAAAATATATCTGTATATTTTGTATAACTAAAATATAACTGCTAAATAGGTAAGTCCTGCACGCATTATTCTACTTATATCTTATACATGCATATCTCCGCGATGGCAGAACAACCTAAAACAGAATTGTCCACGTCTTACGTCAGATTGCCATAAAAATAAATATCTCTTAGTATTGACTCTGGAATGTTAAGTTATTTTTTGGCAATATTTCTACCGAATATTTGGCAGCTGCTATAACTGCGAAAAAATTTTGTAAGCCATATTGGGGCTCCAATGGGTATATATATATATATATATATATATATATATATATATATAATATCTCAAGCTGCTGAATATATTTCGAATAAAACGTCAGATCGTTCGACCGTATGATATTAACGGTTTGACGAACATATCGTATGGCGCGTGGAGTCCTTTGAACTTATGCACGATATATCACATATCAAATATATCAACGCTGTTCCCGTTTCTCTGTTCGCAGAACGCAGATAAATTTTATATGTGCGAAGTAATGCCTGTCAAAATGTCCCGAGCAAATAATTTTTCGATATTTTCTTTTTTAATGGAACTTTTTAGTTGACTCCCTTGTACCCGTATAAATTTTGGACTTCCAAAAATTCAAAATATTCTGTGGATTGATTGGTATTGCATTTACCCATTACATTCGATTGATTGCGATTTTTGGGAAATACACTCGAAAATATTTTAATCAACATTGCACAGGCGCGTAACGCGTGTCCGGGCCTGGTAAACGTAACTACGGTAGTCATTACTGGGTATAGGAAAACAATTGGCACGTTTTGCGGGCAACGTGTACGGGCATTCAATAATTTTCGAAGCGTTAAAAGCCAGCGAGGAGAAACGATCCCCGCCATGTAGTTTTATATACATATATATATATATATATATATACATTTTACCTGGGCAATTGTCACTATTATTATTATTATTATCCAACGAAGCTTCACGTCTAGTTCACCCTTTACCATTTATTAACTAAACGCAGACCGTTGGCTCGTTGAACAAATTACATTTTATTGAGTTTCACGATTTCACTCTTGTACATGCGATTCCTATGAGAATGATCGCTCACTGCACTTGAAAATTACATTATCCGAACGAGTGCCACGTGGCAAAGTGAAATGAATTTAAAGCGGGCCGTGTCTGACTCTTACGAAACTACATTAACTCTGTACTAATTCCTTCTACCAAGGGACAATCGTACTTCTGCATAACTGTCAGATATTTACGACGTAAATTCTTCCTCCATCCAGCATCACCGAGATACGTTGTCACATATAAGATACCTGGATGCTTTTTAAATCCTAAAAATCTCATCTCTCTCTCTAACCAAGTGATACTTGATCCCCTTACTTTTTCCATATACTCGCATACTCTTATAAATATCCGAGTGCCATTTTCTATTCCTGCGAAAATCTCTATCAATAAAATCCCATAATGAATTATTGTCTGATCGATCGTTTAATGACGTATCATGAGTATTTGATTAGGCCCCATTACCGCCTTCATACCTACGTACCGATTATCAGGATAACTCTCAGGTCGCGTATGGTCCAGATAAAAAAAAGATGATCGATACGCTAATTTTGTAAATGAAAAATGTAATTATCGATACCTATCGATCGATTGATTTTAATTGACGTGAATTATTATTTGATGTCCATACGAGAGGGGGGTAGTTTATTTCCACATACGGGAAGAATCCAGATCTATGTAAACGAAGCCAAAGGAAAGTCAGGGATGCTGCTGACATTGACCGCGGTCGTCGAGGTTGACGTCGACGCTGCTTGTGCAGGGGTTGGTTAGGCGTCGGTGTGCGTTACAGGAGCGTCGGTGAGGCGGTGCGCCGATGTACCGGTGGTAATGTCAGACAGAGTGGTATTGGTGGTATCGGTGGTGGTGCTCCGGTGGCGCGTGGAGAGTCACGCATGCGCAGATACCTACCTTTAGAAACCATCGTGTGGCCGGGTTTGCGATAGGGATGCGGGGTGACAGTTCACCCCCGGACGTACACGGGGTTGCACGTTTTTGAGGGCACTCGCGGTGGTTAAACTACAAGAGCGCGCAAAATGCGGTTCGCGGTATAACGCGTTGGTTATATTTGTCCTATAATCATCATACTATACATATCGGTCACATTTCAGATATAATTCGACGTTATTTAAATTTTATATATATTTAAAATCTTTCTCGGTCTCGATACATATATATCAGTATTACTCGGGGTGCATGTATTACTCATTTATCTTGTGCAAAGTATCTATTTATATCGTTATAAATAACATATCCACACACGTATCATACTCGTCATCAGGTTTACTACACACACACGCATATACAGTGACAGTGAGGATTTTTGGATCTCGCGATCCACACTCGAGGAGTTACCATGGGTTTATTATGAGAGACTGCATGTGAGTATAGCTATATTTATATATTATACACATACACGTATTTGTGCTTGATAAATAACAATATGCGTTTTATATTGTATAAGCATGGAGAAAAGCATATGGTACGTAGGTAGGTATTTTACGTACGTTTTAAAAAAACTGGGGGTTGACAAAAAAATGCTTCTCGGCCATCCTGATCCTGTATAGAACGTTTAACCAACGGTCATTTATTTCTCGACCGTCGAAGCAAAATTTTCTTCCGAAACGTCACGTGTACGTCGTGTTTTGCGCCCTTTGTCCGTGTCGCTTGACGTTTTTCTTTTTCACATGTCGTTTTATCATCTCGCCCAAAGAGCAATTACTTTTATTAACGTTACCCAGACGTCCCGTACAAAGGACTTCTCCCTTGATTATTTTTCTTTCCGGGAAGGCTGTGTGCTCCTTTATAAAATATCGTTGCACTCGAAACTTCATTCCACTCATATTCCGGTGATTCGTATGCGACCGTGGTGCTTGGACGTTCGATTAGTCTCCTTCCGCGAGACGGCAGTTAATCTTTATGGTTGATTTCGATTCGACCTTAAATCCAAGTACCCATTTCGTGAATCCCATTTGGCATTAGCGACTTTGGCTGAAAAAATTTCATGTCCCTGAAGAGGCGACCGGTCAATTGATTTAAGTTGTCGGACTTGCGGCAGTTTCGAAGGCATCGAAAAGGAGGATTCGCAATGATCGATTTTATCTATAGCTATATATGTATTTATATAGGCGAAAAAGTTATATCCATTTGTAACGTAGGCCTCTCGTATCACGTGTGAGCTAAATGACTTTATTAACCATGCGATACCTGCGATTTCGGTTAATGATTAATTAATTTGAGGAACGATAAAGCCGATATCTACTATCGACTTCTGGCTTGCGATTAAATTATCTGCACGTAGATATTATGACACGAGACTCTACCGCAATCTATAGTAAGCCTCACAGAACGCGTGGTCGTTATTGCCCGAGCAAGTACGTGATCGTTAAACTGGTAACACGTGCGGGCTCGATTCTGGCAATTACTTAATGCCGCTTCAAATTAATCGCGTCCTGTATTAATTCACACATCCGCACAACCGTGTCCGTCGCGTTAACGCATTAAAGTTAAGTATTGCCGTACCAACAAGTATACGCAAACTTACTCACGTCAATCAGCTCGTACTTACAAAGGAATACAAAATTTTGAAATCCATCGACGCTCTATTTTTTTTAAATGATAAAAAATATGGGTTCGGGGTAATTATCATTGACGTTCGCGCTATGTGATTTTTGGCGTTCTTTTAAATGCTGTCGGAGCAAGGCGTCGCGACGCGTCTTGGGTCGTTGATCGAATTTCATCCCCGATTGGTGAATATCTGTTAAGACAAGGATGCTGGGAACGTACGATACACGGTATCCAGTTTCATCTTGAATTTCGAAATATGGAGTTGGGCGCTTTTGTGCAATTTGCTCGTGGCTCGTTTGCATCCATTTTTGACATTGAGACAATAACGGCGTCGAGAAGTTTATGACTCGTGCAGAAGAGTATCTCGGTAGGGACGTCGCTGCTACTGAAATTAAGTAGGGAGGTATGGTTAGGGTATGGGGTTTCAGGGTTTCAGGATCGTAACGAAAGGACTTAAGGGACGCGTGGTGACTTACAAGCGACAGTCACGGAAATGGAGAGAAGAGGGATTGGGGGTGGAGAGAGAGAGAGAGAGAGAGAGAGAGAGAGAGAGAGAGAGAGAGAGAGAGAGGGAGGGATGGAGGGGTTGAAATTATGCACAGGTGTCGGCTATAGGATACTTTCTCGGCGAGGGTGGCAGTTTGTTACCCTCATTTCGATGTACCCGAGTCTCAATTTATATAAAGCGACCCAGCGAATTTTTGGAAGCCCTTGGTCCCGTCCAATATGGCTTGGGGTTCGGGCGGGGATAGAAAAAAAGAGGAAAGTATATAAAAAATTGAGAGAAGACTGTATGCGAGTACAGGAGAGAAAGAGGAAACGGAGAGAGAGAGAGAGAGAGAGAGAGAGAGAGAGAGAGAGAGAGAGAGAGAGAGAGAGTGTGTGTGTGTGTGTGTGTGTGTGAGAGAGAGAGAGAGAGAGAAAGAGAGAGATAATATAAGCTCGTAAAGCTCGCCGTTAGGGTCGAACCATCAGGCTTTTTATACCGGCTCTTTGTCAGGACATTGTCACTTCCCTGGAATTTCATGGGGAACGCAGTGCTGCCACATTTTTAATGCCGATAAATTAGCAGGAAATTCGGAACTGCAACCACACAACATTTGTTGGTTTTATTGTTGTCCGAAGGCTGGGGGGTGGGGGCAATGGCATTTCCATACGTAGTTTAGTAGATATATACTCTATGCGCAAATGACAAACGAAATTTTCGTGTTGGCAAGCCTGAATCATTTTATACATCTAAGAGGAAAATTCGAAAGCATTACTATGCAGTAACGAACCTTGCCGTCCGACGGTAACGACACCTCACCTACTTAGAAGTGCGGCTTGAATCGACGCGGATGCTTCGCCTTTAATTTTTTGAATCTTGGCGAGTCCGGCGTCCGTAGAGTGAGAGAGAGAGAGAGTAATTAATCAACGTCGCCCGGTAAAATCTGTGCCACTGAAAGTTTCATTATTCATTTGATACGTCGATTCAGTCGATAACCGTAGTGTAGGAAAGCATGTGTTAAGCACTGAGGCATTGTTTCCCCGGTTACCTACACGCCGATACATTATATAATACCGCGTCCAACTGGGATTGATCGGAAACAAATTACATTTGTAATGCCGTGCATCATTCAGGAGTGTAGTACAGGGGTAGCATTTTTCTCATTTTCGAATATATTTTTTTTTTCCTCTTGTCAGTCAATGTCACGTATATTTACTATATGGCTGGAAACTGGTACTGCCCTTAATCAGTTTTCTCCATCCAAGATGGAGGTGTCTGATCGCGAATGGGTAAACGGCAATGGAGTTAAACCGTTTAGCCTTAATATATGTACTCCAGTAGTTTCGTGGCACTTTTGGAGACAAAGGGTGGCCAATCCCCTTTGTGATAATCGCGCCTCCTAGTTAAACAATGTGCGGCCACCTCTCTTACTCTCGTTTGATCTTTCATTCCTTATCTCTCTCTCTCTCTCTCTGTCCTCTTTCCCACAAAGTCTGTCGCGTCGCACATGCTTGTCCGGCAATTCATCGCAATCCTGTGAATTCGCTTTAAAGCACGAATGGCAATCTCGATTCTTCGATACCTGTGTATAAATTTTAATGATTTGCTAACGTGAAAATCTCTGTCTTACAGAATGTATTTTATTGTTTAGGAGAACATTCTAGACAGTCGAAATAAAAGTCTTTCGTTCGAACTTTTATCTCCCCGCCCCCCCCTCTCTCTCTCTCTCTCTCTCTTCTCTATAATTTATTCATGTCGTCTTGTTCACTTTTCACAAGTCCTTCCGGCGATTTTCAAGTAACGTCACAGAACCACGCGGTTTATTATACTTTCCGAGTGGAGCTCGAATAAATGAAAACTTCATCCCCCGCCTTTTCCCAGAGGACGAAACTTCTTGCCTCAAACATTTCAGCCGGAAGGGTGAATCGTGCGGAAGATTTTTTGAGAAACTCCGTGAGATTGATCCTCGAACTCTCTTTAATTTCGTCTGGACCATCCTCATTGCCAGTGATCGAACACGGTGGTATTTTGCTCCCTTCGACTCTGTCCCCTCCACGTCCCATCTCTCTCTTGATGCAGCTTCGCTATCTGCAAATCAGAGCGTACCCCACATATACATATATCTAGTAAATTATATCTGCATATCCAACTATCTGTATTTATACTCGAGCCTATAGAGAGAGACTATCGAACGCATGCGGATTAATTAGCCAAGGTCGGATAACGTTATCGGTGGTTTGGGCAGATAATGCGTGAAATCCCCTTGCCTATATTTGCCATTCAACCACACACTAGGCAATGTCCGTTTTACCGAGGTTCATTGTGCATCTGTGTACGTATGCATAGAGGACACACATGTCGGCGCTCTTTTCGATATGTGCGCGTTTCATCCCTACGCATGACTACTGCATCCCCTCACTCCCTACCGATAATCGTGTCCTCTCCGCGAATTACCCTCGTGCAGTGTAAGCCTCGAAAGAGGAAACGTGATGAAGGAGTAGAAGGGGGGTAGGAAGTGGGAGTATCCAATGGAAGGGAGTCTGCACACACTTTCCCGTACTGGCATATGTTGACGTGGGTGTCTATATCTATATTTATATAGGCTTCCTAAAGGACTCTGGTAACGAGACCGGATTCGCACGGCACACCACTAAGGGTTTACACTGAGGAATTCCGTCGGTTCGCGCACAGCGAGGTTCCCACCGTAGTGGAATTCACCGTGAAATCCGTGTAGACTTTGCCGAGAATCTATGGAGACTATTATTAAAGATTCAGATACCTCGAGAGGCTTTGAGAATCTCTAGCATATCTGAATACGCGAGCGAACCTTGAGAATTTAATAATTTTTTAAGGATACCTCGCGAAACTCTTTGATTTTCTTATATTTACCGAGCTTGAGTCATTGGGATATCAGTTAAGGTGGTGCGAAAGTTGCAGTGTTTAGATCTATCATGAAATGTAGGATTAAGTCAAATTATATAAAGTATCGAAAAAAGAAGTTGATTCATGTTTTTTTTTTGAATGAAAATTTGAATTTCCCGCCATTGTAATTGATCCTCTCTGCTTCGGACAGGTACTCCTAGCCTTTTGTGGGAATGTGGTGATATATTTTTTATGTTTGCGTGCGGGGACTAATTTATTTGAATCAACCTGTATCGAAGGTTTATCCTGATTTTAGTCGGAGTAGGAGGGAACATAAATTGGGCGGGAACGCCGGGATGCTAATGCGAGATCTTCGCGCAGATTCGTTCGGCGGTCCATTTCGAGCGGGAAGCATTTATTCGGCGTTTTTCTTTTTCGCCGACTAGGGTGGGTGTCTGGCTTGGATAGAGGGCTTAATATAGATACTAGTGGGACGACGGGAGACGATGGAGAATTGTAATTTCTATGCGCGGCTTACGTTGTGCCTTGCGAAAAGTTCTCTTTTGGGATTTCGATGTGGGACGCGTAACAGCCGGATATGAATGCAGTCTGACGTTCGCGTTCGAAAATTACACTTTATGTCCCGTCGTGATTACTGGAAGCATGTCCGTAGAAAATGCTTGGGGTTGCTGTTGCTTCTCTTTTTCCGTTTTTACTTTTCTTTTTTTTTTAGCTCCCCTCTCATCTCTCTTTAACATTTCTCGGGATACCTTGCGCGCTGGGAATTTTTGAATTTCTTATAAAATCCTCAGGCCACAACCATCACGTTCCGAAGTGTTGTGCTTAATATCAAAGACTTGACGAATAATTGAAAAATCCCTTGAAAGACGGAACAATTTAATGAATAAATTTTATCGTGTACGACTATCTCTTTTCGAACTCGTGCTGGTGTATATTTATATATATAATAACGTAATATGGAATGTGGAGCATTGTCACTGGAGTAGCATGTCGTAAAAGCATCGGCGAAGCGAAATATTGACCACGCGGTCCATTTCCATCAAAGCGACACGCGAAGTAGTTTCTACGGTTGGCGCCGTATGTGGGCCAGAATGGCGTCCTGTTGCTTTTAGTTGATGGACTGCTCCCATTCGTGCGAGTAGTCTTTGTGCACCGGCTACTTACACCAAGCAGCATCCGTCGCGTCTCGCGGCAGGAAGAATTCGCTCGTTTCTCGAGTAACGAGATGCACTTAAGTAAAATTACTTGCACAGTGGAGCGGAGATGCGGAATTTATAGTCAATTAGATGTCTTGATTTTTTTTTGTCCTATTCTTGCAGACTGTTACTGTTTGTTCTCATCGGCGGGTCTGTTTGGATGAAATTTTATGAAACCGGAAATGCAGTTGAACGGAACCAGTTAGATTTGCACGATGCTGATGAAAACGTGCATTAGCGAGAAATATCTCGACAAAGCTTTTATGGTTGCACGGAGACTCGGCTCTTTATCTTTTTCTCTCTCTGTATCTTCCTTATCAGTGCTTTATCCGGTTTACGTCGCGCCAAAACTTTTCTGTAGCTCGCTCAAGTCGGTCCACCACGAAATTCCCATTTACGCCAGATTATACGAGGGTGGATTGATAAGTTTCCGGCCTGACTAAGAAAAACAAGGTTATTTAAAATTTTTTTTTTTTATTTC